>CM067545.1:57004061-57401927 GCA_034509755.1 Anisodus tanguticus
AAACACACCTTTTCATCTTTAAGAGGCAGAACTTCACCCATCAAAGCAACCCGAGCTGGTAACTGCATAATGCTTTGTCAGTTTGTACACATAGCTAAACATTCACCAGACAGAAGGATGCACTGTGTATGGAGAGTTACTCCAGAAACAAACTTAAATGGAAACAAGAAAGTGATATACAACGTGACAACCACTTCAGACTGACAGTTTTACTGATAGCCACCTAAGGAAAAAATGTATTGAATGCTAAAGGTTAAAGCTATCAGGAAGAGAACAAGATGTAGGAAAATAAACGGTTCTATACCCACTTTCTTGATAGACTTGAGAAAATTTGGCAGTGGACCTGGGAAGGGACTGGTCACGGCAAAAGAACCGCGCTCATCTATCATTGTGTTCTACACAGAGGAGAAACAGCATGTCAGAAATGCTATACATCCTCCAAATGAACTAATTCAAACAACAAGCATGCATCACAAAATAGATTTCGTATTGCTCAATAGCCAAGCAATTTTATTTCCCTTTATGGTATCAGAAACTAATGTGGATCTCTGAAACCCAAACCAGGAAATCATGAGTTAAAGTCAATGCTTTATGGAGTCCTACAACAATATATATTCAAGAAAAATCTAATATTATCCTTAAAATGCTGTCCCGAATTCATATGCCGTCTTATGTTGCCTCTGATAGCTATAGTTTTAAGAGAACGGTTTTGAGAGAACAAGAATCTCATTGACTAGAAAAGAGGGACTTAAGCTCTATAAGTAAAACTAAAGAAAATGAAATAAATCTGACACGGTAGGAATATATACAAATCAAGAAGAAAGTAAATGTCAGAAAGAGCGATCACAGAAGTAACTCAAATCTTCACAAAAAAGGACATAAGAAATCAGAAACAACAATCCCAAAATATTTTTGCTACATTATCTCTTATTCCTATTTCAGCCTTTTTCCCATCTTATTTTCGCGTTCCCAAAAAGAAAGCTTTCCCTGTTTAAAGTAAGGATCTTAAGAAAAAGGCTGCGTTCATTCTCCACATCACATCCTATAGCAATATATATTCAAGAAAAATATAATATTATCCTCTATGTTGCTCGGACTCTCTAAAAATGTTGTCATACCAGTGTCAGATGCTCCATCAATGCACTAAATTTGGAGGATCCGACACGCACCCGTTTGTATTTTAAGAGTCCGAGCAACATATTTATCCTTACAATGCCGTCCCAAATTCACATGCCATCATAATCACTTCATCTTATGTTTCTTTGATAGCTATAGTGCCGTCCCGAATTCATATGCCATCATAATCACTTCATCTTATGTTTCTTTGATAGCTATAGTTTTAAGGGAAAGGTTTTGAGAGAATAAGAATCTTCATTGAGTAGAAAGGAGGGGCTTAAAGCTCTACAAGTTAAAATAAAGGTAACAAAATAAGTCC
Source organism: Anisodus tanguticus (assembly GCA_034509755.1). Taxonomy (NCBI): domain Eukaryota; kingdom Viridiplantae; phylum Streptophyta; class Magnoliopsida; order Solanales; family Solanaceae; genus Anisodus; species Anisodus tanguticus. The sequence goes on from CM067545.1 coordinate 57,005,497, forward strand.
GACTCTGTAGGAATATATACAAATCAAGAAGAAAACAAATCTCAGAATTAGTGATCACAGAAGTAACTTAAATCTTCACAAAAAGCAAGGACATAAGAACTCAGAGACAACAATCCCAAAATATTTTTGCTACATTATCTTTTATTCCTATTTCAGCCTCTTTCCCGTCTTACTTTCGCGTTCCCAAAAAGCAAGCTTTCCTGGTTTAAAGTAAGGTTCTTAAGACGGAACTACATGAAAGTCTGACGGTACTCCATGGAATCTAAGTCACTACACCTATAAACAGGCAGTGTTCATTCTCCACATCACATTCTTCTTGGACCAATGAAATTCTTTATCTATACCAAATAGCCCCAACACCTTTGAATTACTCCTACAACCTCTCCTCAGTTTTGATCACTTCTAAATGTCATAACCCAACTTCACCCCTCTTGTAGAATCTGACTTGCAAATCACAAGCCCGAATTTGTAAATTGAGAGAAGAAAACAATTCTACTGAAAAAAATGGTATGCATTTATTTTCCTAATCCTTAAGGATATCCACCTTGATTAAAGGGTGACAACTGTAGGTCGCTATCAAATTAATATACCTCCAAAAGTTCATCGTACTTTTTTTTGCAAGTTCCCAGATTTTGTTTTAATCTAGGTTTCGCTACTCGACGTTTATAGTATAGTGAATTAGTTATTATCAAATTATTGATCATATGTTGAGTGTGCCACCATGCCTAGTCATAGGTTAAAGCTTTTTCTTATCTGGAGAAAACAAAATAAACCAAAAAATAATGGCAAACGCAGATTTGAAATATTATTAGAATCCAATATCAAAGTGCTTAAAATGTGAACGGGATTTCTATCTAAATCAGCTGACGATATATGAGTAGTAATACTCTCCGGATTCTTCAAGGTAGAATGCCAGCAAGAGAAGAAGTTCAAAAAGCACATTGTCTAGAGCACTGAGCACCCACATATTTCTTAAAATAAATACTTGTGACAATCAATAGTTGGCTAGAATCCAGTGCCACAAAGATCATCCTATTTAGACTGAAAACAAGATGCTAGCATTTTAACATCAAAGGCAACTAGAATCAAAGAAAGTATACATAATGCCAAAATAAGTAACATGTTAAAGAAGGAGGCATACCACATTGTGAATATCATTTTGGGGTAACCAGATGTAGGGTTTGCCTCTCTTGACGAAATATCGGACTTTTGAAGTGTATATTTCCCCTTTGCTGAAAGAAATGACATTAATAAACATATGAATCCAATGAATGAGTTGAGGGAAGCAAATAATAATAATATGATACCTTCCCTTAGCATCAGCCTTGACAGTGTTAAGGTAACCTTGCCAATTTGATGCCAATATATTCCTGCATTTTTCAGCAGATGTTAGGACGGATGCTTTGCCTCCTTTAAACATCTCTCAATGCTAGGGTTTCGTCGAGGTTTAGCCAAGATTAGCGCTCAAGGGTTCGGGAGTTCAATTTATGAACAAAACATTTACATTGCTACAACCGTACAAGTATTAAAAAGAAAACACTCACTTGTCCTATTAATTTTTGTGACATTCTTTTTTTTTTTGTTGACGAAGGAACCCGCAGCCGCTACTCTCGAGTGCGTACAGGTTAATCCCGGACTGACGCAATAGACTGCAAATCACGTCAGCCGATTAACCACACTTGGCAAGCCATGTGTGACAGGCTCAACCAAGAAGGGTTATGCAGGGGATCGAACTCGTGACCTTCTGTATAAACTATTTGGAGTTGAACTATTATCAGGGCCGTCTTTTGGGGGTGCGAGCCCTGCTACTGGCCCCTCAAAAATGAAAAAATTTAAAGATTTTTTTTTCATTTTTTATTAAGCAGTATCAGTCAGAATTTACTGTAAAGGTTCATAATTCACAGATTTTAGCTCAATCAATGTAAATTAAGGGTTCACTTTTACGAATTAGAACAAGGGCCCAAAATGTTTGAGACGGTCCCGACTATTATCAACCCGCTTTCTAAAAAATATATCAGTGAAATAATTTTTTTATAAATTAATCCACATAGAAGAAGAAAAATGACAAGAACTAATTTTCATCTATAAAACTATGTCTCTAAACTCTTAACTTATCAAATCTCCTTTAAAGTAAAACCTAAAAGTATTATAAAATAATAACGCCTTCTCCTAAAATTAAGTAAGTCACAACAAAATACACTTCTATATTAGCCCAATGAATGAATTAGTCCAACAAAATTGAACCTTTTAATAAATTCGCTCATATATTTGTGTGGAGGTTAGGGACGTATTGTGGGATGTGATGATTGAAAGAATGAAGTGGTTTGGTCAAGTAATGAACACGTGATGCTAGGTGCAAACCCGAGTACAAATTAAGTGGTGGACGGTCGATATAACAAGGATAGAGACATGAGGGCTTTAATGCTCAAGTCGATACCAAGATGAGTTTGGCCAGTTGGACAAGGACTAGACCGATGTTGCTAAATACAAGCTCGAGTACTAACCAAGTGAGGGTGTCCGGTAACCTTATGATAGACCCTAGGCTTGAGTTTGGTTGGATCACACAAGTTCCAACGTCCACTCGCACCAAGGGGGTTCCTTAAGCTTGGGTTTGATTAGATCACACAAGTTCTAACCAAGACTTACGCCGAAGAGACCTTAGCTTGGGTTTAACTAGGTCACACATGTCCTAGCTTCAACTTACACTAAAGGGTTGGTTCACACAAGAACTGAAGGCCCGCACAAGGACCAACTAAGGTAGACAACACACAAGTTGAATACTTTAGCGTTTGAGTAAAACTCAAGTTTTTCTATTCATCCACGCTGAATATTTACAATGTCCTAAGAATCCTATTTATAGTAGTAAATGGACCATTCTAGAAGACAAATTAAAGACACAAACTACATGTAAACTTTCGGCCAAATGTGGATAAATGGGAACGGGTTTGGGTTTACTTGGTGACCAAGGGTGTTTCGACCAAACCAAGACAATGTGAAAGGTCTTGGCTTTTCTTGGGAACAAAGGATGAATCTTTCACACTTCCTTTGTGGATTCCATGAAGAATAATGCATGAACTTGGGCTCTTCATAAATGTCATCTTCTTGGGATAAGTTTGGAAGCTTCCATTCCTTGAACATGTTCTTTGGCCGAATGGAAGTGAGCATTTCGACCAACCTTTCATCTTCTTGGTGTCTTCCATGTGATCAAATACATGAACTTGTTAGTTCATAAGTTCTCCCCTTGGAAGCCTCAACTTCTAGATGCTTCTTGTCCTTTTCCTCTCGGCTTGATCACTTCACACGGCCTAGTCACCTTATTACAAGGCTTGGTCATTCCTTCCTATTACATGACTCATTAAATGTGTCCTAAGAAGAACTAAAAGCTAAGCTAAGAAATAAAAAGAAGCTAAAAGACAAACATGGTCTCGGCCAAGACCAACAAGAAGGCCGAATAAAAAACATGTTTCTTAGATCTTCACGTGATAACTCTAACCCCACTCCATTTTCCATGCCATTTTAAGCATATTATCATCGTATGATCAACCATCTTTGGAACTCCGAGATTATCACCTTGAGGGTCAAATTGGAACTTTAAGCTCACGGAGATTTTTACATCAACAACATCCAAGAAATATATTCAAATAGTAAAGGAACCAGACTATCCTAAATGGAAGTAGGAATTCAAGTGTAGAAACATGAAAGGTGTGAATAAGAATTGATATCTTTAATCAAACTCAAACCAAGGAAACTTTTAGATAAACAAAACAGCTCTACTAATTGAAGGATATTATTTAGCAAATTAAGAACTTCAAACCAGAATGAAAATCCAGTAAGTCTCAAATGATATCAGACTTTTAGCTTTATAAAGAACTTCATGCTATGTGTTTCAACCAAATAGAGGCATTTGAAATAATCTAAAACAAGTTTCTGAAGAGAGATATTTCTAGACCCGCTACGAAACTTAAAACACTTCTTTAACAGCATATAATGGTAAAAGAGGGTTCAGCTTTCAGCTTCCTAGCCTGTGTGTTTTCAACTAAAGAGTGGCAATTCAAAATGTCCACAACAAATTTCAAAATAACTTTCCATAATTAAACACTTCACTACAGTTGGAGAAGAAGCTGATGTTATCTTACAGGTGAACAAAGGAACAGAAGCTTGTTTCAGATTTTACACATGGAAACATGATCATTTTTTAGTTGGTAAGGAAAATCCTCAAATGATAGGGAAAAGGAAAGTGCAGACTCTAAGTTAACAGAGAATCTGAACCAAAGCTAAGAGACTCAGAGTTTAAGCTACAAGAGAAAGCAATCAAGCAATATTTTTTCACACAAATCCAATACACTACTAAATCTAGTTTCTCTAAGCTCTGGAAAACAAATTGTTGATCCTCAAGGCAATGCAAAAAAGTATACACGATAATGCAAAAAAGTATATATGCATTACCAACAAAAAAGTGCTAGCAACCAACTAGCTTCTATTCAATCTTCTTCTTCTTTAATACAACCTTATAAAAGACATGTTGTTTCTCCGGCTAGTATTAAAAGCCTTAGAAATAGAATATTTAGTGGTTCCATTGCTAATCAAGTTAGTGAGTTTGATGTTTTTGTTTTGCAGGGTGTTATACCGTACCAAGCAGTTCTTAATGAAGAAGGACGTGAAGACTTGCTTAAATACTGGAGGTAAAACGAGAAGACATTTCCGATACTAAAAAAGATGACCCGAGATGTGTTGAACATTCAAGCATCATCAACAGCGTCTGAAAGCATTTTTTCTGTTGGAAGATTTCAAATAGGAGAGCACAGACCCTCATTAGCGGGAGACAACTTAGAGATTGCAGTTCTATAGAGAGATTGGATACGAGCGGAGCGTAGAAGGTGCGGTCAACCACATATCAACGAAGAAGACGACGACAAATACAACGAAATCTTGTCCGAAGGAACTGGAAGCAACGTCGACCAATTTCACCAACAACTTTCAATTCCAACCGAAGAACCACAAGACATTGTGAAGAAATTCGAAAAGGTGTTTTTAACTATGTAATTTTTTTAATTGCAATTTTACTATGTGATTTGCAACTTTTGAACAACACCATAAATTTGCAATTTTAAAATTGTATTACAAAAAAAATATATTTCTATTAAATAATATAAGAGGCACAAAAACAGCCTTGAGTTGTTTTTATTACACTATCTTGTTCAATTATTTAAGTGTTCATATTCACAGCTTTTTTGAAATTAAGTGTCTAAAGAAAACCTGGAATCCCGGACTCGGCCCGACCCCGGCCCGCCAACACCGGTCCCCTTTCTCGGCGGGATGTGGGATGGGACGGGACATCGGCCTGTCCCTGCCCGCCGGTCCTGCCGGAGGACCGATCCCGACCCTTTCCCCAGCCCCGCCGGGACCTGCCCCGCCCCGAACCCGACCCCTTGGACAACCCTACTTAGAACTAACAATAAATGCATATCTAATTAAAATACTTATTTTTGTGCAAATTGATTTTCGAATTCATATATATAATGGTATTTTTCCAATAAAAAGGCAAAATATCACCAAAGCTGTTTTAGAAAATATTTTTGATTTTTTGAATATTTTTTTTTACTCCGTATGCGATTCAAGAAGCTTGATTAGTTAATTTGAATTTTTAGCAGGAAAAATCTGGGTGTCAACAACCGGAATAATAGAAAATTAACATCCGACTATGCTTTCTTACTTAATGGTGGTGCTATATCATGGAGAAGTAAGAAACAAACCTTACACGACCCTTTCGACTATGGAAGCTAAATTTGTGGCTTGTGCATCTGCCATACAAGAAGTTGTTTGATTGAAAAGATTCTTTGAGCATTTGAGTGTTGCAAAGAATTCTCAAGGATCAATGATTTTTTATTGTGATAGTCAAGCGGTTATTGCATACACAAAGGATCCTAAGTATCACAACAAAACAAACACATTGACATCAAGTATAACTTTGTGACAGACACGGTAGCAAGTGGAGAAGTAACATTACAATACATACCTACGTAAGAAATGGTAGCTGATCCTTCTACAAAGGAGATATCTAGAGACTTGTTTGATAAATATTTGTTACAGCTCTAGGCTGGCATAGAATATGATTATATTTATGTATTGTAAAATGACTTGATCGTTACAATATTATCATCAATATTTGACTCTTAAATTTATGTTCATGTCTTATATGCATGTGATGATGTATTTTTATTGATAAAGTGTGTCCAACAAGTCTCGAGATTAGATCTCTCACACGAGCAATTGCCTCTTATATTGAGGAAAAAAGGTCCTCATTGAGCAACGTGAAGAGATAAGTTTCACCACCATGTTATGACTTGTTTTGAAATTCAGATATGAGTTTCTCTAAGAAGATAAATTTGGGGATCATTAAAGAGAGAAACTAGAATTAGACATATAGATGTGTCTAGACCGTGCTTTGTACGGTGTCAAATGAGAAGAATGAGAGACACGTGCACGCGTGCTTAGCGACCAATGGATTAATGAAAAATGGATCTTTGCTTCTTCATTGTGTGAGACCCAGAAAGTAATATTGACTTTCCACTGGAATACCCTTTGACTTTTTACTGTTTCTTGAAGTACAGATCTATGTTGGTACTTTAGCATGTCACTAATACCTATGGCCTATGAGTGATTCGGCAATGCAATGCATATCTAGGAAAGCAGTTGATCTAGATGGATGGTTTCGAGTAGAAAGGGAAGACGATTAACATTACTAATTTAACTTGTATACACAGGTCGTCCATTACACTTACCATAAGGGGGTCGAGTATAATTGTGGATATAAAGTTAAACATGAACTCGAGATCACCGCTTTAGAGGATAAGGGATGAGATAACTAGCTATTGGAGTATCGAATGATGTCTGGGGTATTTCGAGTAATAAAATCTTCATGTTAGTAGTGAATCATATCCCGTATGTGATCGGGTTTTACATAAGAGCTCTAGTACAATCTTAACTGATTTTGAAATGTTATAGCTCTTGATGCTCGCAGGTCGCATCAACTATTTGCATGTATGAATTTTCGTTTGTTATAGATCTAGCAAACTATGAGAGAAGTGAAAGATGTTGGATTATGGGTCGCGGATCGCTTTAAGTGGGCTTATCCAACCCGGTTAGGAAAGATTAAGAAATTGTGATTAAGAGGAGTTTTCACATTCCCAATACTTCCTCCATAAGTGAACTTACAGAAAAAGTGGGGGAGTTACTTCCTTTTAACCGCTTTCATTCTGCTAAAAATAAAAGAAAAATGGGTCAAATTTTCCCCCGTGTTAGAGTTATGATTCATATTTGCCCCTCCCGTTAATAAATTTGTTAAAAATACTCTTATTACTAACGGAATGGACATGTGGAGCAATGATGTGGCAAGTGACCAGTTAAATGAAAACACATGGCATTTAATTAATTTGTTAATTAAAAAGAAACTTTTAGCAAAAAGAAAAAAGAAAAATCCTAATTTCTAAACCCACTAAACCTGCCCTCTCTCTCTCACTTCCTTCACCGTCAGAGAACAACCCTCCCCCCTCGCCCCTCCCGTCCATACTAATTACCTGCAATTGAAGCATAGCAACAAAGTCCACGCGAAGTGAGAGCTTCTTGCCTCTGATGAAGGAAAAAAAAAGAAGCTCCCGGTAATTAACTATTACATAATCTTTCATTGAAACCGTAGTCTCAAGTGTTCTTTTATATCTTGATTTTAATTTTGTATGTCAAAGATATGGTTTTCATTTAGTTTTGAGCTGAGAATATTTAATCTTTAAGAAAAATTCAAAATTTTCCCACTTTGTTAGTGCATTTGCTTACTGTAGCTAAAGATTCCATGGTTGCCTGGTTGATTTCTTTTCGTGGTAGATGTGTTCCTGTGATTGAACATTATTGTCACACCCCAACCTTGGGGTGCGGTCGGCACCCGGCGCCCTAAGGTCCGATCGTACCAATTCTGATATCTAAGAGATATACAACAACTTCTGGGCCGACGAAGCGTCTGACACATACTCAACTGAATAAGGACATAACCACATGCACTTAGAAAAGGCCCAAATCATAAATATATACATATAACAAGACCGACATAAGCATAAGAAATCTACTGGAGAGGCCGACAAGGCCACACACGACCATCACACATAACACAATTGTCTACAAGCCTCTAAAAAGTATACTGACAATAACTGGCCGGGTCAGGGCCCCGCTACACCCAACTATATATATATCAGATCACTACACATCTCCTAAAGAAAGGAGCGTCACAACCTTCAACTAGTCGAGTCATACTATGAGGAAACCATTTGCTGCTCTATTTGTACCTGCGGACATGAACACAGTGTCCCCGGAAAGGGACATCAGTACGAAAGATGTACTGAATATGTAAGGCTGAAACTGTAAATAAGTACAATGCTATAAATAAAGCACGAGCTAAAACTGTAACTGAAATACATAACTGTAAAATGGAGCAATAGAAAGACAACCTGTACTCTGTGGGCCTGAATATGCATGAATGAAATATAATTGCGTATATAATGCCATAGGCCTCTATGGGCAATACTATTAATGTCATATATGTATAAACTGCACAATAGCGCCATAGGACTCTAGGGCAATATCATTAATCTCATATTTGTATAATCGCGTATAAACGCCATAGGCTTCTGAGGGCAATATAAATATATAATGCATGTATATGATGACCTCTTTAAGGAATCCAAATAATTTTTGAACTCGGCAGAGTGACATAAGGTCGTTGCACCTCGGACTCCCTTATGAGGATTAACATTTCATTTGTTATTCTTTCACTGACTCTATAGGAATTATGAATCACATTGTAAGCTTAACTTTTAGGAAACCATAAGGAGTCGACTTTTATAGATGTCAAAAGAATGCTTTGGGTACCAGAATGTAATTTTGACAAAGAATGATAACACACAACAATACACTTATAGGGAAATCACTAGTTCCTTCACAAGGACCTTTAGAATATAGTTCTTATCAAATTTCATTTTGTAATAATCGTTTCAATATGATCATGCCAAAAAGAAAGAAGTGAGCCTCACATACCTTATCGAAGAAGCTAGCTACATCCCATGAAGCCTCACACGCGTTATGGATGATTATCTTTATGTATCGAAATCTCCTCAAAACAGCAAGCAATCTGATTCTCAAGGGTTTTCCAAAACCAACTTGATACGAAAAGATGAATTCTATGATAATTACGGGATTTATGTCGTAAATCTTGTGTAATTGAACTTGATTTGGTCTTGAGGTGTTAACATATCATGGAAGGGGATTGGAGAGAGTTTTAGAACTGGTTTGGGGTGAAATAAGGGCTCCAATGTCTAAATACCCAATATAAACCCGTCAAAAAATCTGCACCGCCGTAAATTGATGGTTCATTTGACGGACCGTCAATCTTCCCGTCAAACAACCATGAAAATTGACGACTCAGGATGGGCAATTTGACGGTCCGTCAACCTTCCCGTCAAGTTGCCCAGTTTCCTATTTTTGTCGAAACATACTTTCTTCAATCCATTTAACTTCCAAACACTTCGGTACCTTCATAAACAAGTTGTACACCTTCATTATCCTCCCGAAAGGTCGTACCTGTTCTCGGAACTTCAGTATCTATTGACGACACGTCGAAACGCGAAACTACGGGGTATAACAATAATAAAGGAAACCTTCAAAAAAACTACATTTTTCTTTCGAGAACTGAGATCGAAAAAAATGAAAGAGGTTAAGTCCTCTGAAAATTGAAGAAAAAGGGAGGGAGGGTTGGGGGAAGAAGAGGGATTAAATATTTCATTGCCATGGCATGAAGAAGTAGGAGACGGGTGGGGTGGGGTTTAGGAGTAGGTTTTTTCTTTTATTTATTTTTTGACATATTCTGTTAAATAATAAAGTAATTTTATATATACACATGGAGCCTACATGGAAGAGCTTCCTAGTCAGCTATCCGTTAGTGATGAAGGTATTTTTAACAAGTTTATAAACTGAAGGAGCAAAATTGAACCAAAATTCTAACAGAGGGTAAATTCAAATTATAAAGAATAGTTTATGTGCAAATTTGACCCTTTTCCCAAAAATAAAAAGATTGTTCTCTTCGCATGAATATGAATCATCTCTCAAGACTCAATTCTCTTCATAAAGAAAAGACACATAAATTAGGGCATTTAGTTGGTGATATCAACTTTGTTTCCTAGTGATTCAAAGTGAACTTAGGACAAATTTCGTTGGTGGTAAGATCAACAACTTTTGCTGCAATTGAAAGGTACAAAATTCTTTATTCTTGCCCCGTTAATTATTCTAACACAAACACTGCAATTGAAAGGTATTTCCACAAATACTTCTCCAAAAAAATTATGTCAAAGACGAATATAATTCATAAGAAGAATATGAAAATAAAAGGCTTATTGGGCACTCCGGTCATTTGAATTGAAACTATGACAATTTGAAATGTGGGCTCAACCATTAGACTATCCCTTGTAATGCACTTTTGCACCACGTTTTCAATGCTTCTGAAAATATTGCTTTAGCACCATTTTCAGTGTCTACACTTTGAAGAACTGCATCTTGTCTTCTAGATCTTTCATAAATTTATCCGCCTTATTACCATTAGTTTTGTAAGATGATATTAATCTCCCTTGAGGAGTCTTTCATTAATATCAAGGTATATATAGAGTACAATATTCATCCCTTATACAATAGGAATCCTAAGCCTATACAAAAGAGGAATCCTAAGCTTATACAAAAGAGGAATCCTAAGCCTATACAAAAGAGGAATCCTAGTCTTACCATAATTATAATTACACAATATATGAAAATATTCTAATTATGGGTAGGGAATATATTTACACGTTTACACACCCCTCAGTCGTAGCGGGAGGAGGCCGGACGCTGAGACTGGCTCTGAAGTCAAGAAATAATTGTCTGGGAAGTCCTTTGGTAAATATGTCCGCATACGATAGGATGATGGAACATGTAACACTCGGACATGGCCTAACGCAACTTTCTCACGAACGAAGTGTAGGTCTATCTCAATATGCTTGGTTCGATGTTGAACCGGATTATGAGAAATATAGATGGCGAGATGTTATCACAATACACAATAGATGCCTCGACGCAAAGGACACCGAAGTTCTAACAAGAAATTTCGAGCCAACAAATCTCGCTACTACATTTGCAACGCCTCGTACTCGGCCTCGACCGGAACGAGATAGGGTAGCTGTCGCTTGCGTACCAAGAAATCGATTATCCCCTAAGAAAACACAAAAGCCGAGGTGGAGCGTCGCGTGTCCGGACACCCCCCCAATCTGCATCCGTATATGAAAGCAACTTGTCCGGTGCGGAGGGGGTATAGGTGCAAACCATAATCAAGAGTGCCCTTAATGTATCGAATGATACGCTTAAGAGCAGTGAAATGAGACTCCCCGGGGGCATGCATGAATAAGCACACCGCCGAACAACATAAGCTATGTCGGCTCGGTGAATGTGAGATACGAAGTGCACCCGCAAGGCTCCTATACGAGTAGGATCGAGACTGGAGCACCATCCATAGCACCGAGCTTAGATTTGGAATCAACCGGAGTAGGCACCTCTTTTTGCGGTTCGCCATCTTAGCCCCGTACACAATCTCTTCTCGCATACTTACGCGACACAAGAACATATGATTGGCGGACACGGTCACCGATATCCCCAAAAAGTAACTCGGCCTTTCCCAAATCGGTCATTGCAAATTCGGACTTGAGCAAGGCAATAATCTAATTTTTCAATCCGTCGGAGGAGGCAATAAGAACAATATCATCCACGTAAAGTAATAAGTAAGCGTGCTACTACCTCGATGAAAAATGAAAAGTGATGTATCACTCTTGCCGCATACAAACCCAATCTTCAAGATATACCCGGAAAATCGATCATACCACGCACGGGGGGCCCGCTTCGGCCCATATAGTGACTTACGGAGACGCACACATAGTGAGGAACTGCCGGATGGGTGAACCCCGGTGGTGATGCATGTAGACTGTCTCTCTCGGATCCCCATGTAAGAATGCATTCTTCACATCAAGGCGATGGATCGACCAATGTTTGCCCATGGCTATGCTCAAAACTGTGTGCGGATGGTAGCCGGTTTGACAACCGGGGTGAAGGTCTCACCACAATCAATGCCCTCCGCCGATTTGTGCCATTAGCCACAAGACGGGCCTTATACCTCTCAAGATCCCCATTGTCTCGAACTTGTGACGAAATAGCCACATACAACGAATGACATTCACCCCTTCAGTCTAGGTACTAGATCCCACGTGTCTTTGTTTAGTTAAAGCATTGAATTCCTCATACATAGTCGCATTCCAATTAGGGTCTTGTTTGGCCAATTTTGGGTTCTTTGGAAGTGGAGAGATGGTTTGGGCGGACAAGTTGAAATGGACTTTGGGTTTGAAGATTCCATGCTTTGAACGAGTTTCCATTGGATGGGTAGGGACAGGTGGGTGGCGGAGTGGTGTCCGAGACGGGGGTAAAGTCGGATAAGGAGAGGGTGGGGGCGAAGCCGTCGGAGGTGTCGCGGCTCCTGGATCGAGAGTCGCGGTGCTAGAAGGTTGTGACAGCTTCTCGAAGTTTGGGCGCCGCGACTCGACGACGGAACGCAGGATGTGAGTTGTTCGATTATGAGGGGAGAGATGGCGGACTCGTCAAGAAATGAGTAGTCCCGTTTTTGGAATTTTGGAAGATTCGAAAACGGGAATGTGGTCTCGTCGAATGTGACGTGACGAGATATGTGGATCCGACGAGTCGACAAGTCATAGCATAGATAGCCCCTATGGTTCGGCGGGAATTCTAGAAAGACACACGGAGTGGACCTAGGAGCGAGCTTGTGAGGGCGGTGGAGCTAAGGTTGGGATAGCACGGACAACCAAAAATTCGTAGATGATCATAAGAAGGGATTCTATGGTAGAGGATTTCGGTAGGGGTCATATTGTGAAGAGTGCTAGTAGGGAGAATATTTAGAGTGTATTCGACATTTTAGCAAAGATAGACCCGAGAAGGGTGGAGGGAGGGAGGCATGAATCAATAGGGTGCGAATCATATTGTTAATGGTGCGGATGATTCTTTCACTTTACCGTTTTGTGGTGAGGTGTGAGGGCGGAGAAGCGAAAGACCATGCCATTATTGGTACAAAAATGGTGAAACATAGAGTTATTGAATTCACGACCATTATCGCACTTTGAAATGATTTTATGCCTTTTCCAAATTGTGTTTGAATGAACTTGCGAAACTCAAGAAATTTGACAAACACTTCCGATTTAAATTTAAGAGGGTATAACCAAACGTAGTGTGAAAAATCATCAAGCAACACAAGATAGTATTTATGACCGAGAGAACTAGTGATAGGAGATGTCCATAAATCGGCATGTATAATATCAAAAGGAGCAAATGTAACACTAGTAGATGATTTGAACGGAAGACGAATATGTTTGCCTAAAGAGCAAGAAACACAATTTTGGGCAAGTTTCCCATTACAAGCAATGAAATTGTTGCCTCTAAGAAAATTAAAAACTGGGACTCTTGGATGACCAAGCCTATTATGCCAGGTTGAAGAAGAAACAACCGCTAGAGTGACGGGAGAGCAAGATCTGGCAGCGGAGGTGGAAGTGAATGGATAGAGATCCCCCGTGCTATTGCATCTCGTAAGAGGTGTCCCCGTATGAAGATCTTTTACAGTAAAACCAAAAGGGTCAAAATCCACAGAGACAAAATTATTACGAGTAAATTGGCGAAAAGATATGAGGTTCTTAATCATGTGTAGGGCATATAGGGTGTTTTTGAGGGAGAAGGGTGGATGAGGAGGTTGTGTGTATGAGGTACCATAACCCTTAACTGGAATGCGTTGTCCACTACCAACTGTAACATATTGAGGATGCTTTACATGAAACAGTTTAGGAATAGTACCGCAGACCGGGTGACGTGAGATGTGGCGCCCGAGTCCATGTACCAAGTATTGTCGCGGTTGCATAGAGAGGGTGTCTTTGAACGCCCGACCCAACTCGGTGGGTGTCATGCCGAGGAGGAGGGCTGCGGGACCCGACCTTGCATGAAGTGGGCTGTTGTGGGGGCGGAGCGGGGCCTAGCAAACCGGGTAAGAATACGGATTGTATGGGCCGGTACTGGAATGGACTTGGCGTCGCGACTCGAATCGGGGCGCCGCGCGCTGTAGACGAACCGTCGAGGAGCCGCAGCCCCGCTTGTTCTGCGATCTCTGTTCTTTTGTTCGTCTTGTTGGTTCTCGTTGACCGCGACCCTTGCCACGACCACGACCTCTTCTACCGCCGCGGCCTTTTCCACCCTTGCCGCCGCGCCATGCCGCCGTTGGGAGTTGTCCGGTGGCGTCGATCTTGAGGTTGCGTGTCGACGCCCAACACTCCGGGGCGTGCTCATCCCGCTTAGCACGACGGGTTTCTTCGAGCAACAATTGTGAGCGAGCTTTGTTAAAACTCGGTAGCGGATCTCGCTTGTTGAATAATGGTGGCCAAAGTATCATATTCGCCCTTAGTAAGGCCGTAAATCATTTGTAGCACCATTTTATCGTCGGTGACGATGCGTGCCGATGTTGGAAAGTTGATCCGCTAGAAGTTTAAGTCGCTTGCGGTACTCGGAGACATTGGAGAAGTTTTCAAGACGTGTTTTGTTGAACTCGTTCTTCCAAATACACGCACGAGTGTGCTTGTTGTCCCGAAAATTTCCTCCAAACGATTCCACAAGTCAAGGGTCGTGGAGTCGATTTCATGATAGTAAGGAGCAAATCCCGAGAGATACTACCATATATCCATTGTTTGACGCCGGCGTCGAGACGATGCCGATAGAATCATCAACCTCCGTAGGCGCGGAATAGTGTCATCAATATGGTCAAGCACGTTATAAAGACATGCATGATTGCGAAAAAGTTCAACCCAGGGAGAATACTGGTTGTTTTCTTGATCAAGAATAATGGGAATATGGTTCTTGATGTTGGAAACAGTAAGGGCGGAATGAAACGGGGGTGATGACTTTGTGGTGGAATTTGTGGAGGTAGAGGCGTCAGAAAGTGTGGAAGAATCGGGGATAGCCATTTAGAGAAGAAAAGAAAGGAAGAACAAAACCCGAAAAACAAGAAGAAAATCCGGGGGGCCGCGGCGTAGGAGAGGCAATTGACGGCTGTGGAAGAGAAAGGTTTTTAGGGTTTTGTTTATTTGGCTCTTGATACCATGTAAGATGATATTAATCTCCCTTGAGGAGTCTTTCATTAATATCAAGGTATATATAGAGTACAATATTCATCCCTTATACAATAGGAATCCTAAGCCTATACAAAAGAGGAATCCTAAGCCTATATAAAAGAGGAATCCTAAGCCTATACAAAAGAGGAATTCTAGTCTTACCATAATTATATTTACACAATATATGAAAATATTCTAATTATGGGTAGGGAATATATTTACACGTTTACAAGTTTGCGTATGTAAAAAGTGCAGTTTCTACTCTCCTTTCACGGATACTAACAATTCAGCAGTAGCAAAAAGATATCTATTTCTGTGAAGTAGAAAAAGACTTGTGCTAAGAGCAAGAAGAATGTAAGTTTTCGGACTAAAGGAAATTGCTGCTTGTAAGGATTTTAACGTAGAAAAGTGAAAGGAATATTTAAGAGACTATCCCATCTAGGGGTGTGGCGTTTGGTACTTCATTTCGGTCTTTGGTTTTTCGATTGTATATACCGAATACCCAGGGGCGGAACCAGGTAGAGGCAAGGGGTTCGTCCGAAGCCCCTACAACGAATTCTTTTTGCTGTATATATAAGGTTGGAATTATTTGATTATGTATATATAATATATGTTGAATCCCTTGATTTATTCCTGTTTTCATATTTTTTACCTATTAGTAAAAATTCTGGCTGCGCTCCTCCGCCACTGCGAATACTGGACCGTAATTTATTTGGTTTGGTTCGATTTTTCTTGTTCGCTACATATTGCCTGGTAAGGTCAGAACAATGGTTAAACTGTTGCTAAACTCTTGTATTGACCAAGAATTTCCAGAATATTAACGACAATAGCTAAACTGTTGCTGGTATATTCAATTGAGTTTCTTCCTTAAAACTGTAGGGATGGCAACGGGACGGGACGGGTTACGGCGTTTGTGGGGCGGGGAGGTTTGACTTTCTGCGGGGGTGGGCGGGTTCAATTTTTTTTTTTTAAAAAAACGTGGGGCGGGTTAGCGTGTTTGACATTGTTTATGCACCGATCTTTTAATAATGTCAAGGATTCTGCATATTTGGCAAATGTTGAGGCCTAAATGTTTTTATGTTAATAATGACTGCATTTAGTTTCTTGATGTCTATTCAGTTGCCATTTAAGATAAACTTTGATGTGAAAAATTCATATTCGTCCCCAAGCAAATATACCTCTGGTTTGTCCTATTAATTTACCAGATGAAGGAATGTCCTATTAAATAGAATTTTCATCTAGTTTCGAAGCTCTAATTTGTCTATTAAATTAATACTACTTAGCATGAAAATAAAAATGAATTTTATAAATTTAATTTTTTGTATTAAACTCAGTTTTAAAAAATAATTATCGGGGGCGGGGCGTGCAGGTTTAATTTTTTTTTTCTACTTGGCCAAGTTTATGCGGATTTGCTCCGCAACCGCCCCGCTCACTCTGTTTGCCATCCCCACTTTAATTTAACCCCTTCCTCATGAGCTTTCTTGGTGACTTGAATTCACAACCTTCGAGTTGAAAATAAAGGATAACTTACTATCTGAGCAACACCCTCCTGTCTGCCATCATACTTAAAAGCTTGGCATCAGTTACAAATGTAGCATTCATCTTTCAAGTGCGTCCAAGCACATTCTTTATCTGTAAGTGTCGATGAGCTCAACCAAGTCTTGAGGTCATCAAGTTTGTGTTTTGAAAGCAATTTTTAGCCTTGGTTCACGTTAACGGATGAAACAAAGTCATCAAGCTTATCGGTTGCATCATCAATATAATCTCTTCGACCAATTCTGTGGTGGGAAAGCAACCGAAAACCTTAACTTTTTAAAAATCAAAACTGAAGACGGACCAAAGAACCCAAAAACCAAAATCGAAGAATCAAACTAATTCAGATCAGTGCGGTTTTTCATTCCTCCTTTTTTCCCTCCTCCTGATTGAGACTAATACCCAACAACAGCCACATTCTTTAAGCTGACATCTAAATTACGTGATTACTTTGTACTCGGGGATGGGGAAATCTGTTACCAAATTAGAAGATGCCCAGAATTACTAGATAATAAGACTGGAAATATATAGGTAACATTATCGTACTAATGCTCTCCTAGAGCCAATCTCTGCTGCAGTCCAAACAAGAACCTGCCTGGCAATAAACAAATAAGTTAATGACAAAAACATGTCTTGAGAATGTATTTAGGCACCATTTTTCGTTTATTGCTTCATGTAACGTTATATTGTTACAAAAACAAAACATGCCTTAAAGAAAACCACCAGCACAGAATGGTAAAGGGAGGTCTTAGACAAAGATAGTATGTTTACATGAACACCATATCCCTTGGTCTTCATACTTCATACTTTCTGTTTGCAACAAAAAAATTCAGTGACCCTAAAACCGAAGTTTTAGAAAAAATAAACCAAGACCGGACTGAAGAACTGAATTAATCCAGTTTGTCGGTTTTCGGTATTTATACCCACCCTTAGCCTGAACAAAGCTATATATCAAGATAGTGCATTCAGTCAGTACCATTAAAATAAGTTTAGGAAGATGACAATGTATTATCTTTCAAGTGGACTACCTTCTTCTGTTATTATCTACTATACTGTGGGCTTAACAAGAAATTGAAGACATAAAGTCAGACTGACCATTCCTTTCCAGCAAATAAACTTTAAGATATATTTGATGTAATAAGTTGCAGAAATACTGAAACATCAGTTGAAACAAAAGGAGATTTACTTCAATTTGATAGAGTGCTATCTGGTGCACACTTCACGTTCAAGCTACAAGTAGCAAGCATAATGGCATAGAGATGCAACTAATTAAACTCCAAAGTACTTGAAAACTAGTAAGTAAACAATAGCACAGCTGACTAGATGGATCTGTGAGGCCAGACTTATATGCACTTGCTAAGTACTACTTTCTACTACTATTAAGAGGCCCATAATCTCAGAGAGCCCATTCTAGTATCCAAATTTACCCAGACAACAAACGGCAAAATACAAATGGAAAGTGAAATTCTATCTTCTCCTTCAAGCAGCAGCTCCCTCTTGCAGCAGCATCTGGTCGAAGTGCCAGACACCTAAATCACAACCAAAGAGGTACATATTAAAATAACAGTTTGGTTGGAGGACTATAAAATAGGATATGAAGGTATTTCACAATGAACAAATATAATGAGTGCAACTCTACCATGTCCTTGGCCAACTCTTCTCAGCTGAGCAACATATTCTGAGATCTTCTTGATAGCTTCCACCTAAAATTAGTTAAGCAACATCTTATATTTGTACAGCTACAAACGTATTTAGGATTTAATCTCAAAATCTATAAACATGCAGTAGTATTTTTGCATAGTAGTAAACCATCACCTGTTCTCCCAAGAACTCGCTTTCAACAAAATCAGCCAATTGCACATCATTGTTACGTGATGCTACCTGTTTTTTCGAGTTTAGCTATGTCAATAAAAAGCCTAAAAGTGGCAGATTCTAAAACTAGGCATGTCATGTAGAGCTGTCACACTTCAAAGTTGTCATTTTAATCACAAAAGACCTACACAAATTAATCGAATTGTACATTAATACAACCAACAAGCATGGCAGAGGAACTCACAGCGTGCACGTTTAGTAGTTTTTCGTTTGTCAACTTCTCCAGGGAGAGCGCGAGCTCCATCGCTACAGAGCAAATTAAAAAAGAAAAAAGGGGCAAGTAAATTTGAATCAGTCTCTGCACTAAATAAATGTAACAAATGTAGTGTTGACTACTTTTCAAATTCACGAGAAGGGCAACAGAAATAAACAGAGTAGTTAATAGGGATCTGAGAGTACAAAGCATCACAATAAATATGCACCTAACTCCATTTAATTTTCCAAGACAAGTATCACTCAATTACACAAAAGGGTGAAACAGTGGCCATTGCTACAAATAATCCATGTCCAATTTTTTCACAACCAATATTGACAGAGACA
This sequence comes from Anisodus tanguticus, assembly GCA_034509755.1. NCBI lineage: Eukaryota > Viridiplantae > Streptophyta > Magnoliopsida > Solanales > Solanaceae > Anisodus > Anisodus tanguticus. Next base: position 57,024,711 of record CM067545.1, read on the forward strand.
ACCACTTATACTTAGCAGCAAGCAAGGTAGATTTAAGTCTATATAACTCTCAAATTACAATTTAAAGCCAAACTTACCATACAATGCATCCCCTTTCTCAGCATGATCAAACTCAGTCAATGGCATCAAGATAGACTGCAGCTTCACCTTCCCACCGCGCTTGTTCTACAAAAAACAAACACTGAATATTACAAACCAAACCCCAGCCTTAAAAAGGCAAAAAAAAAAAAAAAAAAAAAAAAGGAAAAACATGTGTGGGAAATAGATTCATTATAGCAGGCAAATTGTGAAGCACCTGGTATTCCATGAATTTCTCAGCATGCTCTCTCTCCTCTTCACTAGATTCCTTGAAAAACCTACGGTCAAGAAAGCAATAAACCCATAATAAAAAAACATCTAACAAACCCACAGTGAATAAAATCAAAATTTGAAGAGATTTTCTGGAAAATTACTTGGCGAGACCCTTGAGAGCAACGTTGTCTCGATCGAAATAGGCAAACATAGCATGATAAACATAGGAAACATTGTATTCCACACTGAAATTGCAAAATAACTGATGAATAATCACAGATTTGAACATAAAATAAAATATTAAAGGGGGTAAGAGTATAAAAACCCACTTGATCTGTTCATTAATAGCAGCTTCACAGTCATCGGAGTACTTGTAGCGGGCAAGAGAGGTATGAGGAACAGTGGATACAAGCATGAGTTCTTTCTTCAACTCCTCAAAGGGCTCAAAAACGACACCAGTCAAAGGTTTGTGGTTTGTGGCCTTTGAAGCACAAACCATGAACCCATTTCCACTTTTGGCAGAAGATAACAACAAGGGGCTCAGATTTTCACCATGGTTATGGGTGGTTATGTTCAACAAAGAAAAAGATGGTGCCACCTTGAGAAGCATGGTACAAATTAGGGTTATGTAGATAGAGGATGCAAAAACTGGGGAAATGGGAAATTCAGTGTGGTGGTGGTGGATGAGTGATGATGATAGGAATGGCAAAAATGAGGCCTATACATATACACAAAGCTGAGTGGAATGGAGAAGATCAGGATCGTTGGATGGATTGACAAGTGGATGGACATGATTGATTGGAGGACAGAAGCGCGTGGTTGGCTTGTGTCATATCTGAAGATGCCTTCAAAATCGTTCATTTCCCACAAGACAAGGAAGAGTTGGTGCAACTTTTGAAGCACTATTTTTTAATTAAATTCTTGTGGTTTTTTTAAGACGAAGAAAAAGTTAGTAAATTTAATTTTGAGAGTCAAATAATTTTTCAAAATTATAATTTATTCACAAATATTTATAATATTTTAAATTGTTAATTATTAGTAGAAATTATAACATTATTTACATAGAAAAAAATTTAAGAATTCTATATTTGAATTCATGGTTAGAACTAATAATATTGACTTTTGAAATTTAAATAATGACATATAAATTGGGATAGAAAGAGTAATTCTTTGAAAAAAATTCAAAAACTGTTTGATTTTTTATTTATACTGCAAACATGTTTTTTTGAATTCTTTTATTCCCTAAACAATTTACACAACCTAAAGTGAATTTTGCTTAATTAGTAGTTATTTTCCACGTTGTGTTCTATGGACCAAAATTTCGAAATGTGGAGAAAAGTTGGGAAATCTTCCCCACGAATTGTGCCTTTTCCTCCTATTTTTATTTCTTTTATTTATGTGTTGTCTTCTTGATCGAATGCACTTTTGTGTAGCTTGATTTATGTTGTTATGTGTTTTTAGGATATTTTGTGTAACTTATTTAGTTGTGTTAGCTACTGCTCCCTTTTATTCGAATGCACTTTATACTGTTTTAATTCCTTATCTGAGTCTAATCGTTTCTCTTGCTTTACTCTTTACTCTTGCTTTGTTTTGATTGCCTTGCTTGTGATTATGTTTTGTCTTGAGCCGAAGGTCTCCCGAAAACAGCCGTTTTACCTACCAAGATGGAGGTAAGGTCTGTGTACACTCTACCCTCTCCAGACCACACGGTGCGGGTTTTCACTGGGTATGTTGTTGTTATTGTTGTTGTTGGTTCCAACTTCAAGATAAATTTATTTGGAAAATAAGGTTAGGTGTGAACGCCTTGGATGCTTCACTCTGAATTTGTATTTTGTATTAGTATAATCGAATATCATACTGTGTACTTTGAAAGTCCATTTTATCATTGAGTTACCGTGCACTTTGATATTTATAGCCTGTTTAGTTAAGTTTATTTTTCTCAAAAAGTGTTTATCTTAAAAAAATTGAGACGTGAGCTTAGTATTGTAGTACTTTAGACAGTGAAGGTAGAAGAAGCTGTAGCATTCATACGTAATGGTGAAGGCAAAAATTAAGAAGAGAAGAAGAATACACAATAATAACCATTCTTTATTGTCTACAATTCATTTACAATGAGGTATAAGAACTATCTAACTAACTATAACAACTTAACTAACTAATTAAACTAGAAATCTAAATTTATAAGAAATGTCAGTTTTGCCCTTATTCTTTAATCTTATTATTCTACACTCCCCCTCAAACTAGGTGGAGGAAAATATTTAAAACGCCTAGCTTGGACAAGATATACTTATGTTGAACTCTACTTAGCCCTTTAGTGAGTATGTCAGCTGGCTAATCCTTTGTAGGAATGTAGTTTGTAGTGATTAGCCCTTGTTGAAGTTTTTCTCTGACAAAATGACAATCAATTTCTATATGTTTTGTTCTTTCATGATAGACATGGTTTGCAGCAATTTGAATTGCTACTTTACTGTCAGAGAATATGTTAATAGGTAAGATTACTTTTGCATCAATTTCTTTAAGTTATCCAAGTAACCATATAATCTCAGAAACTGTTGTTGTTAAGCTTCTATACTTCTTGAAACAGTTGTCTGTTTCTTTACTTTCCAAGACACAAGAGAGTCACTAATCTTCACAATGAAACATGTTACTGATCTTTTGGTTCGAGGGCATGCTGCCTAGTCAGCATCACAACATGTTGTTACTCTAGTGTCTGATTTACTTGACAATAGAATCTCTTAACCATGTTGATTCTTTATGTATCTCACAATTCTAAGAGCTGCTTCCAAGTGTGAAGCTTTAGGTGGTTGTAAAAACTGACTCAAGGTTTGAACTCCAAAAACTATATCAGGTCTTGTCATAGTTAAATATATTAACTTGCTTATAAGTCTCTGATATTGAGTCTGATCAACTAAAGGATCAAATGTTTTGTTTGGATCAGTTAGTATAAGATCATCATATTATTTTGAAGTTAGTTTTACATTTATGTCAATAGGTGTTCCAGTTGGCTTATCTGCTAAAAGACCAACTTCAGAAATCAACTCAATTGCATATTTTCTTTGACGCATAGTTATTTCATGAATGGATCTAGCAAATTATATTCCTAAAAAGTACTTTAGTTCTCCCAAGTCTTTTATTTTGAAGGTTTTCTGCAAATCTAACTTAGTCTCTTCAATTAACTTGAGTGAGCTTCCAGGTACTAGCATATCATCAACATATACTAGAGCAACAGTTATCCATTGCTCAGTTTTCCTAACAAACAAGGAGTAGTCATATTGACTGTCTAAATTTTAGTTTGATCAGAGCTTCTAAGAGTTTTGCATTTCACTCTGTGGGAGCCTGTTTTAACCCATAGAGGAATTTGACTAGTCTACACACCTTCCCCCTAACTATCAAATCCTTGAGGCATGGTCATATAGATTTCATCAAGTAAATCTCCATTTAGGAAGACATTATATACATCCATTTGTTGTATATGCCACTGTTTATAAGCTACAATTGCTAAGACAGACTTACAATGATCATTTTTACTAAAAGAGAAAAAGTTTCATTGTAATGTGTTCCCTCTTTTTTACTATAGCCTTTTGCCACAAGTCTAGATTTAATCTTTCAATTTCCCCTGATGCTTTGTACTTTATTCTGTATATCCATTTATAACCTATAGGTATTTTTCCATAAGGTAATGGAACTATATCCCATGTATGATTATTTTCTAGGGTCTGAATTTCAGTTTTCATTGCCTCAATCCATCTAGAATCTTTACTAGCCTCAACATAAGTGTTTAGTTTAGTTAGAGATGAAGTTGCAGCAATATATGCTTGATACTGAGGGGACATGTGATCATAACTGATGTAGTTGCACATAGGATACATAACATCTTGGTGAATATTAAGAGATACAAAGTCTTTTAACCATACATGTGGATGTTTACTTCTGCTATATTTTCTTGTCTCTACAACAGATGAAACTATAGGATTGACATGTTGTTCTTGTACATCATTCTCCACTTCTTCTATAATTTGATCTTCAATTTGAACTGTTTCTAGAACACTAGACTGTGACTGATGAGTGTGATACACTAATTGCAGTATCAACATCAGCTGTGTGGTGAAGTGAAGGGTGAGTACTGTGACCGTCATTAAACACTTGACCTTGGTGATGCACTACTTGTTTTATACTTGGATTAGTCAAGGTGTCCAAAAACACAGGAGACTTTTTAGTACTGAGCTTAGAAAATGAGAAGATATGCTCTTTGAAAATCACATCTCTACATATAAAGAATGACTTCTGAGTGAGATCATAGAGGATATAGCCTTTATGAGTTTCAGAGTATCCCATTAAAACAACCATTTTTGCTCTTGGCTTTAACTTATCTGTTTCTGTTAGAATATTTGCAAAACACAAACAACCTATAACTCTTAAATAAGTCAACATAGGTTTTTTCTTTTATAATATTTCATATGGTGTCTGATTATTCAATACAGAACTAGGCATTCTGTTAATCAGATACACAACAGATAAAACACAATGTCCCCAAAACTTAGTGGGAATTTTAGCTTGAAATCTAATAGCTCTTGTAACTTTTAATATATGTTTATATATTTTTTTTTCTACAACACCATTTTGTTGTGGTTTATATGAGAATGATTTTTGATGTAAAATACCAAGATTTTTAAATAATGTATCACACACAGCGTTTACAAACTCTATGCCATTATTTGACCTCACTATTTTCACATTCTTGTTAAACTAAGTTTTTACGAATGTTGTAAAGAAACACATACATCAGACTTCTGTTTTAATAAGAAAATCCAACACATTCTACTAAAATCATCAACCACAGTGAAAGAGTATTTATTACCATCAATAGTAGGTGTCTTATAAGGACCCCAGAGGTCTACATGAATCAAGTCAAAGCAGTCTGAACTTTTTATACTACTAGAAGGAAATTTCAACCTAGTTTGTTTAGCATAGGGACATACTGTACACTTATCTATATGCGATGAGACATGGTCTAATCCTTGATGCCATAATTCAACACTTATTGTGCTTATAGAATTGTCTTGAACTATTGTGTTATGAGCATTAAGAGAAATGTTTTTTTCCAACTCTTGAGTGAGCTTGTTAAGTAGCAAATACAGTCCACCTTGTTCTTTACCAATCTCCCTCACCTTGCCAGTGTAAAGCTCATGAAAAACACAAAAGTGAGGGAAAAAGTAATTGAGCAGCCTAGCTCTTTTGTTATCTTGCTCACAGACATCAAATTATATTTAAACTGTGGAATATGAAACACATTTGTGATTATGATTCTAGCTGAAATAGCACATGATCCTGTATGTGTTACTATTGAGACATCCCTATTAGGCAAATAAACTCGTTTAGGCCTATCAGTTTTAATTATAGACCCTGATTTAACATAGCTAGATTAGACACCGTGTGATTTGTAGCACATGTGTCTATGATCCATACTTTATTTTTATCAGTTACCAATAGATCTTTACCTTCAGTGTTGAATGCATTGGCTGACCCTGCTTCATTTGATGTTGAACCTTGTCCCAGCATGGTCAAGATTTATTTATACTGATCCTTGGTAAAATTGCAGTTCCTTAGCTGTGCACTCATAGTCTCATTGCTCAGATCATTCCTTATTGGATACCCAGTTCTTGAACTTCTACTAGGCATATTGGTGTTGAGTCCAAAGTTGAATTTTTGGCCTTGAGAATTGTTACCTTGAGATATGGTTGATCCAACCTCTAAGACATTGTAAGCACCACCACCATTGTGACTATTGTTACCACTATTCTGATGCACAAACTACTTCTTCTTAGACTTAAAATCAGGTGGATAGCCTACCAACTTGTAGCAGTTCTCCTTAGTATGACCCTTATATTTACAAAACTCACATATAACACCATAGTTAGGATTATAAGGCCTCTTAGTACCTCTTGATCCATTCCCAAAACTATTATTATATCCAATTTTTTAGTACAAAGCTAAAGAATCCAAACTGTTTGCAGACTGACTAATATTCATACCAAGAATTCCAATGCTAAAGGTAGAAGCTTTTTGTGCCTCATCACCAACAATCATTGCATACACTTGACTAACACTAGGAAGGGGATTCGTTAACAAAATCTGACTCCTAGCTTGAAGATAAGAATTATTTATACCCATAAGAAGCTGAAACAACCTGAGTCTTTGCAAAAAGGCTACAAATCCCCTTGATTTTTCACAATTACACCTTGGGAAAGGAACTAGTAACTCGAACTCATCCCACAAATTCTTGAGCCTTGTGTAGTAAGCAGAGACACTAGATGTTCCTTGACTCAACCTGACAATTTATTTATGCTAGTTAAAGGTTCTAGAACCATCTACCTAGTTAAACCTTTCTTTAAGATCTGACCATACTTCATATGCATATGATGCAAACACAATACCACCCAACAAATTCTTATCAACTGAGTTCATTAACCAAGAAAGCACTATTGCATTTATCCTCTCCCGTTGTTAACCTAAGACTTTTGGGAACTTATCGTTCTTGCAAGTACCATCTATCATCCCCATTTTGTTTCGACCTAACAATGCCAACCACATGGATCTACTCCATACAGTATAGTTTTCAGACCCGACTAATTGAAATAAAATTAGACTAGTTCCACTAATGTCGGCAGGACTCAAGAAAAGAGGATAGTTATAATCGATACATTTTCAAGAAGTTTGCCCTAGATTTCCAATCACACTGTCAATTTGAGTGGGAATTGAGCGATTTCCTCCATTGTTAGTAAGTGAAGAATTTCTTCCATTACCGATGCCTTGATTCATCTCAATATTTGTATTATCTCCATTTACCACTATTTCTCAGAATTTGAGGTGAAGAAACTTTCAAGAACTGAAAAGATTTGAATTAATCTCAATAACAAATGTGGAACTTTAAAATCGAAATGTAATCGATGCAACTGATGATTGTTGCTACGATACCATGAACTTAGTATTGTAGTACTTTAGACAGTGAATGTAGAAGAAGAAGCTGTAGCATTCATATGTAATGGTGAAGGCAAAAAGTAAGGAGAGAAGAATAAGAACACACAATGATAACGATTCTTATTGATATGTACTTGTTATTGTCTACAATACATTTACAATGAGGTATATATAACTAAGATTAAGATCACAACTAACGTCTAACTAACTACAACAACTTAACTAACTAAAGTGGTCAACTACCTAATTTAACTAGAAATTTGAATTTATAGGAAATGTCAGTTTTCCCCTTATTCTTTAATCTCATTATTCTACAAGGCATTTGGACAAGCTTAGTGGGTATTCATGAAGAATAATCATTTCCGCTAAGTCTTGTCTCGCATTATCTTGGCGAAACTAATACGGGGATAATGTTAGCGTTTCATTCGTATCGCAAGGGTTAACAAGTGTACCAAACATCCTTGTTTGTCGGAGATCCATGCATTTCTTTTTTTGGACATTTACTTGCATGCTCTTTCAAGTGACTTATTCCAACTCTCGGTCCTTCAGCAAGTTGCTTCAAACAATGGTTTCACTCCGCTTTTATTTCTTCCCCTACTCGTTTCCTTGTAAAATTATCCCAAGCTTTTGATGTATGTCTACTGGTTCGGGGCGAAATAGAAGGATCTTCAGAATTAGTTTGCTCTTGGCTCTCTTCAATTTCTTTACCATTTTCCACTGTATTCGGAGTACAACTTGCCGTAGAAGGATCTGATGGTTTTGAGGAAGACATAGTAGTAGAATTACCCATGCTTGCCATTCTTACCTATGCAATTACATATATACAGATTAGGACAACATTGAAAAATGTTAAATTTGTTTGAGGCAAAACAATAATCAATAATCGGTAATCAATCTTATTTCCTAGAAAAGCCTTAATCCCACAGTTGGTATATGTACATTTGCAGTTATCTTTGGGCTAATTAGGATGAAATCTGAAAATTTCACGGCTATCCTTGGAGCTACACAAAAAAATTAACAATAGAAGTTAGTACTACAGATCTACAGCTAATCCTAATAACAAATTAAATAATAAAAAAAGGAACTTAATTAGATTAATTACCTAATCCAATGGCCTTCGAGCTCTTCATCAACCTGGTTCTCTTACACGTATCAACAAACATTCTGGATAGATTGATAAAAAAGAAAAAGAAAAAAGGATCGATCAACAAAATTTAAAATCTATTTCCATGAGAAACTACAGAAAGAATTAAAATTCAATTAAAACATACTTCGAAGGAACATCGCCAACAAGCATCCAGTCTCAACCAAAACCTGGATTAACAACCAAAACATCAAATTGAAATATAATAAGTGTGAGCTAAGAAGTACTACATTTTACTAGGTTGAAGACAAGAGAAATTACCTTAGCGGATTGAGTAGGACCTCTAAGAGAAGATAAGATAAAGTAGAGAAGTTGTTCGCCTAATTTAGGGTTTGAATTGAGAAACAAACTGATCCGAGGTGTACCGTTACCCGCTCTGATTCCAATGATCGATGGATGTGAAGGGCTGAAGGCAGTAAGAAAGTGAAGGGATGGTCGATGGTCGAGAAGAGAGTGAAGGGCTGGTCGATGGAGTCGATGTTGAGAACTGAGTGTAGTGTTGAGAAGAGAGAGAGACAGAGTGTTGAAGACCAAAGTAAAGTCGTAAGAGTAGAAGAGTAAACCCCAATACTTACTTATTAATTAAGGGTATTGGGCTTATGGATGAGCTTATGGACTACTAGTCTACTACAAGATTATATAATATTACTAGGTTTATGGGCGGGTAGGCGGGTATCAGGCGGATATAACTGCAAATCCACCATTTACCTGCCTACCCGTGACGTGTATATTTTTAATACACATACCCGTCAAAGTTATACATATACCCGCTCCAATTGGGACGAGTGCGGTGCGGAATCTGCAAAATTATACCCACTTGTCATCCCTAATAAAATGGTCTGGTTATGTAAGGGAATTTTCATGGAAAAAGAATCATCCCATAAGGGGTGGAATAAAGGCAATTTTCATCAAAAAGAATAAAGGTGATTTTCCACTTTGCCATCTCCCTCCGTGGTTCCTCTAATTGCCCCTTGGACGTAAGCATTTTTTAAAAAGAAAATGATTATGTAAGATTTCTTACCTTTATAACTAACTTTTGTATAATAGTCTTTTTAAATATTTTTAAACAATAGCGATGTAACATACGTGGACGGCGTATGTTTAATTCATAGAGATTATTTTAAGCTTTAAATAGGTACTTTTGTCACAAAAATGCAATCTCATTTTTAATGGGACCATCTGACAATTAATGCATAATCCCCTCAATCAATAGTAATTCTTCTACCATAATCAAGTGGTATTAAAAATCCCATATTATCCTATTCATGAACTAATTACTCAATTTAGAAACTGGTGATAGCGATTCCCAGTTTCTACTTGTGGTAAATTCAAGTTTTCAAAAATTTAGTTCGTTTTTGCTTTTAAGGTTAAGAGTGTGTTGGGTTTTCAATTTTGATTGATCAAATTTTTGAAAAATATTTTTTCTAAAATATTAATATTCCACATTGACTATCTCCTTCACCCCCGAATGCACCTCATCCAACCCCAACCTCACCCCGTGGTATTTGTCTAGATTATATATAAATATTTTTTGAATAATATTTTTTATTTACGTACCAAATACAAAAAAATAAATAAAAAATCCACTTATTTTCCTAAAACATAGTTTCTATGAAAAACATTTTCCTTCGTACCATACACAACCTAATTTAACAATGTTTCTATCTGAATTAGTAATAGACAATTCACTTCATAAAAAATATATTATAGATATCAACTAGACGTATATCACTTTTTATAAATAAATTTTGATACTAAAATGAAGAAAAAATATAGAAGTTTCCTGCTAAACTTGTCTAGAAAACTCCGTTCCATGCTATAACTTTGATGGACGTTTATTTACTCCCATCCCCTCCTTATTTGAAATGGAATATGTATCCCCTAAGATTATAATATGAATTTCACAATAGGAGGTGCATTATACACGCGCCACGTTAGCACCGTGTCATTAGTGTGAGAGCCACATCTAAAATTATCCAAATTTTAATTTTAATTTTCTTTGAATTAATCCCTAAAATCATAATAATTTAATTGTAATTGTTCCTTATCTAAAATAGAGAACGAATTAGGGAAATTGAAAACACAATTTAGCACAGGCCACCCACCAGTTTTCTTATCCGACCTTGTATGTCGGCTAGGGCTATTGAAAATGGTAAACATAAACAAGCGCAGCGCCATAGCTTAGGCTATATGTTAATGTGATTTGATGGCAACTTCAGTTGTAAAAGTGACAAAATTTGATGATTTTGCCCAATTATCATTAGATGTTGAATGGCCAATCTCTTTACCAAAATCGCTCTCATTCTCTGTGACACAAATAAAGGATGAAAAAAATGATTATAGTACTTGCTCAAGAAACATTGAGGTCACTTGCAAACAAGTTTTTGGGAATTTCGATATAGAAAAGTTGCTGGTTTTTTGCTCTCTAAAAAAAGAAGAAGGATGATCTTGACATAATGGGGACGGAGAGGGGGTTTAGAAGAAGGAGAAAGCGCTAGGGCCCATCTTTGTTTTTTACTTAGTATTTTTATTGTATAATACAGATTTCTCATTTACACGCTTTTTTTTTTATTTTTTGTCATGTCATTATTTGAGGTAGCAGTTCAAACAAGAATAGGTAAATAAACGCAGGTAAAGTTATATTGTGAAACTAAATTTTTCGGATAAGTTTCGGATTGATCAAATAAATATGAAAAGTCTCAATAGTCATTTCTTCAATGATTACTAAGGAGGAAATGTCAATCAACTCATAATGAAAGTTTAGTGAGCCAAAAATCAATTGAATTTTATCTTTGGTTAAGCTCTAACGATCTCATTTTAGAAAACATACATTTGATGTTCGCTCAACCATTCATGAAACCATGCACATAACAAACTTCAAAGACTTCTTCACTATACTCCCATTCTTTAATAGAATTTACCCTCAAATTTCATCATCTATGTATGGTGATAAGTAAGTCTCCAACATTAAACGTTGAACTAGTACCTCCATATTCGTCCGGAAGTTCTACCTTGTAGGTGTTTTCCCTGAACTTGGCCAATATCTTGAAAGGACCATCCGCCCTCGACATTAGCTTGTTCTTTCTCATGTTGGGAAATCTATCCTTCCTTAGGTGTAGCCAAACCAAATGATCCGAATACAAGACAAAAGGTTTCGGCCTCAAATAATGTTCCCATTGGACCAAGGATCTCACAATATAAAATTCCTTGTCATAAATAGAATAATTGAGCCGGGCACCACCTAATTTTTCACTAAAGAAGGCAATGGGTCGTTTGTCTTGACTCAAGACGGTACCAACACCAATTCCTCTAGCATCACATTCAATTTCAAATAGCTTCTCAAGGTTTTGAATAGCTACAGCCGGTGCTTCACATAACCTTCCCTTCAAGATTTCCAAAGCTCTTCGTGCTCCTTGGGATCATTTAAACTCACTCTCACTTTACTCTTGCTTTATTTATGCCTTGCTTGTGATTATATTTTTTCTTGAGCCGAGAAGTGTAATATGCATGAGATACCATATGAAAGCATTAATATGACATGCACACAAGATAAGCAACAATGCTATAAATCAAACTTCAGCTTAGTCCCCTTTTTATCCTTAAACGAGCATTTCAGAGTGATAAGAACACAAAATCAACAAGTAAGAGATCGACATATCACATAATTAATCAAGTAAAGGAATCATATCTCAAATAATCAATAAATTAGTCGGTATCAACTACAAGCTAATGCCCACATTCTTTGGCATTCTGACCACATACATGAACGACTCGAATACGATACAAATTTCCAAAGCATGGCACTGGTATCGGTACAAGTGCTCGCCACCTCACAAGTACGGGATCTCCTTATTCCCAATTACTCCCTATTTATTAGCTAATCACACACTTTAAATAGAGTGAAGACTATGTCTCTATTTGCCTGATTTGAAGTCTACAAGCTCACGAACGGACATGCTCTTCCTCAATGCCTCTAAACGACCCCCATCTTGATCCAAGCAAATATTAAGTTTTCTTAAAGCACTACCACATCCAAATTCACCAAATGAGTTCAATCTAGCCAAAATAGTACTCTACAGGGTTAGCTGAGTCCAATGATACCCATATTGCTATACATTAATTAGGAACCCATAAAGGTAAACTTGAGCCCCCAAGGTTAAAACTGAACTTTTATTTGAAAATTAGTTTACCCATAACGTATATAGCCTAGATCCATAAAATCACCAAATTTAATACATGAATCGGTCCCCAAATCAAGATTTCTCATTCTCTTATCCTTAGAGATTAAAAATCTCAATTTTCCCCAACCAAATCATGAAATAAATGCTAATAAACTGAAGTAGTCACGGGGAATCATAAAAATAAAGATTATAATTTTAGCCTCTTTTAAATGAGAAAAAGCCACGGAAATCAGCAAAATCGGATATCTATACTCAAGATATGAATAAAATACCAAATGGACGAAATCTAAATTTTTAACTTAGCGATATCCGCTTCTGCGGTCAAAAGCCTGCACCTGCAAAATGCCACATGTCATTTCTGCTTCTGAGGAACTTTACTCACACCAACAAGGTCGCAGGTACACACTCCACTTCGCACTTGCGAAGCACCAGCACCAACAATCTATTTCGACACTAAAATAACCATAACTTTCTCATACAACCTCGAAATTTGACGATTCTTTTTGTTATGGTTCTGTAATCACGACACGGATCTAATGGTTCAAATAAAATACAATTTAGAGCTCATTTGCTTAATGTGGTACCATTTATGCTCAAGGAAACGACATCGAAATATCATATAAGAGTGTGACACAACCCAAACATCTGAAACTCGTCTGAATCTAACTAAAACTTGTGGAAAAATCCAAAATTATCACACGAACACGCTCGAACGGTGCTCAAAACACCGATCCGAGATCGTGTAGTCTAGTTTCTAATAGAGATCATTTTGGCATTTTGAAAGTGAGTTTTAATATTCGTTGATCTTGAGATGGATGTAATAAGCTAGTCAAATTATGTTTTCTCAACACCAATTGCGCCGGGTATCGCTATAAAGGGTGATGTTTAATTTTTCTCCCCATTTTAAAAAGTTATGCAAAAGCTGATATTATATTTTGAATTTATAATTTCAAAAATATTATAAGTTCAGTAATAAAAACATAAAGATCGAACTAGCTTAGTTCTAATTGTGTATATTTCTTAAATTCGATCGGTTCCAAGTTTTGTTAATCAATTTTTTGTGCGTAAGGTTAGCGGGGAAACCTATCATCTTTCTCTTTTGTTACTTTATGTTCATCTTTCCTCCTTAAGCCAAAACGAGAGAGGAAAAATTTTGTACTCTTTCGGTCCTTATTACTTTTTGGGATAAAACATTATTAACCTCCTAGACTTTAACTAAAGTTACTACGACATACCTTATCTTTTTAGGGATCCTATTATCCCCTGAATTTTTTTAAAACGGAATAATTACCACCCTAAGCGCTGACATGGCAAGAAGAGTGTATTTCACTCTATTTGGGAGAGTGAGAAACATAAAACCTGACACGTATCGTTTTTAAATTAGATACTTCACATTTAGTTACACCTCATTAATTAGCATTAAAGCGTAAAGTATTTTTCTAAACTGATTTTTTTTAAATGTGGAAAATGTTTTTTTTTTAAATAGAAAACCCATATTTTCTTAAAATATGGAAAACTGGATTTTCTTTTAGAATGTGTAAAATCGGTTTTTTTTTAGAAAATAAATCTGGAAAACTGAGTTTTCTTATTAAAAATATGGACTTTTTTTAAATCTAGAAAATTATTTTTTTTCAAAAATGTGGAAAACTGATTTTTTTTTCTATATATGAAAAACAAATCTAGTTTTCAAGATTAGTTTTAAAAAATGGGTTTTCCACATTTTAAAAAAAATAATTAGTTCTTCCAAGTTTTTATAAAAATCCAGTTTTTTCACATTTTGAAAAGAAAAAACACTTTTCCAGATTTTATTTGAAAAACAAAAGTGTCCTAAAAATGAAATCATGAAAATCTAGATTTTTTAGGACATTTAAAAATAAATTTCAGTTTCTGATATTTTAAAATAATCCATTTTTTCAGATTTGTTTTTAAAAAACGGTTTTCAAAAAAATCAAATTTTCAGTTTTTTTTAATAAAATTCAGTTTTTCAATTTAAAAAAAAAAAATTGTCATGTAAGCAAAAAAGAATTAAACAAGAAAAAGAATAAATATACATGTGGCAAGGAGTCACTCTCCTATAGTGACATTGTCACTCTCTTATAAGAGAGTAGATATCCCGTTTGAATGTGGTAACTATTCCATTTTAAAAATCAGGATGGTAATAAAACCTCTAAAAAAGTAAGGTGTGTCATAACAATTTTAGCCAAAGTTCAGGAGGATAAAAGTGACTTATGCCTTACTTTTTCAATAAAGCATAAGAATGGTTACCTATGCACGATCCAATTTGCAAATCAGAAGCTATAAGGGAATTGGTAATTAATAAGAGAGTTTACTTTTATGCATTGACTATATAATAAATATTTATACAATTAGATTATAGCGGAACTAGAGATAAATTCTTTTATAAATATTATTTGGTAA
Organism: Anisodus tanguticus; assembly: GCA_034509755.1. Classification (NCBI taxonomy): domain Eukaryota; kingdom Viridiplantae; phylum Streptophyta; class Magnoliopsida; order Solanales; family Solanaceae; genus Anisodus; species Anisodus tanguticus. Next base: position 57,039,723 of record CM067545.1, read on the forward strand.
TATGATAAGAATATTAATTAACTTTGCTTTCACATATTAAAATTTATTTGTGGTATAAAAAATTGGACTGAACCTAATGGATCAAACTCATATACTATATATGGTCATTTAAATCATATCTCGATTTCGATACAACGAAAAGGGGTTTACTATGATCACTGCAGTGAAAGTACTTCTAAATCACTAGGCCGGTGTATATAATATATTCTTAATAAAAAGGTGATAAATTTCTTGGAAATTCATAAACACGTTAATACAAAACCGATTTTATTCAATTTGGTTAACAAGATAAGGGGAACAAACTATTGTATATAGTACAATCATTATTATGTAATTAACAATTAAAATTGATGTTAACTGTTCATTACTGATTGTCCTTCCTTACCTACTATGAAATCCTTGTAAGATATTCGATACTCTTCTGTTCGTTTTACAATAGAATGCTTTATATGATTATAACAGTACCCTTGCCATCATCTCATTTCCATAAAGCTAACAAATTATGATAGACGATGATCTCTCTCACCCCCCCCCCCTCTCTCTCAATGCAACAGTTTTGACTTTTTATAGGTAAATAGTTAATTGGTGATGACTTTTCAGAAGTACTATAGTTAAATATTAAAAATGTAATAATAATTGAATAAAGATTAATTAAATTCCACTTTTATATATTTTGAACTAATTTACATTTAACAAAATTTGTAATTTTGATGTTTCAGAGCCAGTTTGAAGGCCGATAAAAAATAGTTGATAAGCATTAGGTGTTGAAAAATATTTTTAAGTGATGAAATTAATTTTATAAAATAAACAGTTACATGTTTGTATAAAGTGTTGATAATAAACAATTAGTATGGTTGATAAAAATATGACGATAAACACTTTTTTATTTAAATGACTAAAATGTCTTTAAAGCTATTTACCCAAAAATGTAAATTTAAAAGTATTTTTACATAAAAATGAATGAATGTCGAAAATAGAATGGAGAGATACGTAAAAATTATGTTTTAGGAAGAGTATTTCAAAGTTTACAAAAGATATCAGTAATAAAAAATTTAAAAAATTTGGTCAAACCAAAATATGCTTATAATTAAACTAAAATCATAAGTTAAGTGGTGACCAACTTTTGACTAATTATAGCTTACAATCATTTTTAGTGTTTACTAAATGCGTAGATAAATTAAAAATTGCTCATAAAGTTAGCCAAAAAAGTACCCTCTAATGTCTATTTGGTCAAGCAGTCAAAAACCGGTTATTTAAAGCAGCGATTTAATTTTGTCCATATATTTCTTATAAAAGTACTTTTAAAGAATAATAATGTGTGTTTAACCTTTGACGTATAAAGTTTTGTTTGACAAATATAAATGATTGTGATTGAATACATTTGATGAACATGTAAAATAACAAAACAAACAGTTACATTGCCAAGAGAAGGAGAATGAGACGTGCAAATAAAAAATAAAAGGGGAAGGAGAAGAAATTGTGGGAAAAGATTAAATTTATGAGAAATATTTAATGATATTATTGCCTTGGAAAAGTTAATCTGTTGTTAAGCTAGAATTTGTAGCTTCTTCTCAAAAGCAACAAAATTGCTTCTGCTCTGATTTTAAAAGGTATTTTTTTGAAGGAAAAAAGACACTCTTAACTCTCCAAAAGTTTTACCTACAACGATTTGTTAGGTTATTTTGAGCTTTTAGACTTTTTTTTTAAAATATCTTTTCCATAGCTTTAAAATGACATTCGTGACTTGTGGAGATAGATGGCGCAGTTTCTGAGTCAATCGGATGAATATAAAAGATAAATTAGTAAAATTAGCAAAATTTGAAATTCTTAAGTTGAAATAAGGAAAGGGTTGACCAAAGTCAAGATCTATGGCTAACGAGATTGAAACTGAGACTTGAAAGTTCTCGTAGATCCCGAAGGTGATATATGACTTAGTTGGATGATTGGGACGAATCCTGAGGGGTTCGGAAATAATTTGGATAATTGAAGGAGAAACTAGTGAAGTTTGTAATTTTTACTATTGCCACCCTTGCACCATGTCTCTCACTTCCATTTTCCAACTCTGACACCACCTCCTCTTTTCACTGTAGGGGCGGCTCAATTCTATTGAGGGCCTAAAGTGGGGCATTAACCTTTTTTGTTACAAAAACAAGAAAAGAAAAAAAATCATATATATTTCTCTTTTGAAGTCTACTTTTTCAGGATCTGTGTCAGATATCTTACTAACTTCCTCAAGAGTTTCTTTATTTTTTTAGTTTTTGAACAACTAGATTTATATATTCTAATTGATATATTTTATATTATAATAAGTAATTAAAACATAATATATATTACATAGTAAAATAACAAAACATGGAGCAGAATGTTGGTCAATCAAGAATGTCCACGTTCAGAAAGTGAAGGTAGTGGAGATAATGATGCTCAGATGGATGTGTGGTCATACTAGGAGATATATGATTAGGAATGCGGTTACACAGGAGAAAGCCGGAGTGGCCTCCGTGGAGGATAAGATGAGGGAGGCGAACCTGAGATGGTGCGGACACGTGAAGAGGAGGTGTGAGAGATTGGCAGTAGCAGGTGTTAGGAGAGGTAGAGGTAGGCCGGAAAAAAATTGGGTGTAGGTAATTAGACAGGAGATGACACTAGATAGGAAGATTTGGAGGTCGAGATTTAGGATAGAAGGTTAGTGTATAGTTGAGTTTTTGTCGCATTGTGTGGGAGAGGTAGGGGCTAGCCTCTTCATCTCATCTTATCCTTTTCTTAGTAGTAATATTTAGGCATCACGTAGATCCCTACTCTTTAGATGTGTTGCTTCATTTGCTTTGGATCTTGATATTTTGATGTCTTATTTGTCTTGCAATCCTGCATCATTTCGAGACGAGGGTCTGTCAGAAACAACATCTCTACCCCACAAAGGTAAAGGTTAGGTCCGTACATCCTAGCCTCACCAAACTCTACTTTATGGGATTAAACTGGGTATTTTGTTGTTGTTGTTATAGTAAAATAACAAAACAAACAAATTTTAGATGAAAACAATACTAAAAATGAAATGATAGAACCTGATTCTAGAAGTTAATAACTTGATTTGAGAATATTATTTGGTACTTCAATATACTCATTACAATATTTGGTGCCCGAGAAAAACAAAAATAGCAAATTTACATTGTAGCTCTTGTCTTTCCGAGTAATTTAGCCAAAGACTCTCTTGAACAAAAAAAGAAGAAATATAAAAACGTAGAAGTATACTTAAAATTTAAATAAAAAAGTTAAAAGTAGATTGAGTAAATCAATTAGGAGCCTTTTTTTTTTGTCAATATATTAAAAATAGATTGCGTATTTGCACTATACATTATTTACTCATTTTGAGGCCTTCTTTTATATTAGTTAGTTAGCTACTCTTTTTTTTTTTTTAATGATAAAGTACTTTATAATTTTCTAAAAAAAATATAACCTATATTGATCAAAAGTGAGCCCCAAAATGAGGGTCTAAAGCTTTGACTTTAATGTCTTCACCCAAAAGTCGCTCCTGCCACTTACCTCCTACCTTAAACTTTTCGGTGACCATCAAGAACAACAAGACCTCATCAAAATTCAATTTTTTCTCATTGCCAAGAAAGAATACATTCTTCTGATCCCACTGATCTTGTTCTTTTAGCTATATCGCAGTTTTGCATCATTTTTATATTCAATCATGGATCAATTCTCCTTGGTTGTTGCCCGTGCCTCCATGTGTGTTGCCATTTCAAATGGCAGTTCCCTTCTATGGCACTGCCCTAGATACTAAATTGAGTTATCTGAACTGTATCTTAAAACATAATTACTGTTGAAAATTTATTAATGTGGAATTAAGTTTATCCCATTATTTATGACTCGAACAATTGAGCCCGGAAATATCGTTTCCACACACGTGCAATCTTAGTGTCAAGTATTGTAAATTTTGTTAATGAAAGAGATATTGGTACGTAAGTGAAATGTTTGAGACATAGAATGATGGATGATTATTGGATAAATAACAAGTGTTCCACGTTGGTAAACGAAGGAAGGATTGTGCGAGGTGTAAGATGGAACGGATCGGAAAGGGTCGCGAATCCGAGAAGGGCCGCGGCGCCTCGCGGACTGGGGCCGCGCCCCCTTGTAGCGCCGCAGCGTTAATTCCAATTGTTGGCCACTGGAGCCGCGTCGCCGCGACTCTAATGTTGCAGCGTCGCGGCGCTTCCCAGGCAGTGAGTGCTCGACGAAAGTCCAAAAGTTTGGCTGATTATGGAGAGGTTTTGGAGCATTAACTTGGTAGTTTTTCCTTCATAACTCAATCATTATTTGGCTGCATTAGTTGGTGGTTTAAAGGGCCATTACATGGTATTTAAATGACCATTACTTGGGCACTTGAAGAGGCCATCTTGCACACCTATAAATTGAGGCCTTTGGCTCAATTATATAGAAGAACATATATGAACAGAAAAACAAGTTCACAACACCACAAAAGATCAGATTTTCCTGATATTAATCCTTCTCTTAGCAATCTTCATTATTCGTGTTATTAGTTGAGATCAGTTTGTAGGCTTTACATACTTGATAGTTTGATGTTTCATATTGAGAGACTATTGTCCACACTTCCGTAAAGCCTATATACGGGGGCAATCTTGTCTTAAAGACAGATAGTCATCTCTCGACTCAGCCGGTGGTGTTGTGATTATCTAATTGGTTGCTAAGTGTTTCAGGTATGAACTAGAATATCAAAGGACTCTTAACCGTTCGGATTCTCAACGGATCTACAAGCCACAAGTGTAGCAGTTCATGTTCTTGTATTTCTAAATACAAGATCCATATTTGATATTCCAATTTCAAGATCAATATATTGACAACTTATAGTTGTAATCTTTGTTGTTTATCCTTTCGATCACTGTAATAGTTATTTACTATTCACGTACGTGCTTTACATATCCAATAATTTTAAGATAAGATTTGTATTAGTGATTTAAAAGATGTTGGTCGACAAGTGTGTGACCAAATCTGGCTGTGGTTTTCTTCTTGAAAACAGTTCTGTTGATAGTTTTGCTAACAGTTCAAACAACAACCGTGCTTTCAAGATTGGTCCTAGTTATGGTTCTCTCTTTGACGACAGTTACAAGTCTGTTTCCGTCAAAGGTGAGATCTTTAGACCTGATGCTGAGCTTCAAGATACTGTTGATAGTCATGCTAGTACGACTAAAGATCAAGGATGAGTTGGTGTCACTGCTCTCGAGGGTGGTGGAAACACGCGCCCACGAGAGACTGAGGATGTCAACTAGGACAAGAGGAGAAGGCTGAAGATGATGTTCTATCATATTGCAAAAGTCCTATATCTGTCCCAGACAGAGGATTCGAATTATGGTAAGGAGGATTTGGACACTCAGTCTAACTGAAGTGGGCCAGAATCCAAAAGGTCTAAGTTAATCCTTCCTTATCAATAAAATGTTTAGTTAATATATGAATAAAAGTGTGTAAAGCAAGGCTGGGAATATGAAAGTGTTTTCATTAATAACTTATATTCCCTACACTCTAAAATCAGATATTGAATCTCCTTCCTTCCCAGTTAAAGATTGGACTATTGTAAACAAAACTTACTCGTGGAAATGGTGGTGGTGGTGATTGGATAATGCTCTCCCCTACTATTACATCTCATTAGAGGTATCTCCGTCTTAAAACCCTTCACAGAAAATACAAAAGGGTCAAAATTAACAATCACTCAATTATCAGTTGTGAATTTCGGATAGATACAAAATTTTTAATTAAGTGAGGGGCATGAAAAATATTTTTTAAGACTAGAGATGGATGCGGGGGAGACAAATTTGTGTGACCATAACCACGAATTGGAATGAATGACCATTACCAATAGTTATACCACGATTATTGCTCAAATTGAAATAAGATGAGAGATTACCTGGTGCAGATGTCATGTGAGAAGTGACACCGGTATCCATATACCAATTTACGTCTGGGGGATTTAATCTAAGTGTATGCATTGCGGCCTCGATATCCGTGGGCGTCGGAACTGTCGATGGGCCCGCAGCAATGAAGGCCTGCTGAGGCCGAGGCCCAACCAGGCCAGGCTGCTGCCAAGGCCTAGTAGGTTGTTTGGCATGATTATTTGGGAAACTGGGCCTGGACCAATTATGGAAATTGCCCGCTGGATAAGACGAGAAGGGGGAATTGGGACACCGACCATCGGCCCAGCCCCGGGAATGTTGGCCCAAGGCTGTGCCAGTGGTGTTGCGGCCCAGCTGACCCACTGCCACCACGTCCGCCACAGCTCCGACTATCTCCACCACCACTGCCGCCGCAATTTTTGCCTTCATTTTTCTGATTTTGACCCTTTTTGCCGCCACCGTTGTTACGGGTTTGGCTAGAATTATCCATGAACGAGTGAGAGTCGTCTGACGTGGCCATCATCATGACAAAATTTGCTCCGATAACCGCCTTTTTGCCAAGCCGACCTCTTCTAATGTGAGCATGGAACGTGCCTAGTAGAACGGTGGGAGTGATTACTTTGATGAAGAAGCGTCCCAACGCCATTATAGGCCTCGGATATGCCTGCAACCATCTGAATAACAAGACAATCATTGGTGACGGGCGCACCAACGTTCTTGAATTGATTCGCCAATTCCTTCAGCCTTTTACAATAGGCCGAGACATTCGAAAAATCTTCCAAGTTGACATGAGAAAATTCCTGTTCAAGAGTGATCTCACGCGAATTTTTGTTATCCTGGAATATATCACGCACCCTATTCCAAGTTTCCATCGTTGTGGCATCAGGTTCAATAATCGTCTGTAAGAGATCTGTAGAGATAGTGGAATAAATCTACTAGAGTACCGTAGCATCAAGAGTTGCCCATTACTCTATTTCATCATCGGCGATAGGCTTCTTCTCCTTGCATGTTTTTGAGGGGATGATGTGATGAAGGACTCGATGAGAACGTGCGTGAAATTTAAATAATTCTGCCCACGTCGCGTATTGGACGTTTTCCATCTCAAGAACGATAGGGATGTTGTTCTTGATGTTTGAGATTGTAAGGGCAGGATGAAACGTGTTCTTTGTGGTAGACATGATGAAAGAACAAGAGGAGAAGTAGGGATTCATAAGAGAAAAAAAAAACAAAAGTTGAAGGGAGGAGGAGGTTGGCCGACGGCCAATGGCAAGTAGGGCAGCGGAAGGAGGGATTTTGGAGAGGGAAAAATTTGTCCTAGATTGCTGATACCATGAAAAAAATAATTTCTTGATTATTTTCATTAATGAAGAGGTATATATACATGATATACAATATCTAAATATGGAAATAAATCTAATATAAGACTAATACCTAGTCCTAATATAATATTAATACCATAATTACACTTATACAAGAATTCTATAAATATGATAATTTATATCATTAATTTTCGGTCCATGACCGTGTATACCATTCTATCAGTTGTTGTTGTGATGGTTCTTGATCTAACATGTGGTACTGAATTCTTGTCCACGTAGTAAGATTCTGATCAACGATATATCAAGATACAACTAGGAATCATTTGGTTACTGGTCAGGAGGTGATTTATTCACGTATTAAATTCTGCATAATTTGTACCATGCTTGGTAGCATTATTTTTTGCTATGTATAAAATTTAATAAAATATGGTGTTTGGTTATCAATTTAGAATCTCACATAACTAATGCATGTATACGTTATGACTTATGAGAAAATTTATGTATTATTTTATATAAAATAAAATATGAAATAACTAAACCCTACCTAACTAAAATTTACATAACTAATCTTTATATAATTAAAATCTACATTATTAATAATCATCAACCAAACGACTCCTAGCTGGAAAATTTGAGAATCTGTAAGAAAGTAAAAGGAAGGGGTGAGAGGGGGGAGGCTGAGGGCTTAAAGATGCTGGTTTCACTCTTATTACCCTAACATGTATACAAGTGTACAACGTGGTAACGACTAATTTCTTACCTACATGGAGAAATCCATGTTTTACCGAGGGGAGCCCACATAGAACAGCTACCTTATACTTGTCAAAGTTGGTAAGATATCTTTGGTTTCCTTGTGCTGCCGTTAGCTTCAGTTTTACAGCAGACAAACAAAAGGGAAAGAAAAGCAGAAAGTCATCACTCTCTCTTTCTCTACATGCAAAACCCAACTGAGTATTCCCACTTTTGACCCTCTTTCCCTGAATTCACTCCATTCCCATGAACCTCTTTCTTCTTAATTAGTCTTCTTCTATGGCTGTTTGTGACATTAAACAAGTACTGGAATTCTTGAAGAATAATGGCTTCTCACAATCTGAATCAGCTCTTATGGAGGACATCATGGAGAAATCCGAATTGGATTATGAAAGATTCTTATTCCCTATGATTCCACCACCTCCTCCTCTCAAAATTCCTTCCAGTCTCTGCCTTGATCAGCTAATTTCCAACTCTGTTTCTTCTGAAGATGAATTTGTCAGCTTGGCTTCTTCCACTACCGATTTCTGCTCCTCTGGTAAACTTCCTTTTTTTAATATGTAGGAATTTGAACAACCATTTTATGTATTTCAGAATCGTTCCTTTAATTTTACTTCTCTTTCTGGAAATTTCTTGTTACTGTTTTGTGGACTGTGCAAACGTTAAAGTAAAACTTACCCAATTCAGAGTTTACTAGTACTAGTAATTTGGAATGACTGTTCCTGAAGATTACAACTGGCTGATATGGAATATTGCCATTTATTCTATAATTTCTTTGTTCCATCTTGGCAAACGATTTACAGATTCTTGAGTATCGAAAAGTTACTGAAATTTTTAAATTAATGTGACTCAAGAACTGATCATCTTGTGTTATGCAACACTTTGTGATTCTTCCCTTTTGTTTTTGTCTCTTCTGCATATTATTTAGGTTTATCCTGTTGTCTCTGGTGCAGAATTTACAAATCCATATGGAATTCGTATTACGGCCGCTCCCACTTCTCAATCATCATCTGATAGATTATCTCAATTTGGTACTGCAAGAGATTGCCATGATTTTGATATGCAAAATGACCTCTTCTGGTACCGGGAGAAAGATGAAGATTTCCCCATGCCACCTTACTTTGGAAGCTCGGATGGTGTGGGGGCACCTAGTGAAGACAAGTTTGTGATGATCGAAGCGTCCAATTGGGAGTCTAAATCACAAGGATGTCCGATAGCCCCAGTGCACAATGGGCAATTAGATGAAGGCTTGAAAGATTACTATCATTTGGATAAACAAAAGCACCTTGAAGGAAAAGGTGAATTTAGCTGTTCATCCCCACTTTGTGCTTGCTGCAAGGGGCCAGATGTGATTTACGGTGGTGATCCTGACGACATGGCTATTAACTTAACTGAGGCTAACTATTTTCAGTATGAACCAACTGGAGAGAGGAAAACTGAATATGGCAACAACTATTCCATTGATACAAGTTGCAGTACTAATTGGGTTGGAGATCTCAAAGGTACCCCTGACCTTCAACCTAAGGCTATTGACAAAGATTACTACTCATATGTACATAGAGACTATGAACCAAAAGATGATAGATTGGAGGCTCTGGAACCCTATGAGTCAGCAGATGAAGAGGGTGGTGCTACTTCAGATGAGCTTTTGATGTTTGAAGGCGAAAATGAGTTTGAAGTATTTAATCTGAGAATTATACACCGGAAAAACAGGTTTGTTTTCATATCAATACCTCCAAAGCGTAAGTCCAATATGGATGAGTGAGTGAAAAGAATGTGTGTTATAATAGGTCTTGAACAATGTTTGATTAATAATATATGTTCCACTTGCATATTACATCAAGATCTCATTCCATCTTTTCCTCTAAGCACTTAAGTTGTTCATTTGTGGCAAACAGTTGTACTCATTTGTTCTGCCATCCACAGGACTGGGTTTGAGGAGAGCAAGGACCTGCCTATTGTTCTAAATAGTATTATCGCTGGTAGATACTATGTAACAGAATACCTTGGTTCAGCTGCATTCAGCCAAGTCATTCAGGCTCATGATATGCACACTGGAGTAGATGTTTGCTTGAAGATAATAAAGAATGACAAGGACTTCTTTGATCAGAGTTTAGATGAGATTAAGCTTCTCAAGTTTGTGAACAAGAATGATCCTTGTGATGAGCACCATATACTGCGACTATATGATTACTTCTACCATCAGGTATGCTTGAGAAAATGTTTTTTCTTCTGAGTGCTTTGCTTTGAATCACGGCTTATAAAGAACTAAAGATCAATCCTTCAACCTCTAATTGAACAAGATAATCAGCATTCGAAGGTACCATATTTCTGTTTTTGATTAAGGGAGATGTGCGTAGAAAGGACAACTATAAAGTTATCGACCAATCCAAACGTACAATGGAGGTTTTAGTGGAAAATTTACAGGCATACTTTTCTTGAGAGATCTCTTGCTATCAAGGAATTTATGTTGTTAGCCCTAATAACCATCTCAAAATTTCAACTCAAACTTGCTGGCTACAAAATGATAGTCAAAGATTGTCCTTAATGTTTGTTTGGTGTTTAGTTTGGACTTCCCATCTGTCTATTTGGTACGTAAAGTATCCTCTGGAACTCAAGGCCATGTCATCTTCTCATGCTATCCCCTAAATTTAGGATCTTCATTAATCTTCTTAATATCATATAATCTAGAAAGGTTTGTAACGGAGATGTTTCCGTTGGTCTCTTAAAATAATTAACTTATTTGTAAAATCAACAAAGAGTTGTTTTCTATGATTATGTTGATGGGTCAACATTGTAAACTATATACTCCCTGTGTTCCATTTTATGTGACTCTATTTCCTTTTTAGTTTGTTCCAAAAAAGAATGACCTCTTTTTTTTTGGTAACCAACTTTTTGCATTAATACCGGTAAAGAGTTACAAAGCTATAGCAAGTTTATACTCACTTGCTATTTTCTCATCAGAACTACTTCAACTATAAAAAGGAAAAACAGCTACAACTTAAAATAAAAACTGCTTGATAGCAGCTGCAGCTCCCTTGCCGGCTCGAACACCACACATATAGGCAACCTCTCTAGCAATTAGTTCCCATCCTCTACTTGTCCGTTCAAAGATACTCTGGTTTCTCTCCAACCAAATAGCATAGACAAACTCAGCATATAACATTTCTTTGAGACTTCCCTTTCCCACTCTGAATGATCTGTTCAATATGATGATCCCAGTTTCTACTAGCATGAAACTGGTTGTGTGACCAAAGTAAGAGTTTCTTCCAAATTACTAAGGAGAAGGCACAGCTAGAAAACAAGTGATCTCTAGTCTCCTGATGATTTTGACAAAGTACACAATCCACCTGAACATCCATACCCCAACTATGCAACATATCTTTAGTTAACAGTCTATCTTGTAGCTGGAACCACATGGTGAATATAGCTTTTGGCCTGGCAGTGTTACTGAACATCAGGCACTTCCAAGGAGGCCTTTGTTGAGATCCAATCAACTGGAGATAGATAGTTCTAATGAGGGACTTTCCAGTGAAGTGGTTGTGCTGAAGCTGCTCAGTCAATACTCTTGCTTCCAGAATTTTCCTTACCATCCAGCAGGCTTGCTCTGGTGGTTTGACCTCTTTCTAAATTTGGAAATGATTTAACTAAAACTTCTCATTTTGTCCTTTATAACAAACTTCTAAAGACACACAATTGTTATGGCATGTTTAAAACCAAGTTTCAAAAGTCTTATAGGGACACATGTTATAGCAAGACCATATGTTTCAAAAATCTTCTTCACTTCCATAAAGTTTGTTTCTTGTCAAACATGTCAAACAAGGTCACTGGAAACGGAGGGAGTAGCTAAAAGATCATAAATTACACTTGTTGTTCTTATGTGTTACCCAAGGTTGACGTTTCGACCTTTTTTTTTCTTTTTTTTACACATAGAGCTTATTGTCTCCCTCAATATTAATGACCCTACAATAACTTCTCAGTTAACTTTTAGCAGGATTGCTTTACAAATTGCACTCCGTATTAAAATGAACTGTATGAAGGGGAGCCTTGGAGTAACTAGTAAAGTTGCTCCTATATGACCAGGAGGTCATGGGTTCAAGCCGTGGAAACAGCCTCTTGCAGAAATGCAAGGTAAGGTTGCGTACAACAGACTGATGCAAGAAAGACCCCGGACTTGGTTCCTCAACTCGAGTTGTTAAGTGAAGTCCCAAAGGTGTCAATGGCTAACCATCAACCTACGACTAAGGGCCTAGAATGGTATGGGATTTGGTGCGGATTAGGGGACATCACTTGATTATTATTAAAAGGGACAACTTTTTTGGCCTTTGTGTTGGTCTTGGCCGAGACCATGCTTTTCCTTTAGCTTGTTTTTTAATTCCTAGATTAGTTACTAGTTCCTTAGGACACAATGAATCATGTAATAACTCCTAGTTTCCATTAGGACACCATCAATTGACCATGTAATAGAGGAGGATGACTAGGCCGAGAGTTATTACCAAACGGGTGACTTGGGCGAGAATGGATAAGGTGACAAGGATTAGGAATCTAGAAAGTATGGCCTCCAAAGGGGATAAATCGTTCATGAACTTGACTACTTGGGAGACATCAAGATTGGCTTAGGAAAGGTAAAGAGTTGGCCATGCAACTCACATAACCGTTCGGTCAAGATTACACACTCAAGAAAGAAGCTTCTCATTGGATTCCAAGAATATGGATCATGAATATCTTAAGTACATGCCAAGAGGGGATGATTCTCAACATTATCCAAGAAAGACCATTTATGGACTAACTAGTTCATGTGTGACGAATACTAAGGTATGATCTAGAAGGCAAGGAAGATTGGGATTCATTCCCTCTTCCCACTCGATCAAGAACCCCTCCCCTTCCCGTTCCCACCTTGGCCGAAATGGCTCCATTTTGTGTTCCTTTATTTACTCTTCTAGAATAGTCCATTTAGTAGTATAAATAGGACCCTTATGTAATGTAAAGAGGCAGAGTTGATGAATAGAAAAACTTGAGTTTTACTCAAAACACTAAAGTATTCAACTTGTGTGATGTCTACCTTAGTAGGTCCTTGTGTGGGCCTTCAGTTCTTGTGTGAACCAACCCCTTAGTGTAAGTTGAAGCTAGGACTTGTGTGACCTAGTTAAACCCAAGCTAAGGTCCCTTCGGTGTAAGTTTGGTTAGGACTTGTGTGACCTAGCTAAGCCCAAGCTTAAGGAACCCCCTTGGTGCAAGTGGACGTTGGAACTTGTGTGATCCAACCAAACTCAAGCCTAGGATCTATCATAAGGTTACCGACGACCCTCACTTGGTTAGTACTCGAGCTTGTACTTAGCAACCTCGGTCTAGTCCTTGTCCAACTGGCCAAACTCATCTTGGTGTCGACTCGAGCATTAAAACCCTCGTGTCTCTATCCTTGTTATATCGACCGTCCGTCGCTTGGTTTGTACTCGGGTTTGCACCTAGCATTCTGTGTTCATTCCTTGACCAAACCACTTCATTCTTTCCACCACCACATCCCACAATACGTCCCAAACATCCCCACTAAAGGACACTGACCGAAACCACCCTCAACTTCCCGTCCAAACTCGAAAACCACAAACAGTCCACAAGACAACCCAACCGAGAACCTCATTGTTTTAGTAAACTTCCGACATCCTCCAACAGTAAACTAACAAAGCCCGATCACCAAAACAACCCTCAACTTGTCTACAATAACCCCATAAAACGCCTAAACCCAACTCTCCCTAAAACTACCCGAAACAGCCACCAAACACCACACTGCTGGCAGAATCCGGTAAACCCGAGAACCCCATTTCCGTCCCATTTTCGGGTCGACCCGTACACAACCAAACTCCGATCCACTTACACCCCTCCTTATATACATCAGATTGGTATCAGAGTCAAGCGTTCTCGTCCCACGCATTAACGCAATGGCACACTTGAATGAGGATCTTAGGAGGGTTTTGACCGAAATAGTTGCGGAATAAGTGCAACTATTGAGAAGGGAATTTGTGGATCGAGTCATGATCGATGACGTTGAGTCTGGGGAAGAGGTTGCTCAAAACAACCCCATACATGTCGAAGGAGATGCACAAGAGGAGCCAAGACAAGAAAAGGAGGATGACCGAACCTTAAGGTTTGATCTCCCGACGTTTGAAGGTATCTTAGATCCAGAAGAGTTTCTTGAATGGCTGAGAGCCATTGAGAGACTATTTGAGTTTAAACAATATGACTAGCTTCAAGGTTGCCACATTACAGTTAAAATCATTTGCTTCCGTGTGGTATGATAATCTAAAAACAAGCCGGAGAAGACATGGCAAGACCAAGATCGATTCTTGGGAGAAGTTGAAAAAGCACTTGAAGAGAAAATTCTTGCCGAGAGAATATGAGCAAGACCTTTACCTTAAACTTACTAACCTTCGACAAGATGTTCTTAAGGTCGAGGAGTACGTCCGAGAGTTTGAAAAAGTCACCATGCTATGTGACTTGGAGGAAAAAGAATCACAACGTATTGCACGGTTCATTGGGGGATTGAACGCGGCAATACAAGAAAAAGTGGAAGTGTCCACCTACCACATCTTTGAAGATGTGTGCTACTTGGCACTCAAATTTGAACGACAACAAAATAAGGGTGCTACAAGACCCTATACCAAACTCGCAAGTGTTAAGGAGAAAAGTAGTACTTCCTATTCCAACCGTTGTACAACCAAGAAGATGCGGGAAAAGATAAGGGAAAGAAAGTGGAAGTTGCCAAGGGAGTTGATAGTGGCGGGAAAAGGTGCTTCAAATGTCAAGGACTTGGACACTTTGCCAAAGAATGTCCTAATCCGAGAGTCATGACACTTGAGGGGTATAAAGAATGTGGAGACGCCTTTGCCGTGGAAGAAACCGAAGTTGAAGAAAACCAAGAGGAAGATGAGGCCATTGCGGAAGATGGTGTGAGTTTGGTTCTTCAACGTGTGCTAAGTGCACAACTAGAAGAACTTGAGGAAACACAAAGAGAACAAATCTTCTACACCCGATGCAAGGTGAACGAGAGGGTGTGTAACATGATCATCGACGGAGGAAGTTGTGCCAACATGGCTTCCGTTGAAATGGTGGGTAAGCTACAATTTCCTACCCGCGAGCATCCGAGGTCCTATAATCTCCGGTGGGTGAACAAGGCACACAGACTAAGGGTAACAAATCAAGCTCTTGTTAAGTTCCGGATTGGAGGATATGTAGATGAGATTTGGTGCGACGTCCTTCCTATGGATGCGTGCCACATCTTGTTGGGGCAGCCTTGGCAATATGATCAAAAGATGACACATGATGGTAAAAAGAACACCTACTCTTTCCACCAAGATGGCAAGGATTTCCGGTTGATGCCATTATCATCAAGTAAGGTGAGAGAAATGAAGATCCAAAACGCCCAAAAGTGCAAGGCCGGATCCGAAGCTCTCTTTATTGAGGAGCGGAAAGGAGAAGAAGAGTCCAAGAAGGGGAGTGCCGTAAATATCTTAGTGTGTAGAAAGAAAAGGACCCTTGAAGATGTCGGCTCGAAGGAAACCTTAGAGGTTTCGAAAAGTGCATTACTGAATGGTCCCACAAATGGACTACCATCAACAAACAATATTGATCATCTTGAAGTAGTTCTCGGAGGATCACCCCCTACCTATGATGATAATCCGAATGAGACATCCGAGTCGCTTGTCCACAAGGATCTTTGTTCATGTCTGGTACCTATTATGGAGCATATGTATCAATGGCCAAACGGTTCACAACTTTACCTTGAGGTACAAATCCCTAATACCGAGAATGGATGGCTATTTGGATCACTTGGATGGAGCTAGATTACTTCCCAAGGTGGCTTTGAAAGGCGGCTCCCAACTATTGACTATCCGAGAGAGAATTGAACGAAAAACGGATCTCAAAATCCAACATGGTGTGTGCAAGTGGCTTGTGGAGTCATTCGGAGAATGTAACACCCTAAGCTCTCCCATAATTCTCATGCACAAGGGTTGCTTAATCAGGGAATACAAGGTATATTCCGAGAACCTTTGCATTAAGCCAACCGAAGTAAACCGAAGATGGCTCAAGAATACAAGTGTCCTCCGAGAGTGTGGTTTGGCTTCTCCCTATCCCCATATGTTCCAGAACTATGGTCCCTTTGCTGCCCCTATCACGATCATGAAGATGCAATTTGAAGTTGAACATAAGTTTTGGAAAGTTGGTGCCGACGTAATCAAAGAACAAACAACCATGACTCCCTATGGCGAGAAGTTGAGAGGTGCGCACCGCAATCCTTCGACGTATGACTCCTTGATCAAATGGGAAGATTACTTAAGGTATGGCCTTTTCAAGTTGTTGAATAAGCTCTGTGATATCTCATACAAAGAAAAACTTCCAGGCAAGGATGAATGTTCAACGTGTTATGAAGTGTCCTCATACTTAAACCGCGAGAATTTGAGGACAAATTCTTACATACATCAATATTAATGACCCTGCAATAACTTCTCAGTTAACCTTTAGCAGGATTGCTTTACAAATTGCACTCCGTATTAAAATGAACTGTATGAAGGGGAGCCTTGGAGTAACTGGTAAAGTTGCTGCTATGTGACCAGGAGGTCATGGGCTCAAGCCGTGGAAACAACCTCTGCCAGAAATGCAAGGTAAGGCTGCGTACAACAGACTGATGCAAGAAAGACCCCGGACTTGGTTCCTCAACTCGAGTTGTTAAGTGAAGTCCCAAAGGTGTCAATGGCTAACCATCAACCTACGACTAAAGGCCTAGAATGGTATGGGATTTGGAGCGGATTAGGGGACATCACTTGATTATTATTAAAAGGGACAACTTTTTTGGCCTTTGTGTTGGTCTTGGCCGAGACCATGCTTTTCCTTTAGCTTGTGACACAATGAATCATGTAATAACTCCTAGTTTCCCTTAGGACACCATCAATGCACCATGTAATAGAGGAGGATGACTAGGCCAATAATTATTATCATACGGGTGACTTGGGCGAGAATGGATAAGGTGACAAGGATTAGGAATCTAGACAGTGTGGCCTCCAAAGGGGATAAATCTTTCATGAACTTGACTACTTGGGAGAAGAAAGGGAGTAATTTGGTTTTCTTCAATAAATGATGGTGAAGGAAAAGGATGTCAGTTGAAAAACAATGAGATAAACCATAAAGTTTCCTAAGAGTGGCTGCTTTCTACCACATGTTTGCTGCTCTATTTAGGTCTTGTTCATTCTAATACTACATGTTTTGCCTTGTAAGACAAATTAGGCGTTCTCTTATCTCATACCTATCCTTAACTAGTTTAGTCCAAACTAGTTAAGTTTGTCTCATGTTTATGAATCCTCTGCTTCCGCTAATAATTTTTTTTAGCTAAATGTACATTGGTTCCAGAGATCTTAGGTCTTTTGAATTAAATTCCCTTCAAAATCACGCCAATCTCGTCTATTTTAATACCTTCAATCATCATATTGTCACACCTTCTACTGTTGCAACATCTGAAGGTCTACTTTGTCGTGGGATATGGCCAAACCATTCACACAACCTTTTTTCTTTTTATTCTTTGTGTGCTATTGCACTCTCTATTAGAAATGGATCATTTCTAGTCTTGTCCAATTCTGTATGACCACATATCCATCTCTAACATTCACATTTTTACTGCAGTCATCTTGTGTGGGTATGTTGAGACTTAGAAGCGTAACATTCTCAGTCATATAGCATTGTTCTTTTATTTATAACCTTAAGACAAAAATGTTGAAACACCAAAGAGAGTTTCTTGAATGACATCTATCTTATACGTCATTGGTACTTATCAATTATTACTGTAATTTCTTGTTGTGTTTTTGGTTTTGGAACTTCTGTTGTTGCTTAAGTCTGACTGTTAAAAGATATTGATTGGGATCTGCGTTCAATATCTATTAACTGTATTCTTTGTTTTGCTTTTATAACATGCAGGAACACCTCTTTATTGTTTGTGAACTTCTCCGTGCAAATTTATATGAATTTCAGAAATACAACCGAGAATCTGATGTAGAGCCTTATTTTACAATGAGCAGGCTGCAGGTCTGTTTGTTCTAGTAAATTAAAATTTGTCAGCGAAACCACAAAATATATCTAAGTAAAAGGAAAGGAGTGAAATGTAATTGTGTTGGTTATTTGTTCCTTAACAGACCATAACTCGACAGTGCTTGGAGGCACTAGTGTTTTTGCATAATTTGGGGATCATCCACTGTGATCTGAAGCCTGAAAATGTTCTCATCAAAAGTTATCGAAGATGTGAGATAAAAGTTATTGATCTTGGAAGCAGTTGCTTTCAGTCAGACAGCTTGTCCTTATATGTACAGTCTCGTTCCTATAGAGCTCCCGAAGTCATCTTAGGCCTCCCTTATGACGCAAAAGTTGATCTTTGGTCTCTTGGCTGCATCTTGGGAGAGTTGTGCTCTGGGGAGGTATGCTCCTACTTCTCCTTGATTTATGTTGTATGGTTCTTCTTCTTTTTTTTTCCATTTTTTCTGTTAACTTTCCTTTTACTATTATTTACTTTATTGCTTGGTAAAATTCAAATTGCCAATAGTATTCTTCCTCTTCCTGATTTTCCCTCCTTTTTTTGTGGGGGGTGGGTGGTGCTTAAAACAAGTTAAAAGGATTCATTGGCATATGTTTCAGAGGCAAACACTCTAAACATTTGTATTGTTTGGTAGGTGCTTTTTCCAAATGAAGCAGTTGTTATGTTGCTTGCACATGTGATCGGAATGCTTGGTCCTATAGACATGGACATGTTAGAAAAGGGACAGGAGACACACAAATATTTCACAAAGGATTATGACCTTTATCATATAAATGAGGTTTGCCTCTTAGTTCATCCTTTTCATTCTTTCAAGACTGTATTATTAACAAATTTAGCAATTTTTTGTGCTGGTATTCACGTGATTGTTTAGTCTTGGCATGTTTTCATCTCTGTCCCATTTTCTTTTGTTTTTGTTTTATACCATGGTATTCCCCATTTTTCACCAAGTAAAACTTCTTCTAGTTCATTATTTGCAAACTTTGAAGCTTTATTTCCTTGAGTTATACTGAAGCGACTCTTCATCCTTTACCTTACTAGAAAGTAACCTCGAAGTCTTTTTGCTTAATTCTTGTAAATCATCAAAGTCATTTTCAACTAAGAGCAGTTAAAACTGAGATAACAAAAGTGGTAGAAAGCTGTGTTATTTAAGAGCGCATGGATCATCCAGCTACCTTTTGATGAACTGCGAGAACTGGTTTACCCATTTAAATAAAAAAGAAAACTTTTCTGCTTGCATGTGTTTCCTTTTTTTTTCTGGGCTTTTCTTTCTCTGAACCTGCTCTTGAATTTTTTTGATTGACAAGGAGCTCTTTATTTGACATGTCTGTATGTAAGTTCTGTCTAAATAGCAAGTACCTCATAGTCATGTCTCAGAAGATTAAGATTATTGATAGTAAATATGCTATATTTCTGGTGTGATTCCTTGGAAGACCTTTAAACCCATATCTCTGAGCATTGAAAAAAAAAAACTAGATATATGTATACACTAGCTAGCTAGATTTTGCCTTGAGTAATGCTCTTACAAAATGATTTAATTAATTCAGAAAGTGAATCTGAGTCCAATTTCAATTTACTTTTCCGCTAGTCTTCATTTATTTGCAGTTGCAATATTTAAATCTTCAAGAACTGCTACAAGCTAATCATCTAATTGAATACACTTGGTCCATTAGCTACCTCCGTAGTCACCCAACCTAGTAATAATGCGCCATCATATTGTGAAGCCTTTTGAAGGTATATGCTTTCTGCCCGTATTTTTTAAATAAAGATTTCTTCACTTCCTTTTCCATGAGTTGCTCTCATAGCGTGGTTAGAGTTTGCAACTTACTATATAACTGGATAAACTGTAGAATGATACAGTTGTCCAATTTCTGATTTATGTTTGGAATTCTGTAATAGGATACTAGTCTACTAGAATACATAATCCCCGAGGAAACGTCATTGGAGCATCAGCTGTCAGTTTCTGATCCATTGTTCCTCGACTTTGTCATAAAGTTGCTTGAGATAAGTCCTCAAAAACGCCCTACGGCCAAAGAGGCTCTAGATCACCCTTGGCTTTGCCATTCGTACGAGTAGAATCCAAGTTGACTTGTTTTTGGTAATGTTTGTTCACGTTTCATGGTATATTAATATCACCAGCTCGAAGCTGTTCTCAAGGCACAAAGGTTTCCTGACAGAGCAAAGGTTTGTTCTTTGTTGCGGATATTGATTCAATGGGTACATAGTTGTCAAATTCTCTGTTGCGTATACCAATTGCTGATTTTCATTACTGATGCTTTGTTGTATATTATTATTGGGAAAAACTGTTTTGTTTTGCCTTTGGGGTATAAACCAGTCTCCCAATGCAGTTTTGAGTCTTGAGACATATGAATACACTCTTGACGTGTATTCATGATTTTATTTTTTTGTAAATTATGAAAAGAATTCTCTTGGTTATAGTGTTGATAAAAGCTGCTTCTGAGAGTTTGCAGTTGACCAGTTTTTTATGTCTATAGATGGCAGGTCATCTTTGAACTTGGCCTTTTTCTTTTTCTAACTTCTGAGATGGACAAGATCCCATATCAAACCGATCTCTATAAACCACTAATGTGGTGGATGGACAGGATTCCTCCAGCCGTTCCCCTTAATAGAGGTTTAAATTCGAGTCCACCGAATGAAAAATTTCTGATAGAAGTGTTTTTTTTTAAATAAGTCTTAAACAACGCGAATTTGAACTAGTTGGACAATGTGTTCTCAATACTAAATGGTTAGACTAAAAATAGTCAGTCTCTATTTGTTAAAGGGTACTTAAATCAGAAGTATAAGGTTGAAAGAAAGCTGGAATATGCAGCAGTAGTACTAGTGGCTATGTGCCCGTGCTGAGCACGGGTCTAAGTACAGTTGCATACCTTATGTATAACTGGAAAAATCATTCAATAATTAAATCAATGAATAATGTATGATAAAAAACTATTACCTGAAATTATAACTGTTAATACTCATCACAGTCATAAGATTTCTAATAAAGCTCCATATAGGAAAATGAGACTGAAAATAAAAGAAAGTTAAGGAGAATATATAGGAGGCATATGGAATTTAATTTATAAGATATAATATATTGTGTAAAATCTTCATACATATGGCCAACCTAATATGTAGTATGCCACTGTAAATATACAATTTTTTATCTTCTCTTCCCATATAGGGTCGTTCTGATATACATATAAGAGCTTATTTTTATCTTTTTATCGTAAGATTGTAAGAATTTTCAATATAAATCCATCTGTACGTACCTAAAGGCGACGCAAGCTAGGACCTCAATGTTTTCCCTTTTATTTTATATTTATTATTTTACTTGTGTTTCCTCTTTCTATATATTTTTTTTATTTTGGTTCAATATTTTTTCCGCTGTTCTTTTGAGAGTAACTTGTAGCATGCCTTGGGAATTGCGCTTATTGTCCGACTAACCTCTTCCAGCATAATGGAGAAGGATGATGTATGCTAATTGTGTGAAGGGATAATAACTGCTAGTTGTGTGAGTGAAATATAGCAAACTACAGTAAACGGATTTCGCCAGTAATGAAATTGCTCTATTTCAACGTAATTACATGAACGTTTAAATAAAGGGATAAACAAGGTGTTCTAAAGAATGAGTGCTGGATTTTTTGTCCACAATTTTAGCAACAGTCTAAGGAATTTCACTGAAATAGCAGAATCACCCTCATACTGAATAGTAATCCCAAGAAACACACATGTTGACGAGAAGCTCCTCAATTGTGGCTTATATAGTAGTAAAGTAAAGTAGTACTATAAAAAGAAAAAGAGATACAACATATATATATATATATATATATATATATATATATATATATATATATATATACCAGTTGTTTTGCTTCTTTGTGAGACAAAATTGGTGCCACGTTAGTTTGTACATAACTAGTGTCAGTAAATAGTCTGGAGGGCTTCTCTCGGATGATATACACTTGATTTTAGTAAGTTGAATCAAGCAATTTGTCCCCAACAACATAACACAGTAACTAGATTTGTGATACACTTGATCATAACAAAGAGAAGAGAAAATAATGAACAAACATTCTAAAACTCTTAAATAAGGGGGTTTCTATGAGTCCAGCGCGCACATGTTTTAAGCCAAAATTCCAAAAAAGATTGTGAACTACACGATAAACTAAAAGGGGTTTATCGTGTAGTGGTCCACGAGTTATTAAAACTTTTAACGGACCTTTTACCGTCCGTTTGAGGGTCTCAACAATTTTTTTTAAAAGTGATTCTTTTGCAAATCGTGAAGTTTTTACACGATATGCAAATTTTTTTTTAAAAAAAATGAATAGCAAATCGTGTAGGGCTACACAATTTGCAAGAGAATTTTTTTTGTTTTGTAAGTCGTGTAACTCTACACGATTTGCCAACCCAAAAAAAAAGTCTTCTTCTGATAACAACTCCTTGGCCCATATAATCTGGGTTCACTGCCTTCTTGAAAATGCATTCTAAAAAGACTTTGCCACTAAAATTCTTGGTCCTACATTTTTTGCCAACACTCTGTGATTAACGCTTTTGAACTTATCATTTGTGATTAACTACAAAACAAAATGGAAACTAGTCAATTAATTGATCAAGTTTGCGACATTTTTTTGGAGTTAGCAAAATTGTGTAGCCCTACACGATTTGCTATTCGTTTTGTTTTTTTTAAAAATATCTTTGCAAATCGTGATAGCAAATCCTGTTGGGCTCCATGATTTGCAAAAGATTTTGTTTTTAAAAAAAATCGTGGAGACACTCAGACGGGTGGTAAGAGATTCGTTAAAAGTTTTAACAATTCGTGGACCACTACACGATAAACCCCTTTTGGTTTATCATGTAGTTCATAATCCCTTTAGAAATTTTAGCTTAAAAATGTGCCCTTTAGGCGCCGAACTTGGTTTTCTTTATCCTTATTAACATAGACGTTGTTTGCAACAAAATTTCAAGTTCTGAAATTGCACAAGTGTAGTTCTGGTACAAGAGGAAAACGATTCACAATTTCTCATCTATTACGTAAGTAGAGTAATGTTAGGGACCTAGACCCGGTACTCGTTACTCAAAAGACTAGCTTTTGCCTTAGTCATATCATTGCAAAAGCTTCGACCATATTTTCAATGCCACCCAATTGTTGTAGTAACCATATTCACTCTTGTTGCATAAGCCTGAGCTTTCGGGGCACTTGGCTAAATGGGCGGTAGATTTAAGTGCATTTGATATTGAATATAGTCCCCGGACTGTGATATATTCGAAAGTTTTTGCGGATTTTGTGTCCAATTTCAATCCAGGAGTAACAACCTCACAGGCGGAAAAGAGGTTATACTAGTCTCAGGGATTGCCTCCGAGATCTGGACACTCTACATAGATGGTGCCTCTAACATCAAGGGCACCGGTCTGAAAATTGTATTGCGTACTCCCATCGGTGAAATTTTATGACAAGTAATACATAACACTCCGTTGACTAATAATGAAGTCGAGTATGAGGCTTTGATTGCTGGTTTGGAACTAGCCCGGGCTTAGGTTCTCAAATTATTGAAGTCAAGTGTGACTCGCTGCTAGTAGTGAACCAAATCCATGGGGTGTTTGAGGCCAAAGAAGAGGCATGTCAAGATACCTCGAGAATGATCTAAATTTTTTTTCTCATTTTTATGAATGGACGGTGGTACATATACCCCGGGAAGAGAACATACAGGGAGATGCACTAGCAAACTTAGGCCCCAGCACGGAAGCCGATGGTTTCAAAACTGAGTCGGTTGTTCAGTTGCCGCATTTGGCACTAGACCCTATTGGTATGACGAGGTGAATTCAACCAGACTAACTTGGGACTGAAGTAATGAATTTTTGAACTATCTCGTGAATGGAAAGCTCCCGGAGGACCCAAAAGCATCCAGAGCTTTGAGGACCAAAGCTTCCTGGTATTGTGTCATAGATGGAAAACTTTATTGAAGGTGCTTTTATGGTCCCTTAGCTCGGTCAAAAGGCCTCGACGAAGCTGATTACGTAATGAGAAAAGTCCATAAAGGCATCCGTGGAAACCATTCGGGAGCAGAATCCTTAATGAGGAAGCTCATTAGGGCCAGTTATTATTAGCCCCAGATCGAAGAAGATACAAAAATATTTGTAAAGAAATGCGATGAGTGTCAATGGCATGCACAATTTTTACATCGACCAGGAGAAGAACTGCATTCGATAGTGTCCTTATGAATGTTCATGAAGTGGGGGATGGACATAGTCATACCCTTTCCAGCGACACTATAACAGGTATGTCAAATTATATTTATGACTGACTATTTCTCTAAATGGGTTGAAGCTGCAGCTTACACACAGATCCGGGAGAAAGAGGTGAAGGACTTCATTTGGCAACATATCATCTGTGGTTTTTGCATCTCAAATGAGATAGTTTGTGACAACAGTCGGAATTTTATTGGGGCCAAAGTCACGAAGTTCCTAAATGACTTGAATATCAAGCGAATCACCTCCACTCCCTATCATCCAGTGCGAATGGTCTGGAAAAGTCAACAAACAAGACTATAATCCAGAACTTGAAGAAGAAACTAGAAGCTACAAAAGGAAACTGGCCGTCTATGCTACCAAAAATATTATGGGCATATAAAACTACGGTAAAAACATGTACCAAAGAAACTCATTTTTCCTTAGTCTATGGTGCAGAGGCCTTGATCCCGGTTGAAGTGGGAACTCACTGTTTGAGATATCTCCGGGCTGAGGACAAATCAAATGCAAAATCAATGTCCGTGCACCTGGATTTGCTCGAAGGACGTCAGGACATATCATATGTATGGATGGTAGCCCAGAAACAAAGAATGGAACATTACTATAACTGGTGTATAAATCTCTGACACTTCAAACTCGGAGACTTGGTCTCTAAAGGGTAACCCAAAGTACCCGGGAGCATAATACAGGGAAATTAGGAGAAAATTGGGAAGGGCCATATACGGTCACCGATATTGCT
Source organism: Anisodus tanguticus (assembly GCA_034509755.1). NCBI lineage: Eukaryota > Viridiplantae > Streptophyta > Magnoliopsida > Solanales > Solanaceae > Anisodus > Anisodus tanguticus. Next base: position 57,064,755 of record CM067545.1, read on the forward strand.
GGTAAAGAAACTTATCAGTTGATAGACTGACAAGGAAACAAACTTCCTAGTAATTGGAATGTAAGCCATTTGAAGAAGTACTATGTGTAGTAAGATGGAGCATGCGCTGCACTATTTTTCCATTCGTCTGGCTTTTGTCCCAATTGAGTTTTTACGATAGGGTTTTTAATAAGACAGCACCACAAAATAAGCATGTTAATTGTCTAACTACCGAAGAGAGATATCCAGTGTCCGAGTCTTCTTAGCATGAACTCCTAGATACTAGGGAGCTATATACACCAGGAGCGGAGTGAAGAAAAATTTAAGAAAATTTTAGTGCTTAAAGGAAAAGCACCCGATACTAGGGACTTCCCAAATACTGGGGACTGCTCAGATGTTTAAAATGTATGTAACCGACTAATCACAGTAGATGGCAGCCAGATTATTCTTGCACTTGTCTTCACATTTGTAAGTCAAAGGAATTAATAAAAAAATCCTTTTTATGATTAATAAGTTTTTTCCATCATGAGCATAAAAACGTATGTTATGTTAAACATATCAAAAATTCCATGAGATAATGAACATGAGACGTCCTCTTCTACATCACCATTAAAAATAAGGGCCCCATCTTATTAAAAACCTTAACAAAAAAAAATGTTAAGGCTTCGGATATAAAAGGTATCGGGGTTGCATGTTGACCAGAACCAAGGTAAGTCTGGAACCAACTATAAAGTCCATGAGAAGCCCCGATTAAGATGAGAAAATACATCTTTTGGAATAAAATTAAGTTTGATGGGAAGTTTTCAAACACCTAAGGCTTAACATTTACTAGTAGTAAAGTAAGCTTCAAAATAAGGCTCTAATTCATGAAGTAGTGAAATTATAACCTACAAATAATTTTTTCTTCTAAAAATAAATGAAGGATGAAAACTCTAAGCAAGATTGCGGAAAAGTAAATTCATTCATAGTCTTCCGAACTGAAATCCGATTACAAAAGGTACTGATCGGGCCCAAAAGTGACCCGGCAACATTCAAGAACAAGACAAAAATAAAACTCGCGCAAAAGGTTATGGCATGCCCGCTTTATGGTCCGTCAGGGGTGTTTTGAATGTTACTAACAAAACTAAAAATATCAAAAGATCAAGAAGAAGGGGGTTCATCATCATTATCACTAGCTTCCATGTCAGAATCCTCTTTATCTCTGCGTAAAGCTTCCAATGATAGCTCAACATCGTGGAGGTACAATTTATGTGTCTAGTTTCTCAGAAGCAATGTAAAAACTTAGTTTGTTGTCTTCCTCAAGAGTATCCACGCGACTCTTCAGAATGGTCAAGTCTCTACAAAGCTTCCATCTTTGGCATTTGGGTTGAAGCTCTGCGATGGTGTGTTCAAAGGCATGAAGCTGCCCTTGGCCCCGGCCAAATCAGCTGCCAGTCCAGCTATTCTCCCTTGAAGAGTCACATAAGTAGTGGCTAATATTTGTAGGGGGTTCCCCCAATCCTTCAGAGAATCAACAGCATCCTGCAGGCTTAACTGGAGGGAGGCTTGAAGAGAGCCCGAATCCATGCGGTAAGTTCTAAGGTCCTCAACTTTGGCCCGGAGGTGTTGGATTTCCTTAATCAACTTCTTCCCCTCTTTAGAAGGACCCATATCCCTAGCTAAATATGTAATGTAATGGGAAATGACATGTCCCTGAGTGAAGAGAAAAGTATTAGCGAGAAAATAGGGGAGGTCAAAAGGCTGATCAACAAAGGGGAGTACTTTACATGCAAGATTTGCAAGGGAAGCCTGTGGTGTAGCATTAGGGGATTTTTTTTGTGGGGGAGGGGGGGAAGAAGTAGATGTCCCGGGTTCAGTGTCGGAGGTAGGAATTGAGTTGTCCTTAGAAGGATCAGTAAAAAAATGGGAGTTTTAGCCCCCGGAATGTTTTGGAGGGGACTTATGGAGGCATTGCCTTCGTCGTTTACATTTTCCTCATATTTGATTTGGATGATGCCCGCTTATGCTTCTGGAACTAATTCCCACTGGGGTCGTGGGAACTTCCTCTTGAGTTTTATGCTTCCGATTACTGGAAGCAAATTGTAGGACGTTTGACAATGCAGCTATGCACGGGGGGTTACCTTTTAGGCTGCCAATTTTCTTGTCATGAGTCCTACAGATGGAATAAATAGAATAAAGAGGAATTCCAGAAAATCCAGAGTCGAATCTATATAAAAAGGAGAGTTAGGATTAAGGCTTACCGTGGTATTTTCCCTTCCACCACTTGGAGGTGATGCTCATCCATGCTTGGGTGATATCGGGGTAAGCATGGAGAAGAATAACAACCCACTCAAAAATCCATTCAATCAGTTGGGGCTCAACTAAAACGACTATGAAAAATGCAGTATTTGCATGAGGAAAGGTAGTTCACTTAATCAAAAAAGCAAAACAAACAAGTTTGTGGTTAAAAGATACTAACGAGAAAAGTTCCACTCCTCTAAGAAAGGGTATGCAGAAGGACGATGGATTTGGTCGGTTTTAATCAAAATATATCGGATTAACCAACCTTAGTCAAAATCATCTTTGGCATTAACGAGAATTTGAATTCCACGAGGGTATAAATGGATAATACCACCCCAATAAACCCGAGGATAATAGAGAAGGAAAATGTGGTCAATGGTGAACGGGGCGTTGGCATTATCTGCTGACATTTGTATACAGTAAACTAATCTCCAAATTTGTGGAGCGACTTGCCCCAAGCAGACTCTATATCGTCAACCAATGTCTTCGATAATTTATGGGATAGGAATCTTAAAGCCAATAGTAAAAGGGTATGTATATGTCATGGAAAATACTTCAACATGGTGATGTACTCGATCAACTGGATCGACTATTCTAATGATGTATTAGAAGAGAAGTTACAATATTTCACGACATTAGGGAGAATTTTGGCGGTAATCGCAAATTCGATTTCTTCAACATGTTCAAAATTTCCCTAAACATGAAGGTCTCCAGAGAAGTCGAAGCCAGAGGGAAGAATCTCTGCGGCAATGGAGTATAAGTCGATCTCTTGACTCTTTAGGGAAATATTCTCTTTCCCTTGACACGGGTTGGGGTATCATCGTTGTTGCTTGGAGAACGAGAATGAGAAGATTTAGTAGACGACATTATGACAGAAAATTTTAAGGAAGAAGGAAAGTTTTTGAAGATTGAAGATTTGAGGAATATTGTAGTTACCTTTTATGCCCTCTATTTAAGATAAGAAAATATAATGTTTGAAAATGAAAAGATGTGTATCATCATTGCTGTGTGTTCACGTCGATCAGAGCAATTGTTTAGTGTCGCTGTTTCAGAAGTATTGAATGGATGTGATGTTTGACAAGCCTTATAATTATTACGTTTCAAATTTCCCGCCAAAGTGTAGGGTTCATTAGGCCTGAAGTTCAAATCCACTTCTCGGGTGCACAAGAGTTACGCCCGGAAAGTGCAGGGACTATCTGTATGGGCCAAAATTCATACGAGATAGCTCTACGAATTACGATGCGACGCATGATAGTTAATGCCGAGTCAGGTCCAGGTAAGCTTTAGGCATCACCGGTAGCATCCAAATAAGGTCGGGAGCATCATGCACATATGCGGTACCGGTAACTTAGAAGGTCAAAGAAACTATTTTGAGTTGCAACGGGAGGCTGTTAGTAGATCGGTCGTACGTCTTCCAACAGAGTTATAAAGGCATTTATTGCTATAATAATTGGCTAATTATTACTGCATTCATTCTCCTGTATTAATGAGACCATATTTCGTGGGGTGTGTGCCCGTATAGCTCATGTATAAATAGGACACATTGTTCCATTGGAAGGACATAATATTCAAGTTATTACTATACACTTACTCATATTCTCTCGATTATTGTTCTTGCACACGAGTTGTCGTAACTTTGTCAGAAGCTGTCACAAGGCTCAAGCTAATTACTACTTTCTTAATTTTATTATTGTCTATTTTACAGTGTATTTTATCTAGAATTATTATAAAATATGTCACTTGAGATCCACGTGTCCTTAACCACATATACAAATTCAACTGTACCATTTTACGGGTAAACAATGATGTATACTATCTCACGAATGCGGAATGAATATTTAAAAAATGAACAAAGTTCGATGAAGAACCGAAATATATAAAGGAGATTTACCAAATCACACATTCAAGGAATGGCTAGATATATTATGAATGTACACGATTTCTTCTTTTGACATTATTCACTATCTCAAGAGCACCGCACACATTAAAGTTGATTTTGTCTTATGTAAGGTTGTTAATTTTATTCCGATCATTTGAGGGGTCTTAGCACTCAAATACAACATGAAATTAGAACAAGAATATAAGTAGTTAAATGCTTTAAGAGGGATCTTAGATGTAGATATTGGATAGAGCAAATTTATAAATAGTCAAGATAGTTGGTATATGCTAAATTGTTGAACTCTAGATGTTAACAACAACCTTTCTAGAAAGGTAGTAGTTAATCGTAAGATACTCCCAAAAGTGTACTTATTTTGACAATAATGATAATAATTCACAGTTGTTTACCAAAAAAAAAAAAATATTTCGATCAATTGAGGAGAAATTTACATTTGTAAGTTTATTAATTTGATTCCAATCATTATAGAAAACTTCTGCTACTTATGAAGTCCGAGAAATTACATTTATTTGATGCAAATTTGATAAGAAATTTGATATACTCCCTATATGGCATATTGGTTTAGGAGAGAATTCTCAGGCTCATACTGCTTCTCAGCCTCAAACTAAAACTGGAATGCCTCTTATTCCCCCTAGTATGAGTCGAGGCTTCACACAACGAAAATTAAAATCAGCTGCATGTAGTTTTTTTGATAGGGACCAAGAGAATCAACTAGCTAGATGTAAAATATGAAAATGTTTATAAATTTAAAACCATAAAAGGTCAAGGTGGGATTGGAAGTTTATTAAGATATGTACAAGGCGAGCACACAGCTAGGTGGAATCAATACCAGGCTAAAAAATCGGATGTGCCAATGCATTCTGAGTTGGGACAAGGTTCACATAGTGTCCCCGACCAAGTACATGGTCAAATTAACCCGACGATGGGGAGAATTTTTGGACCTAAATATGATAAAAACAAATATAGGGAAAATATGACAAAATTAGTTGCGGTGGAGGGTTTGCCTTTTTCATTTCCTTCATCTCTTGGTTTTATTCATTACATTCGAGAAACATATAATCCTGCTTTTAATGATTTTCCTATATCAACTGTTAGAAGGGATCTTTTTAAATTTACAAGTGAATATCAACAATATTTACGTTATGCATTGTATCATTTTAATGGCAAAGTGGCTATCACTTCTGACATAGGCCGTAATACAAACGGTAATGATTATTTAACAGTAACATGTCATTTGATAGATCAAAATTGGTCTATGCAAAAACGTATTTTAGCATATAGATATATTGATGATAGGCACACTGGAAGTTTTATTGCACAAAATATTAATGAAATTTTTTATTATTATGGAATAAATGATAAAATTATGACTATTACATTAGATAATGCTACTTCTAATGATTATACTATAAGACTTTTTAAAAGTTAGATTAACTCCATGTTTTCCTGATCATTTTCATATAAGATGTGTGTGCCATATTTATAACTTAGTTGTAAAGGATGACCTAACACTTTTTGAAAGCATTCTTGATAAACTATAATTTTCTATAAAATTTATATTTACAGGTAATAAAATACAAAGACGCAAAGAATATAAAAAAAATTGTCATGATTGTGGATTACCTTATAGAAAAATTCCAAAAGAAGTTTCGACTAGGTGAAATTCTCTGTATGAGCAACTACTTGTTGCTTACGATTATAGACAACCTATAACTTTATTATTTAACGCCCATAATAAAAATCCAAGGGATATGCTTGTAGATAATGATCGGGAATTTTTTTTAGAACTTAATGGATTTCTAGAGAAATTTTTTCAAGTTACTAAAGAATTTTTTGGTATTTATTATCCTACTATTTCAAATATGTTATTTTATATAGCTCTAATATTTTTGTTACTTAATGAATATATGCAAAAACCAACTTATAAGGCATCTATTGAAAAAAATGTTTTTTAAAAAAATTTCTATTCTCACTATTTATATTATTGGTGCGGTATTAAATTTCAGTAGTTGTTGACTCAATGAGCATGAGCTTAACATTGAAGTTTTGATGATTTGACAAACAATGTACTCAATGACAATCAATGGAGATATAAGGAGGAATTCAATTAAGGAACCAGACATCCAAGCAGTTCTCCAAAGGTTTTAGAGAAGCAGTCATATCAACAAAGGAATTGCTCAAAAGAACTGATCCTTACACACCCGGAGACTAGAAGTTGTTTCATGCCGACATTGAAGAAAAAAGAATATTGACTGATTCCTATTTGATGAAAAGTTGTATTTCAAGTTATGGTAATATTCTCATAAATACCATAAGTTGATCAGCATGGAAATTAACATTGAAGTAGGACAAGGAAGTCGACGCACATACAAGGAGAGAAGGAAGATCCAAGTCAAGTAAAATTTAGTTTTCGGGTATAATTAATAAAACCAAAATCTGCTTGGATTCAACAATTAGAGGTGGCAATTACTTCTATATAAAGACAACACAAACAAGCTATGAAGCTTGAACCATAATCACAAATCACAATATTTCAACGAGAGACTTAAGTGAGCACAATCAACACTTAGTGTTAGAAGAGCCAATTGCACGACAACAAAGACCCGGGCTTATCAAGAATTTATCAATGTAGTTCTTTGGTTTGTCTAGGTTAGGTTCTGTTGTGATTTCCATCTATTTACCTTTGCGAATATTATGTAATAGATGTTCGTTGATTAAACTTTTGTTTAGATTGTGATTTAGGCAGACTGTTCGGGAAACAGGTCCTTCGGTTATTGTAACTTGTTAAAGGGCTCCTGTTTTAGTGAAGAACTTTAGGAAATCCTATAGGAAGATAGATCGTGGTTATTGACTCCCTTGAGCAAGTAATTTTCCACGTGAAATTTCTTATGTTGATTTTTGTATTCCGCTACATTACTTTTTTATGCAAACTGTTCTAAGAATTAGATTCTTGGAACGCATAGAATTAGCCGGATCCTAACAGTTTATGAGTCTATGACATTTGGATAAAACTTCAACTTCAATTAAAATTTTTGATTTCAAATCCAAAAACCCTAAAAGGTAGGATTTCAATTCCAAGTTTGTGTCTTTTTAAAAAAAATTTAAAACTAACTCATTTTGCAACAAAAAACTCATAATATTAAATTTTGCAGAAAAATACTCATGCTAGACGTGAAGTGATTCTCTATACAATATGAGAGGATTATATTATAGAATAGTTGGTTACTACTATTGTTGATTTATTGGATCAATGAATCTTTGTAAAAATGTGTATATTTGAAAGTTTGTAATAACATGCAATCACACGCATTTATTTATCAAAGGAACATAGAGATACACGATTTATTAATGCGATTTCGTAAGATATTCTGATACCTTATTTATGAATTATAATTTTGAGACTCATTGGATATGTTTCTTTTCTCTTCAAAGCAATTAGAAGGAAGACCGTAACTTCTCCTGCATACGAGTAAGGAGATGAACTAATTAAAGTATGATTTCATTTTCCTTTGACGACAAAGAAAGTTGTAGTAACTTATTCCAATTGAAAGGTTTTTTGCTTAAAATAACTTTTCATGTCCTTACTTTTTAGTGTATCAACGGCAACAAGGGCTGCGGGAACAAGTGCTCTGCGCCGAGAAGAAAGCAATTGACTTTTATTATTTTCAGTTCTAATCTAATCACAAATATTTCTATTCTTTTAATAGGCAAAAAAATCATTCTATCATCGAAAAGCATAATCACAAGGGAAAACAAGACTGAATGAATATGTTTATATCCAATGATTTTAAAGAGCCTAACTAGATCTGATCCGAAGTCGCTCTAGGCTTTAAGCCGGCTAACTGTACAAAGTCTACTGATGTTTTTCAAACACCTTCTCTCAACATCTGATTATTTGGTAAAATTATAAGAATTAATTTTTTTAATAGTTTTCACAAATTATGAAATTTTTATATTTATAAGAAATATAGCTTTTGAAATTCAAATAAAATTCCAACTTCAAAGCTCGCTTGGCTCTTTGAAAATTCTTCTTGCGAAAAATGTAAATTAGCAGGTACGTTAAGCTAAGAATATGAAAATGATGGAATATATCAAACATTGCATAAAGGAACCCGCTGGACGGTATTTATGCTTGCTTAGTTGATTACACCAAAATTAATTGCTCTTGAGACGAAAAGCATAACTTAATTATAATTCCCACTTTATGTAAGGCCAAGGCCCACTCTCTCCAGTGGCGCGTGAGAATTCCCCTCAATCGTCTCTTTTTCTCTATCTATATATCTAGTCTTGATTTCAATGACTATGACTTTGTGACTCCATTATGCAAAGAATTTTCATATTAATATCACAAAGCAGCTACTGAAAGAGAGAATTTGCAGGAATTGGTGAACTCGTTAGCATCCTGCGCATCTCCTTTCCATATGGCGGAGCTGGCTCAAGCCGCCGACGTTTACTCTCCGAGGAGTGTACCAGCTTGGAGGTCGCTAATTAACTGGCTTGCTTTCTTCTTTCAGATCTTTGTTCAGATCGTTAGAGGAACGCCTTCTCTCAGTCAGGTACTTTCCTATATCGGCTTGCGTAATAGCTCTTTCCTCTCTTCCACGTCGCAGTTCAAGCCCCTACCTATTGTTGAGGCGCCATCTGTCGCTGTTTCCACCGCCGCAAGAGTTTCAGATGCTAACGCCCAACAACATCTGCTAAGACTCACGGTAAGCTCAGCTTCTTATATAAAGCTTATTGAATATGAATCTCAACCTTAGGTTTATTTTTTAGTAGAATAACTAGGTGATTACGTTTGACTTTTGATACCTTGTTAAGAACTGAGTTATAGTTATTGCTACTACTCATTTATGGGTTAGCCTACTTATCATTGAAGAAGAAATGAAAGAAAGAGTTGATCAGGTTGTCAAACATAGGAATGGCAATACGGCAGGTTAGGGCGGGTAAGTCTTGACCGGCTAACGATTCGACCCGCCCTGCCCTGCTCGTTTAGCAATTTAAAGAGAAAATATGCCCTGCCCGCCTCGTTTATGTCATATTTCATTTCTCTAATTTATTTTTCACTTTAAAGCATGGATTTTTTCACAAAAACTTCTCTGATATATTTTTTTAACACTAGTACGGCAATTGTTTTTCTTTAATGTAGATGTCTTTACGTTATTATTTATTCTTAACTCAAACTTCACTGGTAGTAAATATTATTATGCAGATTGTTATGTGATGTGCAGTAAAATATTTGGTTCTTTTTCTTATAACAACAAGAATAGACAAAATCAACAAAAGGATAAACCTAGATGCAATAATGTATCAAACCGAGGCTTATATTAATGCATTTCATCTAAAGCATATACCTGAGTACCCTGTAACTTTAACATGGCCTTATATGTTCATTTTAAAGTACAAAGTTGTTTTATACGGAGGAAAGGATTAAAATTCCCCCCCTTTTTTTGCTAATACAAATGATTAAATTATCAAGTAAATTTTATCATATGATTTATTTATTTTAAACAATGATTTAATTAATAATTAATAGTTTAAATCTCGAATTCTCATTTTTGTAAATAAATTATACGTTTTTCGTTTAAATTTTAAATTTCCATTTGTAAATAAATTATACTGTTTTAGTCACAAAATGTTTAAACTCGCCGGTAACCGCATTTGCGAATTTCTTAGGGTGCTTAACACATTCCCCGAGGAATCATCAGAACAATAAAGGTTTTTTCGTAAATAAAATACCTTTTTCAAAATGGTTTCCTAATTCCGTAAAAATTAGGTGGTGACTCTATTTTCACACAAATAGCCAAGTTATTGGTACGTTATTGCGGCAGGGTTAAAAACGAATCGTAATACCCAACAACACCAACCTAAGAACTAGTAAACTTAGGCACAACCTTAATCCCTTCACTAGCTGCTTGTTTAGCCAACTCACCAGGAAGCACATGCCTAACAACAGTTTGAAAAAGCAGAGAAAGCACCAACTTATAAACATCCAAGTCCAATATGTTAGATCAAAACATATAAAATTAATGTTGAGTATACAACATCAAAAAGCTTAAAGAGATGGCAGAATGATTATGACGTAAAGAAAACAACTCCAGTTCATGGCTCGTCTTTTTCATCAAGCAACGTTCGACATAAAACTTGGCTCCGACTCTTCCTCTTCATCAATCAACGTTGGACATGAAACTTTATCGATTGTTGAAGTCAAACCTAAAAAGAAAAACATAATAGTTCATGAATTGATATACTATTTAAAAACTAAACAACTATTACCATAACAATGAGAAAATTACATACCATTTATTTCATTCCATAACCACGTGCGAGCACACATTAAAGCTTCCAAAGTTGTAGGATGTAGTCTACTGCGATGTGGACTAATCAACCTTCCACTAATGCTAAATGTTGATTCAGAAGCAACGGTAGACACAGAAATGACTAGAGGTCACGAGCCATCTTTTGCAAAATAGGAAATTTCAATCCATTTGTCTTCCACCAACTCAAACTGTCAAATGATGGAGTCCGAGGTAGCAAGCTTTTTTCTCAATATAAATCCAACTCGGATTTTGTCTCCATGGTAGCTCTACTCGAAGCAACAAATAGATCAAAGTTTGATAGACGACCACCTTCAATAAGATAAGCGACTTCACTAGAACTAGATGCTTCAAGTGACCCCCGTGGAGAAGATAATCTACCCTTATAATCTCGAAAGAGATCATAACAATGAGATCGAATTACTTGAATTTTAGTTGAAGCTTCTTCACCATAAATTTGTGGAAGAAAGTACTCTACCAACTTCATCTTATATCTTGGATCAAAGATTGCAGCTACACCCATCAAAATATGCACATCATCCCAATATTTTTTAAATTTCAACATCGCAGATGCCATAGAGTTAAAAAAAGGATTAAAGCTCTTCACCCAATCTTCCAAGTCTATCTTAATTTCACATACTTTTTCAAAGTATTGACTGAAAGTTGGATATTGAGTTCTAGAAAATCGGTCTATATGATATGTAAAAGACTTTGAGCTTATCATAGACATCTTTTGCATCAGTCCATTGCTCTTCAGTTGGATACCACTTACAATTTGTTTCAGTTAGACTCAACTTCTTAAACACTTCTTTGTATTCCAAAGTCATTCTCAACATTAGATATGTGGAGTTCCAACGGGTAGGACAATCATATTCCAACTTCTTGTTACAAGAACAGTGTAGCAGACGTATGGCTTCTTCAAATCTCTCAATTCTTCCGGCTGATCCACCCCAATACAAGACACTTTGCCAACACCATCTCCTATAACCTTTAACCTTTCTTGCACTATCAAATTTAAGATGTGTGCGGCACAACGCACATGAAACACTCAACCATACAATAACAAATCTCTTTTATTAAGTTTCTCATCCAATAAGATTTTCATCATCGCATTATTGGTACTAGAATTATCAATTGTGATAGTTGATATTCTCCGTTCACGATTCCAGTCAAACAAATAATTAACCAAAGCACCACACAAAGCATCTTTTTCATACGGATCGGGAACATAAACAAACCTCAAAATGTGACTTTGAAGCCTCCATGAATCATCAATAAAATGCCCAGTAATAGCCATGAATCTTTTTTGTTGCTAATTGAAGTCCACATATCAGTTGTTATTGCAATTCTACTCGTGACTTTCTCTAACAAGATAGATGTTTTTGATTTCAAATTGTCAAAATTTTCATTATGTCATTTTTTATCGTATTTCTTGAAACCATCTTAAACATAGGTTGGAGACTCGCAACAAAATTCCTAAATCCCACATGATCAACTATGGAGAGTGGATACTCATGTAAAATAATGGCATGTACAAGTTGTTTACGTGAAACATCTTAATCAAAATAGTGTTGTCCATCATCACCCTTCGTGTCACCCTCACTTCTTGGCGTCTTAAGACTCTTAGGTATGTGAACCAACATAGTTTTCGTCCCACAATTTTTAACATTTTTATATCGAGCCTTGCAATACTTATATTGACCATACTTAACACCTTTAATAGACACCAACTTGAAATGATTCCATGCTTTAGAATATCTCTTCCTTTTTCCCAATTCAACAACATTATCTTGTGAAAGCCTCAGACTCTCAGCCTCTAAGTAAATAGCGTTAGATGATGAAACGGGTAGATTCTCAACATTTTGAGATGCCATGATTATCTATTACAAAATCATAAAAATGTCATTACAATTTTGTATAAGTATGTAAAGTGCACAAAAAAACAGAGGAAAAGGGTTTGCTGGAAAGTGGAAACAGCTAAATCCCAAGAATACACAATACACAATCTTTGTACATAAAGGCTATATCTTTGTACATAGAAGAGAAGATGGACTAAAAACCCAATCATATAAGCAAATATTTTCACACTAACTGCAGTTAAGTATATCATTCTTAGCAACACTCAGAAGAAGAAAATTATCACACTTCAACAACAACATACCCAGTGAAATCCACAATGTGGGGGTCCGGGGAGAGTAAAGTGTACGCGGACCTTACCTCTACCTTGGTAGGCAGAGCGGCTGTTTTCGAGAGACTCTCGGCTCAAGACAGAGCATAAACACAAGCAAAGCAACAACAAGAGAAACGGTCAGACCCGGTCAGAATAAAATTTAAAGCAGTATGAAAATGCTGGTATCAAAAGTGAATAAGCGATGATAGCACATTTCGAAAAAGTAACAGTAACTAGATCATGTAAATAAGCTAAACAAAGTACACTAAAGGACACATAGCAACAAATATCAAACTACATGGGACTATAAAGCAATACTGCGTCTATTAGTATGATAGGCTAAGCGGGCCTATAATACTAACACTACAACTACCAGTTTGCAGGCGTAAGTAGGACTACACTCGACTACCTACTATCTTTCTACCCTAATCCATGTCCTCCACAACCCCCTATCTAAGGTCATGTCCTCGGTAAGATGCACATGCGCCATATCCCGTCTAATCACTTCTTTCCAATACTTCTTCGGGCTACCTCTACCCCTCCTGAACTCTTCCATAGCCAAACTCTCACACTTCCGCACTGAGGCATTTGTCTCTCCTCTGCACATGCCCAAACTATCTCAACCTCATTTCCCGCATTTTATCCTCCGCCGAGGCCACTCCCACTCTGTCTCGGATATCATCATTTCTAATCTTATCCCTCCTTGTATGTCTACATATCCATCTCAGTATCCTCATCTCCGCAATCATCTTTTGGATGTGCGAAATTTTGACTGACCAACACTCCGCCCCATATAACATAGTCGGTCTAACCACCGCCCTATAGAACTTGTCTTTATGTTTTGGTGGCACCTTTTTATCGCATAAGACTCCAGATGCGAGCCTCTATTTCATCCACCCTGCCCCAATACGATGTGTGACATCGTCATCAATCTCTCCATCCCATTAGATAATAGACCCGAATTAATTGAAGCTTCCTTTCTTTGGAATGACCTGAGTACCAAGCCTCACCTCCACGCCTGTCTCAAGGTCGCTCCTGTTATTGAACTTGCACTCCAAGTATTCTGTCTTGGTCCTACTCAGCCTGAACTCTTTAAACTCGAGAGTCCGTCTCCAAACCTCCAGCTTAGCGTTCACTCCGCTGCGAGTCTCATCAATCAGGACTATATCGTCTGCGAATAACATACATCATGACACCTCCCCTTGATTTGTCGCGTTAGTCCATCTATCACCAAGACAAATAAGAATGAGCTAAGAGTTGATCCCTGATGCAGCCCCATCATCACTGTAATGTGCTCCGAGTCTCCTCCCACTATCTGTACCCTTGTCTTGGCTCCTTCACACATATCCTTGATGGCCCTAGTGTACGCCATAGGTACACCTCTAACCTCCAAACATTTCCATAGAACCTCCCTAGGAACTTTGTCGTATGCCTTCTCGAGGTCGATGAAAACCATATGTAAGTCTCTCTTCCTCTCCCTATACTGCTCCACCAAACTCCTAATAAGATGAATGACTTATGTGGTCGAACGCCTCGGCATGAATCCAAACTGGTTCTTGGAAATAGACACACCTCTTCTCACCCTTATCTCCATTACCTTTTCTCAAACTTTCATAGTGTGGCTTAGCACTCTGGATATCACCTTTGTTCTTGTACAAAGGGATCATTGTACTTCACCTTTGTTCTTGTACAAAGGGATCATTGTACTTCACCTCTATTCTTCGGACATTCTCGCCGTTTTAAAAATGACATTAAATAACTCAGTCAGCCACTCCAAACCTGCCCTACCTGCGCTCTTCCAAAATTCAACTGGGATCTCATCAGGCTCGATCGCTCGTCTCCTGCGCATCCTGCGAACAACATCCTTAACCTCCTCAACCTTAATGCTTCTACAATACCCAAAATTTCGGTACCTACCAGATTGCTCTAGATCTCCCAGCACAATGTCTATATCTTCTTTTTTGTTCAAGAGTTTATGGAAGTAAGACTGCCACCTCCGCCTAATATGCACATCCTCCACCTGTACTTTGCCGTCCTCGTCCTTGATGCACCTCACGTGATCCAAGTCATGGGCCCTCCTCTCCCTCGCCTTGGCTAGTTTGTACAACTTTCTATCCCTGCTTTTCTCCTCTAATTCCACATACAGGCGTTCAAAAGCCGCCGTTTTTTCCGCCGTAACTGCAAGCTTTGCCTCCTTCCTCGCTATCTTATACAGTTCTCTATTTGTCCACTTTTCCACCTCATCCTTGTTTTCTACCAATTTCGCATACGTCGCTTTCTTCGCTTCCACTTTCTCTTGAACTTTATCATTCCACCACTAGTCCCCTCGATTCCCACCACGGCTACCCCTCGAGACCCCAAGCACTTCTCTAGCTACCTCTCGAATGCAACTGCCCGTCCTGTCCCACATACCAGTCGCATCCCCACTACTCCCCCAAGCCCCGTTGGCCATCAACCTCTCCCCATCTCCTTTGCACTAGCCATGGTCAAATTCCCCCATTGATTCTGAACCTGTCATCCACAACCCTCCTCTTCTTCTCTATCTTGATTTCCAAATCCATCACCAAAAGCTTATGTCGGGTTGTAAGATACTCCCATCGGAATAACCTTGCAGTCTTTACAAAGACTGTTGTTAACCTTCCTAAGGAGCAAAAAGTGTATCTGAGTCTTAACCACCGAACTACGGAAAGTCACCAAGGGCCCCTCCTTCTTCAGGAACTTCGAATTGGCTATCAACATCCCAAAAGCTCTAGCGAACTCCAAAAGTGAGACGCCTCCCCCATTCCTGTCCCCGAGGCCAAAGCCTCCATGGACGTCGTCATAACCCCCGGAAGAAAATTATCACACTAAAAATAGAATTCTAGTAATGGCAATAAACAAAACAAAGCAAGAAGTTAAAACCCAAGAAAATATATCAATGTTACAGAAGAAAAAGAGGTATAAAGCACAATATCTTCAACTAAAACACTCCAAAAAATACAATAACATCCAAAAATAGGAGAAATCCATTTAGAGAAAGAGAAGAAAAGAGTATTACCAGATGTTAGAGATTGAATTTTGCCTAGGAGGAGGGTTCCATGGGAGACAAGAGCAGCGTTGCAGAGTCGCTGCTTTGGAAGTTCTGAAATTTCAAAATAATGTCATCAAAGTGGGAATTGGGAGAAAATATACGCGGGTCACTTATTTTTACCCGACCCATTTATAAATCCGGACCTTGCCCTACCCTGCCCTAAACCATTAAATAATTTCAAAAATATTATTTTACCCTGCCCTACCCTGCCCTATTTGAATCTTTCCCTGCCCTACCCTGCCCTATTTGAATCTTTCCCTGCCCTACCCTGCCCTATTTGAATCTTTCCCTGCCCTACCCCGTTAAAGGTTTGCCCTAACCTGCCCTAATCCGCCCTGCCCCAGTTGCCACCCCTAGTCAAACAGTCAATTCACCCATATTATTTTGCTGGTGTTTGTTTGTGCCGATAAAGTTTGGTTTCTTCAGTAAAGATAGGACAATTTAATGTTAACTAGATTTGGTTGCAATGCAAAACCACTATTTTAAGAGGGAGGAAACTCATGACAAGTACAATTATTATGGGTGCAACACCAGATTTATACAGGAGTAATAATTACTACTTACTTAGTTACTCGGATTCTTTTTGATGAGGTAGTTATCCAGAACTTGCTAGTTTGCTTCAAGTCTTATCATTGATATATTAAATTAGTGTTGAGGAATTCTAGGACTCATCACATACCTAAATATTCTGGCACTGTTGTTTTAGAGCTGCAAACTCTTTTTCAGTTTGCACATCTACCTAATCGGTTCTTGGGTGCATGAATAGCTTATTGTTGCTTCAGTCTTTTGTAGTTTTTTCTTGCTTAATTAGTGTTGCAATAACCATAAGTAGCAGAGGAAGCAGTAGATGAAGAAACAAAAAAGGGAAGTCGCTTAATGATTCAATGTGAAAGAGGAATGCATGGACATAAACAGTTAAAATTTAATTCCCAAAATGCATGGGCATTCTTTTCTCCAATTATTTCCTAGGAGGTGATGTTTAATTTTTTTTTCCATTCCGGGTATTGTAGAGGATCTCTATTTCTGCTTCAAAATATTACCATTACTTCCATGTATGCATGTCAAAGCCACATATAGGATGTGGTAATCCATCTCCATCAGTAGAGGAACCATATGAGTCCGAAGCAAGCTAAGCGACAATAGCGAAGGTGGTTCAGTAAAGTGATTGTTACAGACAAGCTGGGAAGGGAAGATCACACGCCATTGCTTTAAGTGTTGATGTGCATATAACATGCAATTAGATTCCAACACAGTTAAATGGAGGTATACAATGAAAATTACAACTAAATAATTGGGAAAGAAGTTCAAGAAGCATGCAGTTGTGATGTATGGAAACGACAGGAAGAGTATGAAAGATGAAATTGATGAAATACAGGCTGAGCGCACTGTGTACAAGAAGTACCGATATGTCAGAATATGTATGGAAGGACAGGGGAAAATGTTCTGGTTTACAAGAAATAGGAGTGGGCTGATTTTCCTTGTCGCTTGCAGTCATCATTTGTTTCTTTTGTTTTCTTTTTAATATATTTTTTCTTTCTCCATTGAAAGTTGGCATACTCAGAAAAATTTACTGCTGTTAGTGCAACTATAACATGCGAATCAGAGAGAAAATATATATTATCAACAATGAAACTGTTAAAAAAGTTTTAGTTATGCAGTCCGACAGCTCTGTGGTTGAGCTTTGCTACAGGCTCGGATATTGCAGGATCTGTTATGTCCAATACTTTAATTAATGTATGTATGTACGTATGCTTGTTGAAGAGGCCTCATATGGGATGGAAGAACCACTTCATTCCCCAGAGGCACCATATGAGGTGGAAGCATGCGAATCTACAATGACTTAGGTAGTTCAATAGTGTGCTTAAACATAGACAAACTGCGAATAGAAGATCAGATGTCAAACTGGCTTATGTCAGGATATGCACATAATGAACAATTAAACTCCTATGTATTAAGATTGAGGTATTTAATGGAAACTACAACTTGATAATGGGAAGGAAGGTACTTATCACAGAAGATGATACCCGATAAGAAGGAAGTTATAGAGGGAAGTTGTGATGAATGGTAGGACAGAAAGAGTGTGAAAGATGAGATTGATTAAAAAAGGGAACAAATAAAATGTGTAATAAATCTTAATATGTCAGAATATACATGTGAAATGGAAGAGGCAATTGCTATGGTGTCCAAGAAATAGGCATACACTGATTCTTAGTTATTGCTGGCAGTTTTTATATTGTTTCTTTTGGTTTATTTTTTATTTTTAACTATGTATGGTTTCTTTTGATTTCTTGTTTTTATTCTTGTATCCTTTTTGTAATTTTTTTTATGACTAGGGAACCCGCAACCGCTAACCTTCGGGTGTACATAGGGTAAACCCCGCTCCTGTGTAGTAGCCCATAAACCACAGGCCTTGCTGTCGTAGGCAGGGGGTTTCGAACCTGATACCTGCTTTATCGAAGCCCCATGCTCAACCAACTGAGCCACCCTTGCGGGTTGTAATTATTTTCTTTTGTCTATTGGCAAGATGGCATGCTGGGCGAGGTTTATGCTGTTAGTGCAACTGTAGCTTGGGAATGAGATAGATAGGATGACTGGAACTTGGGAATGACTTATCAAGAGAGTTTGGATAGGTTTTAGTTACTACCACCTCTGTATTTGCCCTGTGATGCAGTCTCTGGTGTGGAAAAGTTGCATCTTCTCTATTTTGGACTCAGTTGGGTCATGCCTCAGAGTATTAAGAGAGCCATTGAAAGCTGGAGCACATGGAAAGTTGATAAAGCCATCAGGAAAATCTGAAGAATGATCCCTGCCAGTATTGTTTGGTGTTTGAGGATAGAAAGGAACAGAAAATGTTTTGGTGGTTTATCAACTCTGAATCATTCTATTAAGGCTAGGTGCTTATTGTATCTTTTAGTTCGCACAATTTGTCCCCTGTAGATTCCCCTGACAATTTTTTGAATTTTGTTACCTCCTTGGTCTTTGAATGTCTCATGTAATGGGGCTAACTCAATATTTTTTGTTATCCTCTTTCATACTACCTTTGCATCTTCTTGATGCCATCAATGAAGCTACTTACTTCATCAGAAAAACAAAGAACAAGTCCTAAGGTGACTATTTGTGTCCTCTATTTCTTTGATGTTGCCCATGTGTACAAGAGTAGCCCTAAACCAAGAAAAGACCCATGAGAATTGATGGAAGAGGACTGAACTATAGGAGATTATTGGAGCTGAATAGTACTTGTCTATATGCTTTATCTGCGACTTGTAAGATGCTTAAATTCTGACTGATGCTACTTATCCAAAAGGAAAAATCATGTGAATGATGTCAATTCCATGACTTGCTATACCATCAGAATATTTATGATGTGACGTTTCTCTTGTGTGCTGTACTGTTATAGAGGACACATATAGCCAACTCCAATTAGTTTGTTGCTAAGGCGTAGTTGATTGATTGGCGTTTCTTTTGTGTCTTATAGCTGATAAGAATCGGGCTACTTGAAAAAAAAAAAAAAAAAAAAAATGCGGAAGCAAAAATACGAAGAGTAAAGATGAAATGTAAAGATATGCGAAATTCGAGAATAAAATTCCCAAATTTCAAGATTAAGTGCTAAGAACCCTAATTCATATTAGTATTCAAAATTAATGGATTAAAGCTAATAATGATACTAATAGAGTCAATTCAAGAACTTAGGAAGTTCTGGGAGGACAGGTGGATTGGAAATGAAGCTTTAAAGGATTGCTATCCTGGTTTGTACCAAATTGCTAGCAATCAGAAGGCTACTATTGCAGAATACAGGGAAAATAATAACTGGAGGCCTTTACTTAGAAGGAATCTCAATGATTGGGAGGTAAATGACCTGATTGCTCTTGTAGCATCACTTGAGGAATTTACAATGGATGATCAAACACCATACAGGATTTTATGGGGAAATTCTAATCAAAGGAGATTCACAGTCAAAGAAAGCTATAATTTATTGTGCTCTCAGAATGGTCTGTTAGAGGAATGGTCATGGAAACATGTTTGGAAGACCAAGATGCCTCTCAAAGTCTCCTGCTTCACATGGTGTGCACTCAAGGAAGCTATTCTTACACAGGACAACCTCAACAGAAGGAAAATAACTCTTGTTTGTAGATGTTATTTTTGCCACAAAAGCTTGGAGACTGTAAGGTCTACGTACACTCTACCCTCCCCAGACCCCACGTTGTGGGATTTCACTGGGTACGTTGTTGTTGTTGTTGTTAAAAGCTTGGAGACTGTCAACCACCTACTGCTGCATTGTCCAGTCACTGCTGAGATCTGGAGTTTCTTTTTTGCTATTTTTGGTTTAGTATGGACCATGCCACAGTCCATAAAGGAAGCATTTATCAGTTGGAATTTTTGGAGAGTTGACAAAGCCATCAAAAAGGTCTGGAAGCTGGTTCCTGCAGTCATTTTTTGGGTTACTTGGAATGAGAGAAACCGTAGGTGTTTTGATGGGATTTCAACTCCTCTTCATACTCTAAAAGCTAGATGTTTAGTTGTTTTGTTTAGTTGGAGTCTTCACTCCCCTGTTAATGCATTGACAACTACCTGGACTTTGTTAGCTCCATGGTTCTTGCGTAGTCTAACTTAGTTTCCACTCAAAAGCTTACTAGCTTTTGTTTTTTGCTCCAAAAAACTTTGCTTTTGTAAAACGGCACCTTCCGGTTGCCTTTGTTAATGGAAAATTGTTCATAAAAAAAAAAGATCCGAAGGTGATCTAGACCCCTGTTTCGAAGAAATTAGAGACAATAATTAGTATAAGACTAATTACCTTCTTTAATTTACAAATAAGAACCAAATATCAAGTACTTTTCGACGTTTCTCTAGTACTTAACTATTGCTTGTAGGTGGTTCTTGACTTGGATGAAACTTTAGTTTGTGCGTATGAGACATCAAGTTTGCCCAATATCGTACGCACCCAGGCTACAGAGGCTGGATTGAAGTGGTTTGAGCTTGAGTGCATATCTTCAGACAAGGTTATATTTCCATTTCTGTTTACGATTGAGTGATTATCTGGCAAGTTTCTTGAAGAATTTTATCTCATATATTCTGGATTTTAGGAATGCGAAGGCAAACCTAAGATCAATTATGTCACAGTTTTTGAACGTCCTGGATTACACAAGTTTCTAAAAGAACTCAGTGAATTTGCCGATCTTGTTTTGTTTACTGCTGGGCTTGAAGGTTTACCTGTCAATTGTGATTTATTTTGTCATCTTCCTTACTCACTGGTAGATATAAATGGTTAACTCATTGTTATCTGTGTGCAGGCTATGCAAGACCGCTTGTTGACAAAATTGATGTTGGAAATCGGTTTAGCTTCAGACTTTATCGGCCTTCGACAATTAGCACGTCAGTATTGCTTCTATTCTTTTGTTTTATCCTTTCCTGTTTAAGTCCTATGCTAGAGATTCTGACCTAGCATTATTCCATGTATTGAATGTGACGTTAATACATTTCAGTTTTATGTTATAAAGTGCTAGTACATGTGCTACTCTATCCAAAAGAAAAGTGCTAGTACATGTGTAAAAATGGAAGGGAAAAATAGAAAGCAGAAGAATCTTACACTACCAGAGGAACTGAGTTACATCTCAAGTTTAGCTCACCTTTTTTGGGGCAAACTTACTCCCAGATGGAGAACTGAGCGAGCATCTCAAGTTAACTGTCTTCTCTAGGGCAAATATTACCTTATAGCATATTAGCCTCTGAAGTGGAGATTTATCTAATGCACATGGGGGTGCTAATTAGTATCAAGGCCATTTGTTCTGACAGTTTCCATAATTATTCTTGAAGAGAAATGTGCAGAGTCTACTCTTAGTGCATATGTTTGACCACTGGCCTTGATATGAGTGTGTGTGTGTGTGAGTGAGAGAGAGAGAGAGAGAGAGAAATATATAAATGGAGGTCATGCTGCTTCATCTGCCATATGCTGCATTTGAAGCCATTAACCTTCCATAGATTGCCAATAGCTGGTGACGTGTCAACTTTTGAGAATTGGGTTCCTCCTAACTAAGTTTTTGTCCTGATCCCCATTGATATCACTATATAAGTATGGTTTGCTGTGTAGCAGACAAATTCAAATGTGGGTAAAATAAAAAAGTCACGATAAGAAAAACTGAGAATTTGTGTAAACCTGTCAATCTGACTTTATGAATATATCTTGATGGCCCTTGTAAAAAATGAATTTACCTTGATGGCCCTAGCCGGAAGGTTTTCTTTTCGGCATATACCAAAATGTTTGGAGAGTCAGAGGATCATTTATGCAACTCTTAAATAGCTAATATCTGAACATTTTGAAGCAATAGCCAGGTGAAGCCTCTTGTCTTATTGACATGCAATTCAAAGTGATCTACTTTCTTTGCCTTTGTAACCCTGTCTGTAGCCTTTCACAGGGCATATGATGCATCCTGTGTCTGCAATATAACTCTGAATGACTATATTTCTTCACTCATTCTTTTTCTGGAAATTCAGCAGAAACTACTAAAATTGCTATTTGGATTGTCAGTAACTTTACTAAACTTCTTTCATAATATGAAGCAAAGCTTATTGTGGAAGTTCCCATACATTGCAGGTCTGCATGTACACTATGAATCTCTATATCTAGCAGTAACTTTATGCAATTAATCTGTCATATAGTACCTTCAGGATCATGCTTTCCAGCTCATATTGTCACCTATTAGGTGTTTGGGCTGTATATGATGTGCAGATTAAATCCTTAATGTGTTGAAAAGCAGGGTGGATTGATGCCAATGTCTCTTTCTAAAAGTTTTCCAAGCCTTATAGCTCATCTCTTATGTTGAACAGTTGCCTGATTGAGTGATTATTATTGGATCCACTTATATTTCTGTTTCAAAAACTGGTGAAACTCAATGTAGTCTAACGTTAGTACTGGCTCTTGACTATGTACTGAATGTACTAAATTGAGAGAGTAGGAACTGTGTGGTGGGCGTCTGGTTTGCTAAGACATGTTGGATACAGATTTTCTCTGTTATGAGATACTTCTATGCTTAATGCTTGTTACATGCTTAGACGGCTTAGTTTCTATCGCTGTAAGGTAGAAAAGGAGTGGATTCCTTCCTTTTTGCCATTTTTTCGTGTGGGAATTGTTAATGAACCCATTCTTACACTATGCATTCTGATGAGGATCTAGCGTCACGTCATTTCTATCAATATCACCTCTATGATACTTCAATCCTGTTGGATTGTCTTGTGAAAGGATCTGATTACTTTACAATGACACTACTTGTCAGGAATAAAAGAAAGTTACGTAATTGATACTAATAACAGGCGTACACTGATAGTAATTGTATTTTAAGCTTCTCCCTCTCAGGAAAATGATGAACGGAGTTCTTTCATGTCCCAAATATAAAGAAATATTGTTATGACTTTAGAAATTGATTTTTGACATTAGATAATGAATTTGCGGTACCCAATGGTTCAAATCAAATATTATGAAATTTGCCAGGTCCATAAATTTGTGGCATCTGTGTCCTTGTAAACTCAGCTTGTTGTTGATGCGACAACTCTTCAACTTAATCAGAACACTTCTCTTTCAATAAAAAATTGTATTAAGCTTATTATTGTGAATTTGATGTTTTAGTTGCATAACAGGGAATACCGGGAACATGTGAAGGATTTAACGTGCATTTCAAAGGATCTAAGCCGAATTGTCATTGTTGATAACAATCCATTCAGTTTCTTGTTGCAGCCTCTAAATGGAATTCCATGCATTCCGTTTTCTGCTGGACAACCACATGATATACAGGTCTAATAAATAAGAAAAACATACAGGAAAGCTATTCCTCAAATTTAGCTACTATGCTCCCTTGAATTTAACTAGGGTTTTCTTATTCTGTATCAGCTTTTGGAGGTAATCCTTCCACTTCTCAAGCATCTCTCCAAGCAAAAAGATGTGCGGCCTGTGCTTTACGATAGATTTCATATGGCGGAATGGTTTCAAAAGAAAGGAATCCCTGCTTCTGCATCGACGAGTGTGGGATGAAAATCTTGCTGGTGAAATTGTTACTAATTCCTTGAGACACCAATCCTGTAATTTGTTCTGCGAGGGCAGTACCTCCCTTCACCCGAAGAACAATTTTTGTATAGCTAACTTTGTGTAGAAGAGCAGCCATCGGGGAAGTCTCAAGTTTCTCAAGTCTGATCACAACGTTTTCCTCCCTACATCTCACAACATTCTCATTGTGGAAATTAAGATTATTGTGTAACTTGTTCATAGCCTCCAATCTCGGACGATGTTAGTGTTCGTGCAATTGTTGTAAACAGTCATCACCGATAATTATTCCCTTCTCTCTCACACAAATTCTAATGTAAAGGTTTGATCATTGGATGCTCTCTTCAGGAATGGTAATGTTCGTTTCTTAAACATTCTGATCGACACCTACAACCTTTCTCATGGGGTATTCTTGACTTGGCGCATCTCTTCAAATATCATCTCGAACTTTTTAACTTAGAATTTAACACAATGTTTTTCGTGTATTTAAAATGAAAGGAAAATTGCCTAATCTTGTAAAAATATGGTGTAATCCGAGATCAATTTGCAGAAAAGAAAAGGAATTAAGCTAGAATTAGGTAAATTGAGATTATTCTTCATAAACGATAGTCATGCTCAATGAGAAATGAGCTACATAGAGCATGTTTCGATACAGGAAGGAACTAAAACGAAATAGAACTACAGGAACTAAATTGCAAATACTAAAAAGTTGCAACTAACTTAACAACCTACAATGTACTACCGCGGAAGCACATAGTACTTCCCTTTATTGCAGCGACTAAAGCAGAATTAAACAGGTCATATCAGTACTCCCCTCTTAAAACATTCCTTGACATCTTCCCAGGTGGCATGATCCTCTGTAAGCTGCTCCCATAAAATGAGAAACTGAACTCCGACTTTGTTACCCTTCTGAGGGTGGTTGATCTTGGCAGGAACTTCATAACAAAACGTGAGCAATGAGATATGGAATAACTAGATTTCATAGTGTCTTTAAGGTACAGGCACAAAAAAAAAAAGTAAAGTAAGGTTTTTACAAACATAAGTGCCAGCTTTAACCCTTGACGATGTTTGTTTGGTTTTTTATCCAAGATGCTCGTTTGGCTTTTAATTAGTGTTACACAATCAGATGTTGTTTTACCACTTTATTCTAGGGCTGGCCAGTGGGCCGGGACGGCCCGACCCCGACCCGACCCCGTCCCGAGCCCGCCCCGGTCCCGCCACGACCCCGCTTTTAAAAAAAAAAAAAAAAAAAAAACGGGGGCGGGACTCGAACTCGGGACGGGACGATGTCTCGTCCCGCCAGACCTGAGCCCGTCCCGACCCCGCCCTTTTCCCCCCTTTGCAAAAATGACCGTTGCACCAACGGCCATTTTAGATTATGGCCGTTGGTCAACGGCCATTTTAGCCCCCCCCCCCCCCCCCCTTAATATTTATTTTTAACCCATAAGTTATTATATTTACACCTTAACCCAATTTTTCAACTATAAATAACTTATCTTCTCTTCATCTTTCTCACAAATCTTCCTATAATCTCTCTAATTTCTCAATATCTCTCTCTACAAGTCTACATTGTTTGCTAAATATTCAATTTTATTAATTCAGTTGGGAATTGGGAGTGAAGTTGGCAACTAGCTTGAGAATCTTCCATCGAGCAAAGTTTCAATTTTCAACCTCTCGATTACAAGTCGACGTTACGTCGGCGTTTGGTACATTCGTTCCTTCATTAAATTATTATTGTCTGTTTATTTTATATTTTTATTTAGCGCACTTAATTTTATTGTCTTTAGTTATTTATTATCATAATTAAAATGGAAGGATTAAAAGGTATGTTTAAAGGTAAGGGTAAGGGTGCTTCTTCTAGTAGGGGCAACCATGGCAAGGGTACTTCTTCTAGTCATCTTATTCCTACACAGGATGATTTTGTTGATACTCAACATTTTCCTACAATACCATTAGATTTAGACCAGGAGCTATTTTCTCGGAACTCAAGAAAACTTTAATTTAGACGATGATCTAGATGATATACCCACTAATGTTGATGACAACACACCCACTAGTGCACCTTCAATTGAAATACCTCCTATTCCCCCTAGGATGAGACGAGGTCCAGCAAAACGACCATTAAAATCAGATGCATGGACATTTTTTGATAGGGACGTAGAGAATCAAGTAGCCATATGTAAAATTTGTAAAAATGTTTTAAAATTTAAAACTCGAAAAAGGTCACGGTGGGACGGAGGTTTAATTAGACACGTAGTAAGTGCTCATCCAAATAGGTATGCCCAATACCAGGCTTCAAAACCGGGTGCGCAAACGCCCGCTCCATCGGGACAATGTTCACATACTGATACTGTCCCGGACCAAGTACAGGGTCAAATTAACCCTATGACAGGGGAAATTGTAGGCTCTAAATACAATAAACATAGAGATAGGGAAGCAATATCAAAATTAGTTGTTGTGGAGGGTTTGCCTTTTTCATTTCCTTCATCTCCCGGTTTTATTCATTACATTAGAGATATATATAATCCTCGCTTTTAACGGTTTTCCTAGATCAACTGTTAAGAGAGATGTATTTAAATTCGCGCATGAATATCAACAATATTTACGTTTTTCATTATATCATTTTAATGGCAAAGTATCTATCACGTCTGATATATGTCGTAGTACTAACGGCCATGATTATTTAACTGTAACTTGTCATTGGATAGATTATAAATGGTCTATGCAAAAACGTATTTTAGCGTATAGATATATAGATGATAGGCACACTGGTACTTTTATTGTAGAAAATATTTATCAAGTGTGCGATTATTACGGAATTACCGATAAAATTATGACTATTACATTAGATAACGCTTATAATAACAATTACGCAATTACAATGTTAAAAAATAGTTTAACTCCATCTTTTCCAGACCATTTTCATATAAAATGCGCTTGCCATATATATAACTTAATTGTAAAGGATGGTCTATCACTTTTTGAAGACATTCTTAGTAAAATACAATTTGCTATAAACTTTATTTTTAAAAGTAATAAAGTACAATGTAGAAAAGAATATAAAAAAACTTGTCACGATTGTGGACTACCTTATAGAAGAATTCCACAAGAAGTATCCACTAGGTGGAATTCTTTATACGAGCAACTACTTGTTGTTTATGACTATAAATTACCTATAACTTTATTTTTTAACTCTCATAATAAAAAGCCAGCTGATATGATTTTAGATAGTGATTGGGTAAAAATTTCCGAACTTATTGTATTTTTAGAGAAATTTTTTCAAGCAACAAAAGAATTTTCCGGTATATATTATCATACTATTTCAACTATGTTATTTTATATAACTCTAATATTTTTATTACTTAGTGAATATATGGAAAAATCAAATTATAAGGCAAAATATTAAAAAAATGTTTGTCAAAATTAAAAAATATTTTATTCCTATTCCCTCTATTTATATTATTGGTTCTGTATTAAATCCTACTATTAAAATAGACGGTACTAAATCACTAATTGAAACTATTTACGATTGTATAGAAGTACTACCACCTCCAAGTCCCAAAAATCTAAATCACCCACCACCTATTGAACAAACTAAAGAAGAAGCGGTGTCTAGCGTAGAACACCAATGCAAAAATATATATAGATTTTATCAACAAGAAAATGCTAGTAACTTACCGCTTCCATACCATCTTCTTCATCTTCAACACAACCTCACAAAAAGACATACTGTTTCTGCGGCTAGTATTGAAAGCCTCAGAAATAGAATGTGCGGCCGTACCTCTACTACTAACCAAATTAGCGAGTTGGATATTTTTGTTTTGCAGGGTTCTGTACCGTATCAAGAAGTTATCAATGAAGATGGACAAGAAGACTTGTTTGAAATACTTTGGAGGGGGAATGAGAAGACCTTTCCGACACTTTCATTGATGGCTCGAGATGTTTTGAACATTCAAGCGTCATCAATCGCGTCTGAAAGCGCTTTTTCTCGAGCGAGATATCAAATAGGAGACCACGGACATTCATTGGCCGGAGACGACTTGGAAATTGCGTATTATTCAGAGATTGGATACGAGCGGAGCGGAGAAGGTGCGGTCAACCGGAGATCAACGAAGAAGATGATGAAAACTACAACGAAATCTTAACCGAAGGTAGTGGAAGCGACGTGGATCAATTTGACCAACAAATACCAATTCCAACCGAAGAACCACATGAAATCATCAAGCAATTAGAACAGGTTTTTTTGAGAATGTAATTTTTTAATTGCAATTTTATTATGTAATTTGCAACTTTTGGACAACACCACAAAGTTGCAATTTAGATTTTAGACAATTGTATTTGTATTACAAAAAAATCATATGTCTATTAAATAATATAAGAGGCACAAAAACAGCTTTGGGATGTTTTTATTACACTATCTTGTTTTGTTTATTGAGTTTTTTTTATACATATGTTATTTAAAAAATAAAAAAATAAAAAAGGAAAACCCGACCGTACCCCGCCCCTAGCCCGAGCCCGACCCTACCCCGCCCCGCCCCAATACCGACGGGATCGGGATCGGGACGGGACTGGAGTAGGTCCCGCCAGACCCGACCCCGCTAGACCCGACCCCGACCCCTGGCTCGTTCCGCCCCGACCCCGACCCCGCCAGACCCGGCCCGCCAGACCCGAGCCCGGCCCACTGGCCACCCTTACTTTATTCCCTCCCTCCCTCGGCCTCCTCACTAAAAAAAGATGGGAGGAAATTTATTTCGATGTTGAGTATTTATTTAAACGAATGGAATTCTTTTGTTTTTAAAATGTATAGAGAAACGAAAAATAAGAAAGAATAAAGATAGAATTGACAACCATTTAAGCATCTTTTATGTATTTCATGCTTCTCTACCTTGAAAATTAACCTACCTTCCTTCAATTGTGGAAAGACATATTAACATAAAATTCGTGTTTTAAAAGGCAGTTTTGAGAACATTGTGAAGGTGAATAATGCATTACAAAAGCAGAATTTCGGTTTCTGCCTCACTGGCGTCGTGACTCTAATGATTAGCGCCGCGGCCCCATCGGTCCAAAAAAAAATTGTTCAGAATATTTAACTCGTGATTATTATTATATAATATATTTGATAAGTATACTGTTTATGTGCTAAATGATTGTTATTTAGATTACTAGAATAGTCCGCAAATAATTGTCTGGGTAGGCGGCGCCCGGTATTTGTTAAGCCGCTTAATATCATGTTTGGGCAGGCGGTACCTAATAAGTGCTTAATAGACTTTGCATTAAGATGTTATATTTGATATTGCATACTAGAGTTGATCTTGGTTAAAACCCTGAATTAAAATGTTCCCTAAAATTTTAATACAAGTCTCATTTAAAATGAACGCGTCGTCCGTTATAATTGATTGTAGTGCAAAATCCTTTTCGGCGAGATGAGTATTTATGCCACAACATTTGCTCTAAGTCTACGAGGACTCAGACTCTTTCATAGATGCATGTTAAATGTAGAAGTGGGTGATAAACCTTCATGAGTATTTACACCACAGTGTTTGCCCTATAAGACAAACTCACTTAGATACATAATTGCAGTCGCATAACGGGGTTGACTTGTTAGGTTGTCTTGACGCCACAGTGTCGGACAAGCCGAGGGACGCAGATCGATTGTTTAGAACATTCGACCAAACATGAGTTACAAATTGTTTGAAATTTTTTTAGAGTCTACCAGGTTGTGTTGTTGAAGTTATCAGCCACAGCAAATGCGGAGATAACATGAACCTGGATCATGGCCCATTATGACCATATTTGATATGAGCCTGTATTCTTTCATGGGGTCGAAGAATATGTTAAAATAGTGGGAGCTAATTAAACTAAAGGCCATGTTTATTAGTTAACGAATGTGTTCAATAGAAATTATATTAGAATTTAATTTCAAGTCTATCTATTTCTTCATACTATATATAGAATGTCGAATCAATCACTGAAAATGTTGGTCAAAACAAACAAGTTGACTGGATCAAATTACCTTGACTGGTTAAGAAATCAGCGATTGATAACGACTAGAAAGAATTGAGTATGTCTTAGACACAGTGTTCCCCACAGTCCCTGCTGAAGATTCTACTGAGTATGCCCTGTTTGACAAGGTGGCTTATCAGAAACATCTAGACGATGCTACCTCGGCACAATGTGTAATGTTGTCCTCCATGACCTTGGAGTTACAGAGGAAACATGAAAACATGGGCCTCAACGAAATGCTAGAACACTTGAAGAGTCTCTATGACTCACGGTCTCAGACAATTGAGTATGAACTGTTGAGGGACCTTTTCGAGTGTAAGCTGAACGATGGGAGTCAAGTGTCAGCACATGTTCTGAAGATGATTTGGCTGATAGAAAGGTTGGCTTCGATTGGAACAAAGCTGCCAATAAATGTCTCTGTCAACCTGATCCTGAATTCACCCCCTGGTTCATTTGAGAATTTCATTGTGAACGTCAATATGAATGGGACCAAGGCAAATCTTCCAGATCTTTACAATATGTTGAAGACCTTTAAATTATCTACCTCTAAAGGCAAAGTCGTGCTCATAGTGGGCTCTTCTAGCAAGTTCAAACCCAATGGTAAGAATATGCAGAAGAAGAAGGGTAAAACAGTTGTTGCACCTATAGTTATGAAACCTAGATGAGGTGTTCAGAAGAAGGCAAATGTAGTTTCAGATGTGTGCCTCAACTGCAAGAAGAATGGGCACTGGAAGAAGGACTGCACAGCTCCAGGAGGAGGCAAAGCACTAGGTGCTCATGGCTCTACTAGACAAGGTATATTTGTCATTGAGATAAATATGTCTATAAATAACTCTCACTAGTGGGTATTGGATACTGCATGTGGCTCACACATTTGTAATAATGTGCAGGGTCTAGTTGACAGCAGAAAGGTTGGACCTTGGGAGGTAGACCTGCGCGTTGAAAATGGAGCACGAGTGGATGCTGAACGCGTGGGAACTTATAGACTAGATTTACCTTCAAGCTTTTGTTTAGAACTAAATAATTATTATTTTGTTCCCTCATTGACAAGAAGTATTATTTATATCCCATTGTTAGACATTGATGAGTTTTCCTCATTTATTGCCAATGACAGTTATGTACTGTCTTTTAATAGTTTTGTTTGTGGAAATGCTCCGCTTGTGGATGGTTTGTATGTTCTAAACTGTAGTCGTGAAATTTTCAATGTGCAAAACAAACGAGCTAAGATAAGTAATCCAAGAAACCCCACCTACTTATGGCTCTGTAGACTTGGTCACATCAATGAATCAATAATAGCAAGATTAAGAAAGTTAAACTATCTGGAACCATTTGACTTGGAGTCCTTTGGTAATTGTGAATCTTGTTTGAGAGGAAAGATGACCAATAAGCCACTTTCTTGGAAAGGGCTGCGAGCCAAAGAGGTACTTGAGTTGGTCCATACTGATATCTGTGGGCCATTTTCAACTCAAGCTAAGGGAGGCTTCCCTTACTTCATCATTTTTACAGATGATTTCACAAGGTTTGGGCATGTGTATCTTATGAAACACAAGTCCGAAGCCTTTGAGAAATTCAAGGAGTACAAGTCAGAAGTAGAGAAACAACTTAAAACAAGTATCAAGACTCTTCGATCAGATCGAGGAGGTGAATACTTAAGTAAAGAATTTCTGGATTACTTGAAGCTTCGTGGAGTCCAATCACAATGGACACCTCCTGGAACGCCACAGTTGAATGGTGTTGCTGAAAGGAGAAATCAAACCCTATTAGATATGATTAGATCCATGATGAGTTTCTCAGCTCTAGCAACATACCTTTAGGGTTATGCATTGCAAAGCTCAATTTATATTCTGAACAGGGTTAATTCAAAGTCAGTAGAGAAAACTCCATATAAGATATGGAATGGCAAGAAGCCAACACTTAAACACATGCGACCTTGGGGGTGCCCTGCATATGTAAAGAAGATACTTACTCAAGTTGAAATCTAAAAGTGAGAAATATTATTTTGTGGGGTATCCAAAGGAAACTAAGGGATACTATTTCTATTTTCCTGGAGAACATAAAGTCATTGTTTGTAGAAATGCAACTTTCCTTGAAGAAGACTATGTCTACAAGGAACGGAGCTGCAATAAGATAGAACTTGAAGAAATTCAAGAACCACAAGATAACACAGAAGTTGAACCTTTGTCAAAAGACCTAGACAATGATTCAGTGTGAGTATTTGGTGAAGATTAGGTACTTAGAGTACACCCTTCATCCAGTGGGAGCGCTGTGAGAAATAGTGCAGAAATGCAAGGCTCTCATACACAACCAATGGAAGATGATACAATGGTTGTACATCATTCCATTCAGGAAATACATGAAAATGACATTCCTGAAAGCTCCCAAGGTGATGGATTGTCCAGCCCACAAAGACTTTCTCACAATCAGAATGTAACAAACACTGAAACGCAGAATAATCAACTTCGTAGGACCACTAGGACTCATCATCTGCCTGAAAGAATTAATCTCCTTGTTAAAACACACAATGAGATAGATATTCCTGATGACGATGAACCTACAACCTACAGCGAAGCTATGTTAGACATTGATTCACAGAGATGACAAGAAGCCATGAAATCTGAGATGGACTCGATGTACATCAATCAAGTTTGGAACTTGGTTGATTTGCCAACAAGGGTTAGACCCATAGAATGCAAATGGGTCTTCAAGAAGAAGATTGATGCATATGGCAAGGTACAGACTTATAAGGCAAGATTGGTGGCTAAAGGTTATAATCAACGGTCTGGGGTCGATTATGATGAAACCTTTTCACATGTTGCGAAAATTAAGTCCATTCGGATTTTGCTTGCAATAGCCGCATACTATGATTATGACATTTGGCAAATGGATGTTAAAACTTCTTTCCTCAATGGTAACCTAATTGAGGAGGTGTATATGATACAACCTGAGGGTTTTACATCCAAGACTAAGCCCAAAGAAGTATGCAAGCTACATAAGTCCATTTATGGACTTAAGCAAGCCTCAAAGAGTTGGAATATTTGCTTTGACAAGGCAGTCAAATTGTTTGACTTTGTTAGAAGCAAAGAAGATCCCTACATTTATAGTAAGCGCAAGGAAGAGAGTATTGTCTTCATTGTTATATATGTAGATGACATATTAATAATGGAAGATAATAAGACTCTCATGCAATCAGTCAAGGAATGGTTATCCAGCACCTTCATGATGAAGGACATGGGTGAAGCTTGCTACATTCTTGGAATTAGGATCTATAGAGATAGACCTAATAGATTGTTGGGCCTGTCACAGTCCAGATACATAGACAAAGTGCTAAGACGATTCTCTATGGAAAACTCCAAGAAGTGAAGTCTTCCTATGGGTCAAGGCATCAAGTTATCAAAGAATGATAGTCCTTCTACTGTTGTAGAACTTGAACGTATGAAAAGAATCCCATATGCTTCAGCTATAGGATCTATCATGTATGTCATGACCTGTACGAGGCCAGATGTGGCCTATGCACTTAGTATGACTTGTAAATTCTAGCAGAATCCTAGGGAAGAACACTGGAAAGCAATCAAGAGTATTCTTAAGTATCTTAGAGGAACTAAAGAATATTTCTTAGTCTATGGTGGACAAGAGAAGCTAGTGTGTACTGGGTACACTGATGATAGCTTTCAGACAGATCTTGATGACTTCAAATCTCAATCTGGATATGCCTTCATTTTCAATGGCGAAATAGTGAGTTGGAAAAGTTCCAAGCAAGCTACAACTGCTGATTCAAGAACTGAAGCCGAGTACATTCTGGATCGGAAGCTAGTAAAGAAGTTGTCGTGATATCTGAGTTCCTGAAGGAACTAGGGGTTGTTCCAAGTGTCACTTGTCCAATAACGATTTATTGTGACAACACTGGTGCGATTGCGCAAGCTAAGGAACCAATATCAACAAACAGAAACAAACATGTACCGAGGAAATACCATATACTCAGGGAGATGGTGGAAACTGAAGAAATAAGATTAGACTATGTTCCCACAGATGATAATCTAGCTGACCCGTTTACTAAACCATTAAGCTTAGTTAAGCATAATGGTCATTTTGAAAACATGGGTATTAGATACATCGGAGATTGGTTCTAGGCCAAGTGGGAGATTGAAAGTATGTATGTACTAGAGACTATCATTATTAGGGAAAATGTACTTGAACACATTCGTATTATTAATAAGATTAATATTTATGGCATTTGCGATTATTGAATTATTATTTGATTGTTTGTAATTATTCATTAATGTGCACCCTTGAGCTTACGTTGTCATTAATAGAGTGGGATATTGATGATAGAGTGTAACTCTAAAAATAGCCCCGACTAATGATCATCGAGAATGGGATATCGATGATATGTTATAAGTCGACATGTGGTCTGCATCACATTCTTAGAGAATGTAGTATGTTTCACCTGCTACTAGTAATGGTTACTAGTGATGGACACATGGATACTTTTGGAAAGTATTGGTATACCTTGCTGATAAACTATTTGTTAGACATGTCTAGAGTGTTATCAGCATGTGGGATATAAAGGTCCTGTGACTTGAGGTCAATACACACCTTGTTTACAGAGTAATGTACTTTGACCCTGTCCTAAGCTTAAACTCCTTATAGGATAAGATACGGCTTGTGTTGGGTGCATTATGATGTAAATTAAGGTGGTAGTTGAGCCAAGAATAGGATTCATTCCTCGATTGGATATTCGAGAGAGCACTCAACTTCTCAGTGATATTAGGTCGGCCAAGTCATTGGCCAATGCAAAAGACATATTTAGAATATGATCTAGTTGTCGACTAATATAAATGAGATAAAGTGATCAAGCCATTTGGATAGACACATGGTAAATCCTAAGCTTGATCGAGTGTGTCGTGAATGAAAGGAATTTATCATCTCACATAAAGGTTATGTTTGCTGGATTCATGTAAACGTACTTCATATATTGAGTTCGTCGTACGACGCAGTCTAGGAGTTCCGTATGGACCTTAATTAGATTAGTGTCGATATATGAAGGCCTATAGGGTCACACTATGTCGATTGTCTCTTCGATCTAAGGGTGTATTGATAAAGTATTAAATATTCGATTTGGAATCGAGATATGTAAATTGATAATAACTATGGTACAATTTCTATTAGATGGAAATTATTTAATTAAATTAAAATTGGATTTTGGATTTAATGTGCTGAATATATATATGTTAAACGAAAAACGGGAAACATTGTTTGACGTAAGGTGTCGCGGCGCCGACCCGACAGTGAGCCTGGTCAGACTGGCCCACTGCACCTCATTTTTGGGGCAGGCTTAGAGCCCAACCCTAATCCGTTTTGTGACCTAAAAATCACTATATATACAACACTAATCTTTAGTTATTAATATACCAAGAACACCAATTCTATAAACTAATTCTAGACTTAGAGTCTAAGACGAAACTTTCACAAATCTCTGCCAAGATTTCCTGGCTTTCTTGACAGAGGAATACACAATAGCATAGTGCTTGCAGTCGAAGGGACAGTCGCGTGTAATTCCTAAGTAAAGACTCCAGATTTATTAACCTGTAAGTGTTCATGTTTTATGTTACATGTTTTTGATTGTCATATAACTATACCAGAAGAAATTATTGGGGTAAGTAAGAACACAATTTTAAACTTCCGATGTGCCTTACTTATGTGTTTTGAACCCAACAAAACCCAACAGTATATACATACATACACAGAGAGAGAAAGCAAGAGAAACGTAAATGATATAATGAATTGGAAAAACAACAAGTTTCAAATGAAAGTTCGTTCTAAATGACCACCATACCTAAAGCTCATTCCAGACAAATACCAAACTTTGCAAACAGATAATTAACTTAAGCCAAAATAAAATAACTTCTCAACATGGTGCAATCCCTAAACATGCAAAGCATAATTGCATTGCTAATGTCTTAAAAAAAAATGTAATGGAACAAAAACAACCATGTAGAAAAATAAAGATATATAATTGTGTATTTGTACGAAAATGTTATCCACTTTGAATAATTTTTTGTGAAAGTTCAATAAACATATGTATTCATGTACATGTTCATATTAGTCTCATGCGGTACACATAAATTGAAAGAATATATATTATCAAACATGCTATATAAGTTAGCCATTAACATATCCCTTTAGCGAATTTGAACATGAGATCAGTTAGTTCCAACACCTCTACCTTGTCAAATTAACCATTAAGCCCCATTTTGCTCCTTTTTCCAAGTAATTCTTGTTGGAAATTTGTCTTTGGCGAGGAGATGCGTCCACCCATCTTTGATGAATTAAACACTAGTGTTCCGCATGTTGGAGACTTTGTCTCTTCGCACATGCATGATCTACGAAGTGAGTAGATGAGCGAAGGGCCAAGAATCGTCAAATTTCGTTGAGAAATGAAAGAGATATTGGTCCACGGAGTAAGGTGTTTGAGGCATGGAAATATGGTGTGGGACAAATCTACTACATCGGTGGGAAAAGGAAGAATTGCTCTCTATATAAGTCTCTAAAATGGTAAAGGGTTTGGGACCCCAAGGGGTATCCCATGTGTTTAAAGGAGGGATGACCTAGATGTGCTTGGGTTCAAGGCTAAGCCCACACGCGCGCCGTCGCCGCCCGCCCGTCCGGTCTCGGGCTGTGGGGACTTTCTGATATTATCTTTTTGGACCCCAAATTGCTTAATATTTATAATTTGGTCCCTAGAGTTTCTGGAAAGTTGATTTTGGGGTAACGGTAGGCAGAAACCGTTGGACTATTTTCTGGAGCATTAACTAGGGCTGGCCAGTGGGCCGGGACAGCCCGACCCCGACCCGAGCCCGTCCCGAGCCCGCCCCGGTCCCGCCCCGATCCCGCCAAAAAAAAAAAAAATTACGGGGGCGGGACTCGAACTCGGGACGATGTCTCGTCCCGCGAGACCCGAGCCCACCCCAGGCCCGCGAGACCCGACCCCGCCCCGACCCCTACCCCGCCCCGACCCCAACCCCGCCCCTTTGCAAAAATGGCCGTTGCACCAACGACCATTTTAGATTATGGCCGTTGGCCAACGGCCATTTTAGGCCCCCCCTCCCCCAACCCCCCCTCCCCCTTAATATTTATTTTTAACCCATAAGTTATTATATTTACACTTTAACCCAATTTTTCAACTATAAATAACTTATTTTCTCTTCATCTTTCTCACAAATCTTCCTACAATCTCTCTAATTTCTCAATATCTCTCTCTACAAGTCTACATTGTTTGCTAAATATTCAATTTTATTAATTCAGTTGGAAATTGGGAGTGAAGTTGGCAACTAGCTTGAGAATCTTCCATCGAGCAAAGTTTCAATTTTCAACCTCTCGATTACAAGTCGACGTTACGTCGGCGTTTGGTACATTCGTTCCTTCATTAAATTAGTATTGTCTGTTTATTTTATATTTTTATTTAGCGCACTTAATTTTATTGTCTTTAGTTATTTATTATCATAATTAAAATGGAAGGATTAAAAGGTATGTTTAAAGGTAAGGGTAAGGGTGCTTCTTCTAGTAGGGGCAACCATGGCAAGGGTACTTCTTCTAGTCATCTTATTCCTACACAGGATGATTTTGTTGATACTCAACATTTTCCTACAATACCATTAGATTTAGACCAGGAGCTATTTTCTGGAACTCAAGAAGACTTTAATTTAGACGATGATCTAGATGATATACCCACTAATGTTGATGACAACACACCCACTAGTGCACCTTCAATTGAAATACCTCCTATTCCCCCTAGTATGAGACGAGGTCCAGCAAAACGACCATTAAAATCAGATGCATGGACATTTTTTGATAGGGACATAGAGAATCAAGTAGCCATATGTAAAATTTGTAAAAATGTTTTAAAATTTAAAACTGGAAAAGGTCACGGTGGGACGGGGGTTTAATTAGACACGTAGTAAGTGCTCATCCAGCTAGGTATGCCCAATACCAGGCTTCAAAACCGGGTGCGCAAACGCCGCTCCATCGGGACAAGCTTCACATACGATATCGTCCCGACCAAGTACATGGTCAAATTAACCCTATGACGGGGGGAATTGTAGGCTCTAAATACAATAAACATAGAGATAGGGAAGCAATATCAAAATTAGTTGCTTGTGGAGGGTTTGCCTTTTTAATTTCCTTCATCTCCCGGTTTTATTCATTACATTAGAGATATATATAATCCTGTTTTTAATGGTTTTCCTAGATCAACTGTTAAGAGAGATGTATTTAAATTCGCGCATGAATATCAACAATATTTACGTTTTTCATTATATCATTTTAATGGCAAAGTATCCATCACGTCTGATATAGGTCGTAGTACTAACGACCATGATTATTTAACTGTAACTTGTCATTGGATAGATTATAAATGGTCTATGCAAAAACGTATTTTAGCGTATAGATATATAGATGATAGGCACACTGGTACTTTTATTGCAGAAAATATTTATCAAGTGTGCGATTATTACGGAATTACCGATAAAATTATGACTATTACATTAGATAACGCTTCTAATAACAATTACGCAATTACAATTTTAAAAAATAGTTTAACTCCTTCTTTTCCGGACCATTTTCATATAAAATGTGCGTGCCATATATATAACTTAATTGTAAAGGATGGTCTATCACTTTTTGAAGACATTCTTAGTAAAATACAATTTGCTATAAACTTTATTTTTAAAAGTAATAAAGTACAACGTAGAAAAGAATATAAAAAAATTTGTCATGATTGTGGACTACCTTTTAGAAAAATTCCACAAGAAGTATCCACTAGGTGGAATTCTTTATACGAGCAACTACTTGTTGCTTATGACTATAAATTACCTATAACTTTATTTTTTAACTCTCATAATTAAAAGCCAAATGATATGATTTTAGATAGTGATTGGGAAAAAATCTCCGAACTTATTGTATTTTTAGAGAAATTTTTTCAAGCAACAAAAGAATTTTCCGGTATATATTATCCTACTATTTCAACTATGTTATTTTATATAACTCTAATATTTTTATTACTTAGTGAATATATGGAAAAACCAAATTATAAAGCAGCTATTAAAAAAATGTTTGTCAAAATTAAAAAATATTTTATTCCTATTCCCTCTATTTATATTATTGGTTCTCAGATTAAATCCTACTATTAAAATAGACGGTACTAAATCACTAATTGAAACTATTTACGATTGTATAGAAGTACTACCACCTCCAAGTCCCAAAAATCTAAATCTCCCACCACCTATTGAACAAACTAAAGAAGAAGCGGTGTCTAGCGTAGAACACCAATGCAAAAATATATATAGATTTTATCAACAAGAAAATGCTAGTAACTTACCAGCTTCCATACAATCTTCTTCATCTTCAATACAACCTCACAAAAGACATGTCAAGTTTCGCGCTAGTATTGAAAGCCTCGTAAATAGAATGTGCGGTCGTACCTCTACTACTAACCAAATTAGCGAGTTGGATATTTTTGTTTTACAGGGTTCTGTACCGTATCAAGAAGTTATCAATGAACATGGACATGAAGACTTGCTGAAATACTGGAGGGGGAATGAGAAGACCTTTCCGACACTTTCATTGATGGCTCGAGATGTTTTGAACATTCAAGCGTCGTCAATCGCGTCGAAAGCGCTTTTTCTCGTGGCAGATATCAAATAGGAGACCACAGACACTCATTAGCCGGAGACAGCTTGGAAATTGCAGTATTATTCAGAGATTGGATACGAGCGGAGCGGAGAAGGTGCGGTCAACCGGAGATCAACGAAGAAGATGATGAAAACTACAACGAAATCTTAACCAAAGGTAGTGGAAGCGACGTGGATCAATTTGACCAACAAATACCAATTCCAACCGAAGAACCACATGAAATCATCAAGCAATTAGAACATGTTTTTTTGAGAATGTAATTTTTTTAATTGTAATTTTATTATGTAATTTGTAACTTTTGGACAACACCACAAAGTTGCAATTTAGATTTTAGACAATTGTATTTGTATTACAAAAAAATCATATGTCTATTAAATAATATAAGAGGCACAAAAACAACCTTGGGATGTTTTTATTACACTATCTTATTTTGTTTATTGTGTTTTTTTTTATACATATGTTATTTAAAAAAAAAAAAAAATGAAAACCCGCCGTATCCCGCCCTGAGCCCGACCCCGCCCCGACGGGATCGGGATCGGGACGGGACTTGCTCCAGTCCCGCCAGACCCGACCCCGCCAGAGCCCGCCAGACCCGACCCCGCCCCTTCTCCCGTCCCGCCCCGACCCCGACCCGGCCCGCCAGACCCGAGCCCGGCCCACTGGCCACTCTTAGCATTAACCAGCCATTATTTGGCTGATTAACTCCTCCATTATCACCCTCCTTCATGTCCATAATTCAACCTCTCTTGATGGCCATTAACAGCCTCTCTAATGCCATTTACAGCCATCCTAATGTCTATGTACAACTGTGTTTTGGGCAGTTGAACAACCCTCTTGTGATGTTATATATTGAGCTGTTTTGGCTCAATTGTGAAGGGAGATACGTGACTGAAATTCAGCACAAAACAGTGAGCAAAACAACCAGAAAATAGCTCAAAACACAGTTCAAAACAGTGAGCAAAACAACTAGAAAATAGCACAAAACACAGTTCAAAACAATGAGCAAAACTGTGACGAAAAACAGTGAGTTAACACCCTCATATACACAAGATATACACAACAGAGACACACTATATACATAGAGAGACAAAAGAGAATAGTAAATAGAAACTCTTCCTTCCTTTTCCATATCTTCAGCAAGTCGATTCATATTTGTTTTCTTCGTCAGGCTCAACCTATTGGCTTTGTAGCGTTGAGATTAAAGTGTTGTTTTATCTTGGGAGACTATTGCCCGCTAACGTAAAAGCATATATACGGGGCAATCTTGTCTTAAGGACAGAGGGCAATCACTCGACTCAACACACAACGTTGTAACCATCCAGATTTAGTTGTTTCTTGATTTCAGGTTATCAAGATTCAAGACACAACAAGCGTGCGGCAGTTTTGAAGATTGGCCTATTTGTTCAACAAGATTC
Organism: Anisodus tanguticus; assembly: GCA_034509755.1. Lineage (NCBI taxonomy): Eukaryota > Viridiplantae > Streptophyta > Magnoliopsida > Solanales > Solanaceae > Anisodus > Anisodus tanguticus. The sequence goes on from CM067545.1 coordinate 57,105,599, forward strand.
AATTTCTGAATATTGAATATTTGTTTATCCTTTCGAATACTTGTAATAGTTATTTACTTTCCGTACTGCTTTATAAAGTACAATAGAGTACCAACAATTCCTACCTCTCAGTTTATATCTAATAAGTTACACACTAAGCCATGAGTACAACAGAAGAAAAAATCATTTATTGTAAAAATATAATTGTAACGCATATAGTCATTCCTTAGAACTAATGCAGAAAGTAATATATTCTGAAAAAAATGGACTATGAAAAAAAGAAACACTAAGCAATTTGGAGGAAGAATCTTGGTGAATTTGAACAATTCATGTTGCCACCTGCCACTAACATTGGATAATATGTTGGTAAAAAAAATTGTTTGAAGACTTCTAAAGATAGCCTTTTATAGTGAAGGTGTTGTTCTCATTTTAAAAGCTAGCCAACAGTGTGTATGTCTTAATTGAAAAGGCACAACGGTTGAAACAAAAATAAAATAGTAATCGTTTGTTAATTCTGATTAGTTATTAATTTGAAGGATTACACCCATTCAAATAAATATAGTGTTTTCATTTATTTTTAAAGGATGTCATTTAAATTATTTAGAAGGGTATTTTAGTAATTTAACTTTTAGCTTAAGGGTTTCCCACTTTTAATGTAATATAGATATAGATTATATAGATATAAGCATAAGCATGCATGTTATACGCTCTCAGTGGCAATTCAGAGTCTCAGGTTGACCCTTATTGTCTTTCCCTTGCATTTTCGTTTCTCATTATGGTTTATCTGTCTTACATATTCAGTACATTATTCATACTAAACACTCTTTTCCTGTGGGGCTGCGTTTCATGCCCGCGGGTTCAAGTAGATGGAATGACGATCCCCCTCAGTAGGTTCTCAGCTCAATTGTGGTTGGTGCACTCCATTTGTTCAGGAATTACTATTTTGAGTTGGTATGATATTATGTACATGTTATGGGTATGGCGAGGTCATGTCCCGTCCCGACCTTATGACGATGATGATACTCTTAGAGGCTTGTAGACATGTGTCATATGTATAGATATCATGTATGGACTTGTCGGCGTACATTTTGATGTACATACTTTCATGGCGTCCTTGTCAGCCCTTATCAATGTATATATGCATATCATGTTGGTATCGTCAGCTATTATAGATTTTTGATTTCATTCAGTATATTATGTCGGCCTTGACGGCCCATTTGTTTGTTAAGACGTATGGTTGAGTCATGTATGTTGGTGCTCAGTGAGTAAGGCTCGGGTGCCGATCGTGGTTTAGGGTGTGACAACCTACTACACGACAACAAGTTCGTCTAATGTTGGAGTTAGTTATGCAAGTGAATAGATTTGGTTAAGTAGTGAATTTATTGTTATAATTCAACCAAAATAATGTGGTTGTACATGTTATAATATGTAATAACTTGTTATGTAGTTTTACCAACCCAAAAAGTTATTATTATAGTCTAAATTCTCTATTTTCATCTAATTCCTATGGTTAACTTAGCTGACCATCAGATGATTGTTTTAAGCGAATAAACCAAGTAGAAGATAAAAAAAAATAAGTGAGGCCGGCTTGATTCGAACCTGCGAACCGGTGGTCGCCGCTGGCTAGAATAGCTTTATCCGTCAACTCATTTTAATCCATCCTATTTGAATAGGTATAGAGGACCGACTAAATAAATTAACATATAAAAATAGTTTAAATCAACCCATAATTCACAACACAAAGGACATTGGATGTTATATACAATGGTATGTGAAAAATTAGTGACTTGGTTAAATGTATTGCAACTATATTATGGCACGAGACACTAGCTACTACACGGTAACAAGATTGTCCAATGTAGGAGTTAGCTACGTAATGTGTAAATGTTTTTGAGTAGTGAATTTTTTATATTTATCATTTGGTTCGGGTTCGGGATGCAAACGTAGAGCCTCCGACCCTTCAGTCTGTTCCCGTAGTTAATGAGTTTCTCGATATGTTTCCGGACGAACTTCCGGGCATCCCTCCAGAAAGGGAAATTGAGTTTACCATTGATGTGCTTCCAGACACACAATCAATATTTATCCCTCCTTACTGAATGGCTCCTGCTGAGCTGAGGGAATTGAAGGATTAGTTGAGGGATTTATTGGAAAAAGGTTTTATCAGGCCTAGAACTTCGTTGTGGGGCGCACCAGTATTGTTCATTCAAAAGAAGGATGGTTCCCTGAGAATGTGTATTGATTACATGCAATTGAATAAAATCACTATCAAGAATAAATATCTACTTTCGAGGATCGATGTTTTATTCAATCAGTTGCAGGGTGCTAAGTATTTCTCAAAGATTGATTTGAGAACGGGAAACTACCAGTTAAGGGTAAAAGAGAAAGATATCATGAAGACAGCCTTTCGAACCAGGTATGGTCATTTTGAGTTTCGGTTGATGTCTTTCAGACTCACTGATGCACCAGCGGCCTTCATGGATCTGATGAATTGGGTCTTTAAACAATTTTTAGATATCTTCGTGATCATATTTATTGATGATATTTTAGTCTACTCCCGGACTGAGGTGGATTATGTAGATCATCTCTGAGCGGTGTTACAGATGCTCCAAAAGCGTAAGTTGTACGCCAAGTTTTCTAAATGTGAGTTATGGTTGGACTCTGTTGCTTTTCTGGGCCATATAGTCTCTTTAGATGGTATCAAGGTAGATAATAAGAAGATTGAGGCCGTAAAGAATTGGTCGAGGCCCACGATCCTTACCGAAGTACATAGTTTTTTGGGCTTGACGGGATATTACTGGATATTTATGGAAGGCATTTCTTCTATCTATGTACCTATGACAAAGCTTACTCAAGGGGCAGCCAAGTTTCAATGGTTAGACGCGTGTGAGAGCAATTTTCAAGAATTAAATAATAGGTTGACGTCCGCACCGGTTTGGCTCTTCCCGAGGGTACCGATGGGTACGTGGTTTATTGTGACGCCTCCAGAGTTGGCCTAGGTTGTGTTCTAATGCAACACATGAAGGTTATAGCATACGCTTTGAGGCAGTTGAGAAAACACGAGTTGAACTACCCGACTCATGATCTTGAGTTGGCGGCGGTGATCTTTGCCCTAAAGATATGGCGTCATTATATATATGGAGTTCATGTTGATCTATTTACAGACCATAAAAACTTACAATATATATTTCGGCAAAAGGAGTTGAATTTGAGGCAAAAGATGTGGCTTAAACTGTTAAAGGACTACGATGTTGATATTTTATACCACCCCGACAAGGCGAATGTTGTAGTTGATGCGTTAAGCCATAATTTTAAAGAGAGTTTGAATCATATTGAAGTCAACAAGTTAGAGATAACCAAGGAATTGTGTCGTCTAGCTAGCTTGAATATGCGACTATTGGATACGGATGACAGAGGTGTGGTTGTCCAGAATATCGCAGAATCATCTCTGGTAGCAGAGGTGAAAGCGAGGCAGTTTGATGACCCCGAGTTAGTCCAAATAAAAGAGGGAATTTCCCTACAGAAGAAGTTGATGATGAATCTTGAAGAAAATGGAGTTCTTAGATACCAGGGTCGGCTATGTGTGCTAGACATAGGAGGGCTCTGAGAGTGAATTATGGTCGAGATCTACCAGTCCAGGTATTCCATTCATCTTGGCCCGACGAAGATCTACCATGATCTCTGACAGGTTTACTAGCAGAATGATATAAAGAGGGATATCGCAACATTCGTAGCTTAGTGCCCGAATTGTCAGCAAGTTAAGATCGAGCACCAGAAGCCCGGAGGCTTGATTAAGAATTTTGAAATCCCGACTTGGAAGTGGGAAGTGATAAATATGGATTTCATCACAGGTTTTCCCCATTTCTATCGGAAGTTTGATTCCATTTGGGTTATCGTTGACATGCTTATGAAATCAGTCCATTTTCTACTTGTCGCACCACTTTTTCAGCGAAAGATTATCCCAAGCTATATATTAAAGAAATAGTCTGATTACATGGTGTTCCGATCTCCATTATATCTGATAGGAGTGCTCAGTTTACGACTCACTTTTGGAGGTCGTTTCGGAAAGGTTTAGGTACCCAAGTAAACCTTAGCATAACCTTCCATCCACAGACCAACGGTCAAGCCAAACATACAATCCAGAAACTCGAGGACATGCTACGAGCGTGTGTATTAGATTTTAAAGGTAGATGGGATGATCATATGCCCTTTATCGAGTTTTCTTACAATAACATCTATTATTCTAGCATCAAGATGGCCCCGTATGAGGCATTGTATGGACGAAAATGTAGGTCCCAATTGGCTGATTCGAAATGGGTGAAGCCAGATTACTAGGTCCCGATTTGGTCCAGCAAGTGATGGAAAAAGTAAAGCTAATCCAAGATCGCTTATTAACTACCCAGAGTCGATAGAAATCTTATTCAAATGTTGTACGTTGCGATTTGGAATTCGAAGTTGGCGACTGGGTATTCCTAAAGGTTTTGCCAATAAAAGGCGTTATGAGATTCAACAAGAAAGGAAAACTCAGTCCCAGACACATCGGGCCATATAAAATCATTTGCAGGATAGGTCGAGTGGCTTATGATCTTAAACTACTCTCAGAATTAGAAGCAGTTCAATCGGTATTCCATGTATCGATGTTGCGCAAGTGTATAGGAGACCCCTCCCGTATTACCCCCGTGGAGGATATGCAGGTCATCGAGGATTTATCTTATGAAGAAACTCCTACAGCTATCCTAGATCGCCAAGTCCGGAAGTTGAGGATTAAGGAGGTTGCCTCCATTAAGGTGCTATGGAGAAATAACAATATAAAAGAAATAACTTGGGAGGCCGAAGAAGATATGAAATCTAAGTATCCCTACCTCTTCCAAACTATAGGTTCATATTGACGTTGTATGATATGATTTTCCCTACTTTTATGATATAGTAGCCTTACTTGGTATTTTATGTATCTTGTTCAGGCGATGACAACAACCAAAGCGGAACCAAAGCAGTCAGACGTCAGATGAAGATGTATAAGGTGAATTATGTCTAACTTTTACATTTATGGATGTAGCAATGGTCGTGTGAGGCCAATGATATATTATGTAGCCATGTGTGTCACTTGTGTTGGTTTTGGCTGCTTTGCAGGTTTCGGAATAGTCCTATTTATAGAGGAAACTCTGCCAAAATTTTATTAAAATCTAAGAGTTAAGGACTTTCAGTTACGTTCCTTAACATTCGAGGATGAATGTTCTTAAGGTGGAAATGATGTTACACCCCGCGATTTGTTTCATGCGATTGGAAGTATAGTTAGTCAATTCGAGCTCCGGCAGCCCGAGACCCTTTTTGAGGGTCACATATGACTTATATGAATGTCAAGGAGGTATGCTAAAGGTTGAAAGTCAATTGGATTAAATGAAACACATCTCGGCAAAGTTTGACGAAAATCAGACGACACACTAAGCATTCTGCCCACAGAAGCCAATCTGCTTCGCGGATCAGGCAACAGACCAAGACCCTTATTTTCTCACCTCACTGCCCCCATATGAGTTGGGTTCTATGCCTACATACGGTGTTCTAGGGCGGAGAACCAACCACATATCAGAAGCGGTGGGGAGTGCTATATATAGCCAAAGATCAGTGGCTTCTCATTTTCATTTCCATTTCGACCGCAACTCCTCCTAAACTCTCTCAAACACTTACCTAGGGGTTCTATATCATCAAGGACCCATTCTATACTAATGTAAGGAGAAATCTTACATAGATGATCATTTAGAAGCTTGGAAATCTTCTTGGTAGCAAGATGGAGTGAAAGATCTTCCTGAGCTTGGAGAAGAGTTTATGATATGAGTATTCTTGGTTTATTTAATGTAAGACATTGATGATATTAATGATCTCTTTCTTCTCATAGCTTTGTTGGAGTTATTAAAGAAGGTAACTTGTGGTAGTTAAGCTAGAACTCCATGAAAGGATTGTTATGAGTCTTGGATAGTTCTTGGGTAAACTTTGATATGATCATAGCTTGAAGTTGAAGGATGTGGTGTTAGAGATCATGGAGTATGTGTTGTGATTTTGTTTTTGTTGTTGTTGCTATTATGACTATTGATGTTGTGTTGCAAGGGAGTTGATGGCATGTTTGGTAGCCATGAACACCATAAATAGAGGAGTATGCTCTCTAGATGTTCATCAAATTGTTCTAGTGAGCCATGAACACCATAAATAGAGGAGTATGCTCTCTAGATGTTCATCAAATTGTTCTAGTGAATCGATTCCTAGTTTTGATCCAAACCCTCTATATTGTGTAGATAATCACTTGTAAAGCATTTGGAGGTTCATGAGGCATTATTAACTAAGCAACGTAGGTATGTAAGGCCATCCCCTTCTTTCACAGTATGATATACGAAGTGTTTATTGTTTTCGAAAAGAAACGTCAAAGGAACTATTCTATTCATATGTCGTTTGTCCCTTGTCGAGAGTAATTCTCTTGTTATTATTGTATTTCTGGTTTGTTGTCTGCTCATCCAAACTGCCATAAACCTTCTAAAAGGAGTGTTCCAAAGAGTTAGTCGTCAAGTCGACCAAGATTCGTTCCATAGTAAAGTCGAAGAGTTCTGAGTTTCAAAGAGGCCACAAGTGCCATAATCGGAGGGCATACACTTATATGTGCACCCATACACACCTCAGAGCATTACCGGAGGGCAGTACCATATTACACACCTTGGGCTATAAGTCGAGGGCAGATTATATAACAAAGCATGCAGACAAAGGTTTCGGTATCGTTTCAGAGTTTCATTATTCGCCCTAAGTGGCATATAGGTTATCAGAGTATCAGGTTGCTTTTATGCCCTACTTTACAACTTATACTTTCATATTGTTGTTCATGCTTTACATATCAGTACATTTCTTTCATACTGACGTCCCTTTTGCCAAGGGCGCTGTGTTTCATATTGCAGGTTCTGATAGGGGCCTTGATAAACCACCTCAGTAGGAGCTATCGAGTTCCAGCCAGCAGTGGGTAAGCTTTGTCCCTTACGGAGCTCCCTTAGTCAGGTGTCGAGTATGTCAGATATATATATATATGTATATAATGGGTAGGTCGGGGTCCTATCTCGACCATATGACAGTACATGTACTCGTAGAGGCTCATAGACTTGTCTAGTATGTACAACTGTGATGTATGGCCTTGTAGGCCAGATTGTCTTTTGTTGACTTGTGTTGCGGCCTTGTCGTCCTTGTTTATATACGTATGTTGGGTTGATACCTCTCTGCTCACCCTCAGAGATTGTATTACATCTTGTCTTACAAATTATGGCCTTGTCGACCCTTCCATAGTGTTGTTGTTTGATTTATATCCTAGTACGGCCTTGTCGGCCTGAAGTTCTATTCGTACATGAGCATGATTATCAGAGTGGTACGCTTGAGCCAGTATGACACCGGGTGCCGGCCACACCCCCTAGTTTTGGGTGTGAAAAAAAATAGTGACTTGGTTAAACGTATTGTAACTACATTATCGCACGAGACACGAGCTACTACACGACAACAAGTTCGTCCAATGTAGGAATTAGCTACGCAAGTGAGTAAATGTGGTTAAGTAGTGAATTTGTTGTTATAATTCAACTAAAATAACGTGGTTGTACATATTACCATATGTAGTATCTTATTATGTAGTTTTACCACTCAAAAAAGTTATTATTATCATTTGACAGATCAATTAAGTAGAAAATAAAAAAAACAAAAGGAAGTGAGGGCGACTCGATTCGAACACGCAAATTGATGATCGCATTGTTTGACTGATCGCCGCTGGGCTGAAATAGCTTCATCTATCGATTCCTATTAATCCAATCCTATTTGCATAGGTAGAGAGGGCAGACTAAATACATACATCAAGAATCAAAAGTAAAATAAATCAAAATAACACAATTTAACATGGAGAATAGAAAATTTATCGTAATGCATCTTCAATACCCTCAACACGTTGGCTATCTCCAGGACTTATCGGCACGAAACATGTGGAATACATAATTTAACAAAGACGGGCAAAATACTGCAGAAGTCAATAGCCGCATAATTTGTTTTTTTTTTTTTTTGGAATATTGAGCAAATCTTAAAATTAATATACTATTGAACGAATTGGACTTCTGCACTGAATGGGATTTATTTGTCAAATTGCAGTAAAATAGGGACTTTGACCAGCAATTTAGTTTACACAGGACTTGGACTCTAAATAGTAATACATTTTTGGACATTAGAAAATTGTTTGCCAAAAATAACAGCAGGTTTTTATTGCAATTTTCATTTTAAAGAAATATATATTATTATTGTTTATGTATATTAATTTGAGAAAAATAGCAAATGACAATTTATCTATTGTAGAGTCTTTTAATGAAGAAAAAAAAAGTTTAATTAACATTTCTAAGCCCTTTGTGCTTTTAATATATATATCTACATACATATATATATAGAGAGATATGAAGAGAAAAAAATTCCAACATATATAACGAGTCAATGAATATAACAAAATCGAAATCCTTTCATGCTCCTTTGTGTCAACTATATTTTTCAAGTAGCATTTTCTTATAATAAATTATATTTAATATTGTTCGCGTATATTAGTTTCGTAATAATAAGAGGGAAATGAACGATAGATTCACGTATTATGCCATGTATGTGGTTCGTTCGATAATGTTTAGGCACCGAGTGCTGGTCCGTCCAGGTTCGGGGCTTGTCACACACCCAATTACACCTCATTAGTGTGTTCCCTTTTAAACCCGTTTTTTTCTTTCTTAAACACATTTTATTTGTTTTTAAATATTTTTAAAGAATCATAAAGTACGTGAAAATTGTGAATGATGTAAAATAATACTAGATTCATAATCCAATGAAATAAGTATAGTTTTTCCATATAAAATAATAATGTTATTAGTATAAGAGATAAACTTGTCCTTTGTTACATAAAATTATAACTTCATTAAATAAATTTAGAAAAGATGGAAGTTTATATAGGAATATGGATTCTAAAAGATTGAATGTCATGCAGTAATGATAAACTGAAAAATAACATAAATTAGTATTATTATGAATTGGGAAAAAGTTTAAATATGTCACTGAACTTAACGAAATGACTCACGTATGTCACTTGTGAAAAAGGTGAGAGGGATGGAGATTGGTAACTAATGAAGAGTTTAGATAATGTCATTAGTAATTAGTGATACAAATGAACCAAATATGTGGTTACGGTGACATTCTTATGCTTAACTATTAAGCAAAGAGTAGAAAAGAAAAGAGATCTAGAGGGTCAGCTTGCTGGCAGGGAGTCAACTTTACGGCCTTAGGGTCGCAAGTTCGATTCTCCCCTCCGGATATCGTCCTCCGGGCACACATACATGGTAAAGCACAGGCGCTAAAAGCCGCGCGGGCATGTTGCAGTGTGGGTTCGGTCTCTGCCAAGCCTTGTGAATGGGGCCTGTGGGGGGTCAACCTTGTAGCATTGATCCGTTGGACGCAAGCAGACACTGACCATGTGTGCACATCCCGCGATTTACCTGGTGGTGGGGTGCTGAAGGACCGGTCCCATCATCTCCAGGACGTCTGGTTAATACCAGTGAAGTAGTCAGGCGCAAGTCTGGAAACCTGGATTATCAAAAAAAAAAAAAAAAAAAAAAGAAAAAAAAAAAGAGAGGAAGAGAAAATGTGGACGGGGAAGTTAGGCAGTTGAGGGGGCATTAAAGCGTAAGGACAAAAAAACGTAAAAATAGCGGGGCTAATGATCGAAATAGACTATAGGAGAAGGTAGCATTTACATTCTCTTCGTCGAAAAAAAGAAAAGAAATGGCTGGCAGGTCTGTGTGGCGCGCCACAAGCAAGCTGTTAGTGGCGACCACCGCTCTTGGTGGTGGAGCTGCGGGGGCCACAATTGCCAGCTCAGACGACCCAGCCACGGCCCTCAAGCTTTGGACAATTGTCCCTCTCCGCCTCTTTCGCGATTCCGTCACCGCTGCCACCATTGTCTTCGGTACGCTTCTCATTCAATCTCTCCCTTTTTTCCCGTCCTATGACCCTGCCTAGAAACCTCCAACTTTATTTATATTAAAATTGATGTTGGATCTGTATATTCTGAATTTGCAAGTTTTGAGGTCTTTTGAAATTTGAAGCCCTGTGTAGACTTATGGATTGTGCTTCATCCTAACGTTTAAGAACACGTGACTCTTAATTTCACTTTTGTCCAATTTTGGTATGATCTTATTAAAGTTGAGCTAATTTATATTTATGGGTCTATCCGCTGCCAAATTGGCCTAGTCCTGAACAATAATTGATTGAAATCTTTAGCTTTGCTACTTCTGAGCTATTTGCCAATAGATAAGCTTTCACAATAAGCTTCATCATCTGTTGAATTTCTGTGAAGCGAATAACTTGACATTTCTTCAGTCGTTCCTGTTTATATGTGTAAGCTTGGCTCTGCTTCATATGGCGTGCCTTTCATTTGGTTAAATGGTGTTTCTCTTAGGTGTGGATTCAAACCCTTTCAGAATCATGGAACCAGGATGTTAGGTCACTTGAACTCAAGTTTTCTGTATTGTGCTGCGATAAGAGGAATCATGAATATAAGAATTCACCGAGATTGCACTTTTGAGGTCCATTTCATGCTAAAGGTTATAAAAGGTGTGAAATATTATATTATATACTTAAACATGCAGAATAAGTTTCAAATAAAGTAGAACCCAGAAAGTTAGCTCAAATAGTTAAGCGGAGAACTATAAATTTGGACTGTCATTTGATCCTCCTTGTAAGCAAAGACCGTTTGATTGGCGATGTAAAACTGAAGCTCAATGCTTTATCTAGTATTCTTCTTCTCATAACAGATATAACATATTTTGGCATCCAAATCTGTTTACACGTGGTATTCTTGACGCAGATAAATTATTTGCAGTTTAACTTGTGTCTTCTATTCAACTGCCTTCATGAAAATTACAATGACATAACTTGATTCTAGCAGTCATCATTAACCAGTTAATGCACATATCCGCTAGGCGCATAGGTGGGATTTACTAAGTTTTACGTTATACTTCTGATATTGAACTCTTTCCCGTTTACCTCTTGGAGACCAAGTAATTATTTCCCTAAGTGGGGGAAAAATAGCTAATAATACACATCACCCTCCCCATACCTCACTTGTGGGATTACACGGGATATGTTGTTGTTGCTTGAAGCCCCGAAGGACTTTAGAGCTTTTTTGCACTTTTTGTTTTTGATAATATTGGACTCAGTTGGAATACATGGGACAAGTCCTAACATGGTTCCAAGTGTCACACCGCAACTTTGGGGGTGTGTCCGGCACTCGGCGCCTGAACGTCTCGAGCGTACCACCTGTATATCATAGTCTGAACAGTCTGAACATATAACTGTCTGGGCCAACAAGGCCTCAGAATGACAATCACAAGAGAAATTGGAAATAGCAACCTGAATAAGTGACAACAAAATCAAAATGTGTACATATATCGTAAGGCCGACAAGGCCACAACTAACCTCAGAAGGTCGGCCAGGCCATAACAATAGTACTATTAGACTGACAAGAAGGCCGACCAGTCCATACAAAATGACAATACATAACCCACTAGTCTACAAGCCTTTAAGAGTCATATAACAAACAATTAGGTGGGGACAGAGGCCTACCATACCCATGATATGTACATGAATGCATACCCAAACTTAGATAGCAACTCCGGAAGAAGAGGAGTGCTTCAACTCAAGTTGACCCTACCAAAGAGGCTTGTTGAATCGTTTATCCACACTTGCGGGCGTGAAACATATCATCACCAGCAAAGGGACGTCAGTACAAAAAATGTATTGAATATGTAAGGCAGGTAAACATGTATAAGAATGTAATACAAAAGAAGGGCGTAGGAATCAACCTGTAACTCTTAAAAAGGCCGCTGAGGGCATACAACTTATATAACCATGCATATATGCATGGAAGTAAAATCAAGCCTATCTATGGGGCCATATAATATAATATCAAGTCCCTCTGTGGGGCAAATTATATCATAACGTATCCGGTTTCGAAAGGACTCGGTAATATTGTACCCGACCTTAATAGGACTCGGTAATGTCAAAACCAACTTCAGTGGTGTGCACATATATGTGTCGTACCCGACCGATTATAATGCGATTCGGTAAGAAAATAGATACATATATATAAGTGCAATGCAGGACAGACCTCAAGGGACATCATGAATAGTCGAAGTGACCTATGGTCATTATTCTCGGACTATCATTATGGAATTATATACTGCGAACGTTACAATTCAACCATAGTGCTCTGAATCAATCGTATAGTAAGGAATATCATAAGATGTGAAGGGGAGTTTTGACAAGGAACATACTAGAATCATAAGCAATAATGGAAAGGAAACATAAAGTAACCAAACTACTAGGAAGGGAATCGTTTGCCAATAGTTTCTTTTATTTTTGGGCTAAAACAAGATCATGTCATAGAAAGGAAAAGCCTTACATACCTTGTTGTCGAAGTTATTTAAGTTCCACGGGTCCTTGTAAGCTCTACAAACGATTATCTACATCATACGAATGATTTAAATCACAATTAGATCAATAAACTATCAATCGATTCATTGAGACATTTTATCGAACATCTTGTATGCGTAGAATTTATGTTTTCCTCTATATGGAAACCTATACATGTAGCAACACAACCAACCTCCCTAATCCTCATCCTTAACCTCCATGACATCTATAACAATCCAACAACTTCATATCCAACCTACAACTCCATATAGGCAGCCCCAACAATACACAACAAGACTTAGAATTTCCAACAATCACTTTAGCAAACTAGTAGCAAGAATCATGCTCTATAACTTGTATAATCTCAAGAACAAGAAGGAGGAGATGGAACTTACCTCCTAGCACAAGAATTACTCCAAATTTCGAGATTACTTCACTTCCAAGGAGCCTCTAAGTTCAGCACACGAAGAGAAGGATAATCTAATGATAACCACGGGCTTCCTTATGTCGGATTCACTTGTGTTGCCTTAAAACTTGTCCTTGAATCATATGGAAGCCTCTAGGGAGAGTTCTAAGGTGTAGGGGGTCTATTTTGGTTGAGCAAGGAATGGAAAATGTGGCAAAAATTGAGTTTAAGACATTTAAAGTTGGCCACTGCCTAGGATGTATGCCTGGAAGTATACACCGTACATTTTTGTACGGATCGTATTTTCCACAGTACTTCTCAGATTGATGAACTGTCAGTTGGATTGGAAAGTAGACTCTCTGAACTTGAATTTAGATAGGTTATGCACTCCATAATTCTGTCAGTCTTTCCGCTAGTTTCGACAAACTTAATATCTTTCATCCGTTTAGCCCCAAATTCTTACGAAACATACGTAACACCTGTTTAAACTTATTTCCATCCAAAAATAGGATGTTAGCCTCACCGGGTTTTACGTGACTTTACTTGCGACGCATACGAGCGCGAAAATACGGAGTGTAACACCAAGTGGTGTTAGGCCTTAAAATTAATCTTAGAAAGTGTGAGATTATACTTGTTCGTGAGGTGGATAATAATGTCACTCTTGCTCAGGTTTTGAATTGTATGGTAGGAGCCCTTCTCACTAACTATCTTGGCCTACTATTAGGTGCTTCTATCAAGAATCATAGTGTTTTGAATCTGGTCCTTCGGAGGGTTGAGAAAAGGATTGCAGGATGGTAGAAAAGATACTTATCCAAATGTGGGAAAGAAGTTCTTATTAAGAGAACTTTATCGAGTATTCCCACATATTTTTTATGTCTTTATTTCATGCTCTAGCTAGTGTCACAACAAAGTTGGAAAGGCTTCAAAGAAACTTTTTATGGGATTCGTCGGATGGGGCAAGGAAGTTCCACATAGTTCGTTGGGAGACTGTGACATCTCCCAAGTGTTGTGAAAGGCTTGGAGTTAAAAATCTAAAGGTTTTCAACAAAGTAGTGTTTGGAAAATGGTTATGGAGATTTAGGGCGGAGGAACAAGCATTTTGGAGCTTTTTGAAAAATCTCATGACTAAGTATCTGTATGCATTATTTGTAGGACACTCATTTTTCTGTTTCAGGTAGGTAGGCTTTAAGTCTATTCTGTCAATCATGGAGAATAAATATCACACCGTAAATCTGAGTAGGGCGGACCGTACTTCTATGAACCTCACAGATTTCAAAACGTAATTTGATAGATAAATGAGAAATGTAGATGACCTCTGTATACAAATGTGACCGCTGGCCAAAGGCATGTAACTGATGTACAATAGAATACAAATAAGCCCACCAATACTATTTATGAAGCCTCTACGAATATCTATAACTAAACAGCTGATATAAGTGTTGGGACAGGGCCTCGAGCTATCCATAATGTCACTGTACAAACAAAAGAAGTACTAGACTCAACTTACTCCAGATAGTTGAACATCAACAAGTGCCTAATAGGAGAGTTTGCCAACCTGTATACTTGAGCTTGCAATGTGGAATATACAAATACAGCGCCCCTGACAAAAGGGATGTCATTACAGATAGATTGTACCGAGTACGTAAGGCAGACATAATAACATATACAAATACTGAAGCTTATATAAGAGACAAATGAAATGTAATCAACCAAATACATCAAAAGGCTTTGAAACATCCTACAATAACATGCATTAAGTCATATTGTACTTGAGTCGTGTTGAACATTCTTCTGAGTCTTTACGAGGATATCTTTGGGTCGCTATACATTCTTCTGAGTCTTTACGAGGATATCTTTGGGTCGCTATTTGGAGCGACATTCTGTGATCGTTCACTATAACATTTGGGATCACATACTTTGATTACTGTACCTTAGATTCCTTCTTTACCTCTCTTTAGAACACATAAACCACATGAACGCATAATAAATAATCTGCCGAGCCACAACGGGTCTCGTTTACATGTGATATCTGCCGAGCCACAATAGGTGTCGTATACATATGATATATGCCAGAATAGTAAGCCTGTAACTGCTAGAATAATGAGCTTATATCTGCCTGACTAATGAGCCTGTATCGCCAAACTGATGAGCTACACGGGCCATAAACTATAATAGATTACTTACACACATATGATTAACACTTTAGACATCTCTTCATTAACTTATTGGAGATATTACATATGATTCTTATAAGGTCCGTCATGTGTGGAACTGGTTCATTCAATACACATATAACATATGGATTGCTCATGTGACAGAATCGGACATTCTTACTAGACAGGGAGAGTTCTTTACAACCATAAGAAGGCTTGAATCAATAAAACTGATATAACATAGAGGAAACAACCATATATGAATAGGAGACTCGCAATACTTCGTTCTTGGGAACTCATATAGACAATGAACATATGACAATACTTCATGTCGCTGAATACGATAGGGACATATGCACTTACTGTTTTACGATCCTCTTATGACACCTACGGAACCCATACTCTAATCCTCTGGACCATATTACTTCGGAAAACTGATCGTCTATGTCAACGTGATTCATCTTAAAGGAAGCTCTATAACCCAATAATGGTAATCTGGATACCCACGACATAATTCACCTTACGTTATGCTCTATAACCCCTTAATAATCGCCTGGATACTAACCATATGATTCATCCCAAGTATCCTTCTATCATTCCTTAATGCTCTTTAGGAGCTATCAACATAGTTTACCTTAAGTGATCCTCTATATCCTTGATTACGACCACATAAAAGCTATCGACATCATTTATCTTAGATAATGATCGATAACCCTTTTGACCATACTTTGAAGGTCATCAACATCATTCCACCTGTGGAGAAACTCTAATCCCATAACGATAAGTTTGAAAACCTTAAGAGTGGTACGCTTGAATGACGAACCGATTCATGAACATGTAATGTTCTCTTAACTTATGGAACTTATGACATGAAACTAATATATTTCCATAAACTCGAGACTTTATAACCCATTCAAAGGAACAAATAAACACATGTCGTGCCATAACACCTTGATAACTACAACGAGTCAATCCTTTCGGTAGACGTCTAGCTTGTTAAAACGGGCTAGTATCACACAACCAATAGCCCAAAGACAACCAAACTATACCAATAATTCCACAATAAACTACAGCTATACCAACAATATCGTCAAGCAATCAAAGAGCGATGAGCTCCCGAGTCTATATACAATGGTGTACTCCAGACTCGACCTCCTTGTGGCCAGAAACAAGCCTTATATGAACTACCAAACCCCCACCGATCTCCATTTCATAAGAAAACAATACATAAACGACTTATACAACTATTACAACTTGGGCTCACGACTTCTGATCACTGTCCCGTGAGTTCTTAACAATTTCATACCTTAGATGTTCATATGAGCTTGTAGGAGGATGTAGACAATGGACTGAACTTGGGTTTCCTTCTTTAAAGCTTCCCGACACCTTACTTCACTACGAAGTAATATCTGACTTGCTTGAGAGAAGTTAAAAGAATTTTGTAAAATGAAACCGGTTGCTGCACTTTTTTCATTCTTTAGAAAAAAATAAAGAGAGCCCACCCCCAAACGTTGGTTGCTGCTCATGGAACGTTTATGAAGGAACAATATATAGCCTTCTCTCATCATAAAGGAACAATACAATATTCATGACAAGTACTACCTCACAGGTTTTGTTAACAAATATTAAAAATTCTAAATCTCATGGATGACTAATCATACAACATAGCACAAATGGGCCACCTAGCCTTGTTGGGCGGTGGAACCCAAATTGGGATATGTATGAACCTTTTCCATGAATATAATATGTTAGATCTTATCTTACATTTAATGGTTTTTATAACCAAAACATGAAAAAGATTCTATTATAAATAAATCATAAATACTTTATAAAATTAAAACATGTAATATTTCATAAGGATTGAGACATTTACAAAATATATTTTGATCAAATTCTAATTTTTCCAACCTAATATCAAGAGTACAAAATTTTGTACTATTAATTCTTAAAACAGGAAAAAAGGTAACTTTTCTTATGAAAATATAATCTCTATTCTTATAATAAAATAAAATCTCATTTATAAACTTCCTCATGTCATATGTATAATTTAAAGCATAACTGAAAAGTAGTAATAATAATAACTACCTGAAATCATACTTATCAAATTTTACTAAAAGGTTTCACTTAAAAGAAAATATATACCGTATCAGAACAATATATAACAATACAAATCTTGTAAAACTTACGGGGTTTTACAATAAACCCTTAGTTCTTGTAGCAGGGACAGAATATTGGGAACGAGGGGTAAGTTCTATAGATGATGGCTCTAGTATAAGTAATTACATAGAAATTGTTCGTGTATATTGGTGATGATCAAAATCGTTGCTTGTAATGAGTTATACATCTTTGGAGCAAATTGTCTGTTTGATATGTAACAGCTTAACATGCATGATTTAGTGGGCTGATGAAGCCTTACTGAAGGCTTGCTTGTCATGTATGTGGTACCTTCATATGCTTTTCCTTGCATATAATAGTGAAGGGTTGGTTTTGAATATTTGAGAAAGCTTATGAAATAACATTTTGGTTCTCGTGAGGGATGTAAATACTAAAATGTACCTTGAAGAAACTTGATTGGGATAGTGGCTTTTGTTAACCATCATCTTACTTTGATCATTAACGCTCTTAGTTGAAAGTTCTGTATATCATTCGGAATATCAAGTAATGGAGCCAGGGTTAGCAGTGTACATGCAGACTACGTGACGAGTTAACCAGTTCAGATTACCTGTTATGAAGCTTCATTTGAGAATTTTGTTGCCTTTTCCTTTAACCTCGTTAGCGTGCAATCATATAGCTGAGGTGGGGGGGTGGGGTGAAGTTTTTTATGGGGTGATTATAGTTAAACATAAGCTATTGCATGGCTTTCGAGTTGCTGATGAGATGTTATGAAATAACGTGTATTCATAGTCATTGCTACCCCTTTATGTGATAATTTGATAAGCTTGACGTAGTTAAAAAGGTCAGCTATAGGAATTTTAAAGGAGAAGTGTTTTTCAATATATTAAGAGATGATCCAATTGTGACATGTTGTTAGATTATGAATATTCACTCTGGGGACTGCCAGAAGGTAGCGCAAAGAGAGCAAAGGTCAAACATGAAGTTCACATGAGGGGTGCACGCAGGCTTGAAGAACTTTGTTTCAGAAATGGTGGAATTTACATTAAGCTTGGTCAACATTTAGGACAGCTGGTATGCTACTTCTCTCCTTAGGTCATTGTATAGATAATTGTGTCATATTGATATTTATTCTGAGGCACAAGTAGGCTCTCGCTTCTACAAGTAATTGCTCAACACTTTCGGCTTATCCAACTTGACCTTTGGTTTTGCGCAGGAGTACTTAGTACCTGAAGAGTATGTTTGTATAATGAGGGAATCCATGTTAAATAGATGTCCTCATTCATCGTATGATCAAGTGCATGAAGTTGTCAAAAAAGAGCTTGGAGGTGCACCTGATGAAGTATGTTTTAATCTATTGAATTCTCCTCAAAAGCAATGTTATGGTTTAATCTAGCAGCCCAGTCAAGTTAATATTTGATGAATATATGGCTTATGAATTCGTGGAATTTGTTGCTTTGTTGTGCACTCAACTGAGTTAAAACTTTTGTCTCCAGATCTTTGATGAATTTGATCCCGTACCAATAGCAAGTGCTTCTCTTGCTCAAGTCCATGTTGCACGAACGCATGAAGGGCAAAAAGTTGCTGTCAAGGTCCTATGTTGATATTGTTATAAATTGGGAGTGGAGAATTTTCCAAATCTTTTAGGTCTCTCATTTCGGTAATTGCAGGTTCAGCACACACACATGACAGACACTGCTGCAGCAGATTATGCAACTGTGGAGTTGATAGTAAACACATTGCATCGATTTTTTCCTTCCTTTGATTACAGGTTAGAAAACTTCTCTTTTTTACCAAGTTTCATGACCTCCTAATACAATATTATCCAGATATTGTTTTTTCTTAATAACCAAGAAATCCTCGTGAGTCAGTGAGGCACGATTTAAAACTCGGTAGATAATGGGCCCACCCTGCCACTTTTCCGAGGAGAGTATTAAGAACTTAGGATCATGTATACCAGTCAATCTATAGTAACAACTATTCCTCAATCCCAAATTAGTTGTGGTGGGGTATCTGAATCCTCTCATATACATTCTACTCTTTTTAACAAAGATTTGTTGGGCAAATGACTTTGGAGCTTTGGGACGGAGGTACAAGCTTTTTGGAGAGTGGTGATAATTGATAAATATGGGGTAATGTAAGGGGGATGGAGAATTAGAGATGTCACTATGTCTTTTGGGTGTGGTTTGTGGAGTAATATATGAAGGGATGGGATGGTTTTTGTGATAATATATCATTCAAGGTAGGAGACAAGGGGAGAGTTAATCTTTGGGGTTTTATTTGGTGTGGCATTAATTTATTGAAAGATCAATTCTAGAGTCTGTACAGAAATATCATGCTAAAGATACATGACAATCCAGTAAATTAGGGGGACACAAGGCGGAAAGGCTTTTTGGGATTTGAGATTTTGAAGGGAATATCTACGATTGGTAGGTGAATGAGTTCCAAAGATTGATGGCTTTACTGCATAGGCAAGCTACTCTGGATGATAACCCCAATGCTTTCTCGCGGGGTTTGGGGAATAACGGAGGGTTCTCTGATAAGTCATTTTCTGAAACTTTTGGTTAGGGAGGAGGATGCTTCTCCATATAGTGCAATACGGATACCAAAGGTGTCGAGGAAGGTGTGTTTTATACTTGGCTAGCTACTAGAGGGATGATCTTGACGGCGAAAAATCTTCGAAATTGGATTTTTTTGTGTTAGCTGATGTTACATGTGCAAGGAGACAAGCGAGGTTGTGGATTATCGTCTTCTATACTATGGTCTAAGTAAGGAATGGATCTTGGGTCTAACTCAACCCCAAAAGCTAGCTCGTGAGAGGAGGATTGCCCAAGTCCATATAAGGAGTCCACCCATCCCTTAAACCACCGATGTGAGATATTTTAATACCCCACCTCACGCCCAGGTCTGGACATTTGGTGCATGGGAAATTTTAATATGGGGCCCACTATTGGTAAACAATAATTGGGATTGGTCCTGCTCTGATACTATATAAAGAATAGATTTTGGGCCTAACTCAACCTCAAAAGCTAGCTCGTGAGGGAAGGATTGCACATGTCCATATAGGGAGATCACCCATCTCATTAACTATCGATATGGGAGTTTTTCATTCTTCAATACCCCACCTTACTCCTAAGATTGGACATCTGGAGCATGGCCAAATTAATTTAGGGGCCAACATCAGGTGAAAATGGGTCCTGCTTTGATACCATGTAAAGAATGGATCTTGGGCCTAATTTTTGGGGTTGAGTTAAGCGGCTCCGCGGAAGTGGCCAATGGCTCGCTGATGCGACACACCAGGAACCAACAACTAAAGCAAAACTTACAACTTTCATCAAACACCCGAGCTCACCCGACACTTCCCGAACACAAACTAAATATGCTATCCATGTGTAAACGACGCTACAAACTCGCTCACGCACTCAGAATTCTCATACGACCAAGCTAGGGCCCACTTTTCTACAAATCCACCACAAATATTCAAATAGCACAATTTAGCAATTAAGGACCCAAAACACATCTGAACGCCTTGGGAAGCGAACCAAAGACTCGACTATGTCACAAATGACGTTCTGGACCAACTGGAAGCGACGAAACTCAGAAACGGACCCGTATACTCAAAAGTCAACTAGTTCATTTCAAAATTATTAAAGTTAGGTTTTTCTTTCAAAACCCTTTCTAACGCACATCGGGAACCGTGCTACCCATCCCCGCAAGTCACAAACCCCACATAGTCTTCGGGAAGGGCTAATTTGGTCAAGTAAAGGTCTATAGCAAAAAATGACCGGACAGGTCGTTACGTCAGATATCAATTAAACAAACGTTTGTCCAAGAACGGAGAGAAATGAAAGGGAAAACGTTCCGAAACCAGTAAAAAGATGAGGGTATCTACTCCACATATCAGCCTCGGTCTCCCAAGTAGCCTCCTCAACAGGGTTGTGCTTCCATTGCACCTTCACAGAAACAATCTCTTTTGATCTCAGCTTTCTAACCTGCCTGTTCAAAATGGGCACAGGCTCTACTTCAAACTCCAAATTCTGATCAAATAACACGGAGTCCCATTGGATGATGTAGGACCCATCAGCATGGTACGTCTTCAACATAAATACCGGATGAATGCCCTAAAAGGCCCTGTGGCAAAGCCAACTCATACGCCACCTCTCCAACCCTCTGAAGAATCTCAAATGGCCCGATATACCTCGGACTCAACTTCCCTCTCTTGCCAAATCTCATCACGCCTTTCATAGGTGAGACCTTCAATAGAACCCTGTCACCAACCATAAACTCCATATCTCGAACCTTCTGGTCTGCATACTCTTTTTGTCTACTCTGAGCCACTAGGAGCCTGTCCTGGATCATCTTCACTTTCTTTGATGAGTCTCAACAAATTGGTACCCAAGGCCTCACCTCAAACGAATCAAACTACCCAATCGGAAAACGACATCTCCGCCATATAAGGCCTCAAATGGCTCCATATCAATGCTGGAGTGATAATTGTTGTTGTAAGCGAATTCTACCAAAGGTAAGAATTAGTCCCAATGACCACCAAAATCAATCACACAAGCCCGTAGCATATCCTCCAAAACCTGAATGGTTCACTCGGACATACCGTCTGTCTGAGGGTGAAACGATGTGCTAAGATCCAAACGAGTACCTAAC
The DNA here is from genome assembly GCA_034509755.1 of Anisodus tanguticus. Classification (NCBI taxonomy): domain Eukaryota; kingdom Viridiplantae; phylum Streptophyta; class Magnoliopsida; order Solanales; family Solanaceae; genus Anisodus; species Anisodus tanguticus. The sequence continues at coordinate 57,127,406 of CM067545.1, forward strand.
TCCTTTTGCAATGTCCTCCAGAAATGAGAAGTAACTGTGTACCTTAGTCTAAAATAATAGAAATAAGCACACTGTGCAACCGAATAATCTCTCTAATATAAATCTTGGCAAACTTCTCAGAATTGTAGGTTTGTTTGGACCGGAATGAAGTGTGCAGACTTGGTCAACCTATCCATAATAACCCAAATAGCATCAAACTTGCCCAAAGTCTTCGGCAACCCAACTACAAAATTCATAGCTATCCTCTCACATTTCCACTCGGGTATGGGCATCCTCTGGGTCAAACCACCTGGTTTCTGGTGCTCATACTTAACTTGTTGGCACTTCCAACACTGAGATACAAACTGAACAATGTCTCTCTTCATTTGACCCCACCAATCGTGTTGTTTCAAATCACGATACATTTTCGTTGCACCTAGATGAATATAATAACTGGAACTATGAGCCTCCTCCATGATCAATCTCGTCAAACCTCCCACACAAGGTACACACTCTTCCCCTGATCCTCAAGACTCCCTCACTATCAAGCATAGCCTCCTTGGTTTCCCCCTGATTCTGCACAATTTCACATCATCAAACTGTTGGGCCTTGATTTGCTAAAAAAGAGACGACCTCGCCTCAACACAAGCTAAAATCCTACTCGGATTTGAAATATCAAGTCTCACAAAGCTGTTGGATAAGGACTAGACCTTTAATGCCAAAGGACGCTTACTAACAATCAAACGAGGCAAACTCCCCATACTTACTGCCTTTCGGCTCAAGGCATCCGCCACCACATTTGCCATTTCCAAATTGTACAAATTAGTCATATAATTATCCTTGAGCAACTCCATCCACCGGAGCTGTCTAGAATTCAAATCCCGCTGACTGAACACATGATGAAGGTTGCGGTGATCGGTGAATACCTCACAATGAACACCATACAGATAGTGCCTCCAAATCTTCAATGCAAAGACTACCGCTGCCAACTCCAAGTCGTGAGTGGCTGAGGTCAAAAGTGATTTAAGCTTTGGGAAGCTCTCCTCACATTCATCGGACCACTGAAAAGGCACATCTTTCTGAAGCAACCGAGTTAAATGAGAAGCAATAGATGAGAAGCCCTTAAGGAACCGACAATAATAACTCGCGAGACCTACAAAACTCCAAATCTCGGTTACCGAAGTAGGCCTAGCCCATTTCAAGATGCTCTATGTTCTTCGGATCTACCATGATACCCTCCTTCGACACCACGTGCCCCAGAAACGCCACCGAACTGAGCCAAAACTCACATTTTGGAAATTTGGCATACAACTCTTTCTCTTTCCAACAAACCAAGAACCACTCTTAAATGCTTCGCGTGGTCCTCCTTACTTTTCTAATAAACGAGAATGTCATCAATAAAGACGATCACGAATGAATCCAAATAAGGCTTGGATATCCTATTCATCAAATCCATGAAGGCTCTGGGGGCATTAGTAAACCCAAAAGACATCACTAAGAACTCATAGTGGCCATATCGAGTCCTGAAGGCCGTCTTGGGAATATTCTCCGCCCTGATCTTCAACTAGTGATATCCAGACGTCAAATCAATCTTCGAAAATACAGAAGCACCATGAAGCTGGTCAACCAAATCATCTATGCGAGGTATCAAATACTTGTTTCTGATGGTGACTTTATTCAACTGCCTATAATCGATACACATTCACATAATACCGTCCTTCACAAATAAAACATGAGCACCCGGGGAGACACACTGAGACGAATAAAACCTTTGCTCAACAAATCTTGAAGCTGCTCCTTCAACTCTCTCAACTCTGCTGGAGCCATCCGATACAGTGTGATAGAAATGGGATGAGTATCCAGTTTTAAATCAATGCAGAAATCAATATCTCTATCCGGCGGCATACCCGACAAATCTGTCGGAAAGACCTCAGAAAACTCACTCACTACAGGAATAGATTCAAGTGGAGGAGTCTCCGCACTCATATCCCGAATATGCGCTAAGTACGCCAAACAACACTTATCTACCAACTTCCTAGCATGAAGGAAAAAAAATACTATTCTTAGGTGCAGGGCATGGAGTACCCTTCCATTCCAATCTCGGAATACCTGGATTGCTACAGTGACTGTCTTGGCGTGACAATCCAAGATCACGTGATACGATGATAACCAATCCATACCCAAAATGATATCAAAATCTACCATATCCAATATAATCAAGTTTACTCAAGTATCATAACCCATTAAGGTAACCACACATAACCGATAGACTCGATCTACAATCACATAATCACTCACAAGGGTAGACACATGAATAGGGACAACAAATATATCACATTATATCTAGACCCGCAGAAAGGTATGTAGAGACATGAGAACATAGATCTCGGATCAAATAATATTGAGGCAGACCGGTGACAGACTGAGATGATACATGTAATAACTGCATCGAATGCCTCAGCCTCTGGCCTACTAGGGAAGACATAAGAGTGAACACGTCCTCTCCCGGACTGAGAACCCTGATAACCACTGCGGTATGCACACGTTCCGTCTCTACCTGTCTGAGATCCGCCTCTCCTGGCCTGATAACCAGCACAACCCGACTGAGAACCCCCTCTGCTCGACTGTCCGCCACCTTTAAAAGGCTGTGCTGGGTCTTAGGTGTCTGAGCTCCACCTGATCTAAGCTTGGGACAATCTCTCTTGAAGTGCCCAAGGTCTCCACAATTAAAACAAGCCTTGCCCGACATGGGCTGCTGAACGAACATGGAAGAACCTGAGTGATCCCCGCAGTCTGAGAATCGGGAGTAAGAACCTCTAGAACTCTGCCCTGCACTATACTCACTCTGCCCCGCAAAACCATCGTCTGAAACCTGAAGATCGGACTGTACTAGGCGACTAGACTGAGAATGCTGGGGTCTACCATGCTGTATATAACCTCGGGAAAAAACCCACTGTAGTAGCCATACCTGTGAACTCTTTTCTCGGACTCATTCCTGTGGAGTCCACCACTCACTGACTTTACCATCCTAGTGTGGTCCACCGCAGACTGAAATGAAGCCCAAAGTCTACCAACTGCAACGTCGCCAACTGGAGCAGAACAGACAACCCCCTTACGAAACACCTAACCCTCTCGGCCTCGGTAGGAAGTAGCGGCGCCGCATAGCGCGACAAAGCATGTAAACGATCCTCAAACTCGGCAACTGACATCCCCCTCTGCTCCAATCTGGAGAACTCATCCCTCTTGCTCACTCGCAAGCTGAGGGAAACATACTTCTCGAGAAAGACCGGATAGAAACTAGTTCAAGATAAAGGAGGTGACCTGCTGGCCGACAATCAATATACGACCTCCACCATTGCTTTGCATCACCCACTAGCTAAAGAGCAACAAAATTGACCCTATGTGACTCAACAATTCCCAAAGTATAGAGTCTCTTGTGGCAGCTCACTATGAACTCATAAGCGTCTTCCTCAGGCTGACCAAAGAAACTAGGAGGCTTCATGTTGGAGAAATGCTTCCATATCTTCCGCTCCTCATAGGTCATAGCAGCTCAGTCACTGGCCGGAGATGAAACTCCGGCGCTGGAATCTCGTCGATATGGGATGCCGAAGCAGCAGCTCGCTGCGCCCCAGGTGTACGAAACTCGGGAGTCTGACCTCCCACCTGGGTCTGCGACCCATTCGGAGTAGCTGGGAGAACACCCTCATGGGCAAATCTATGAAGCAAACTCATAACATGAGCCATAGTATCCTGTAGGACCGATGTGGTTACAACCTCTGGCTGAGCATGGGCTGGCCCCAACTCTTCATATTGATCATCTTGATGCTTCATCTACGGCTTGGGGGATATAGATCTAGCACGAGTCTGACCGGCTCCCTGTGCTCCACCCCTTGCTGGTGTTGCCGCTCGAGCTCTATCTCTACCTCGTCCTCGACCTTTAGCATGACCGCACATCACAGGAGCTGGTGTCGTTGCCTCTTCTCTAGCCGCGTGAGCACGAGTCCTCACCATCTGTGAGAGAATAGGAAACAAGGTCAGATACCAATTTAATCAAACTTAGCACGAAAGGAATGAAAGAAGTGAAGTTTCCTAAATGCCCCATAGCCTCTCGAAGATAAGTACATACATTTCTCTTGTACTTGTGAGACCGTTTAACCTAGAGCTATGATACCAACTTTGTCATGACCCCTTTCGGGCGTCGTGGTGGCACCTACACTTTTCCCACTGGTAGGCGAACAACTTCCCAATCCAACATCATAAACAATAAATAAAGCGGAACTAGAAGAAATAATTAATTAAACTGTCTTAATGATATAAATAAAGAAGTAATAGAACACTGAAAATCTACTTATTACATTTTCCAATGATCTAGTCTGGTCAGTACAAGAGCCACTAAAACAAGATAAAAGAAATGTCTGAAACTCTCATAAATGCAAGTAAAGACAGGGGATATGAAGAAGCATCCAAGGCATGCTGAGGATGTCTAGTCTCACCCCGAATACTCGAATCTACTAAGCTCGGACTCAGCCACGTGGTCCGGTACTAGTCGACGGAGCTATAGCTACATCCAAAAAGAATGCAACAAGTGTAGTATGGGCACAGAACGTGCCCCGTAAGCATCATGGGCAGACAACAACGAAATACACGTAACAGACATAAATACCAAGTTGACACACAAATATGACTAACCTACATAGTTTGAATAAGCATATAAGTCACCTTCAATAACATGTATGGTTTAACACTTACCTCAGAATCATAGAAGTACATCCAACACATAATCACCTCATCACAATAGTAACTCCAATTCAAGTACAATTATCATGAATACAATGTATATGAATGAATGAAATGCATGAATGCAAGGTACCTTTTCATCCATCGATATACACACTCTATCAGACTTTGCCATATAGAAATGACCCATGGGGACCCGCAAAGTCCATATGCCGCTCACAACCGGCCGGAAATACCTCGGATCTGGCTAGAGCCCAGACTCATTTGTCGAGCCATATCAATCATCATCATCATCTCAGTATTTCCAAACCATCTCATAATAGTATCATTACCTTTCTTTTCCGATCTCATTGGACCCACAACATTCCATACCACTCCATTTCAATATCAAAATAATCATGAGTGTATGAATGCAACAGTAATAAGGCAAGTAGTCATGAAGTATGAGGTGCAATCAAGTTCAAGAGATTAATATCACATGCCTCAGAATTATCAGTAGCACATTATTCCAAAAAACCCGTCTTTCATATCAGAAGGCGTATGTGATGAGTAATTTCACAAGTAATATCAACAATGGCGACAAGCCCACGTAATGGCGACAAGCCCACATAATAGCAGTCGGAATCAACCATAAGGATGATCACCAAAACAGTTCAACATTGGTACCCACCCAACCGCTCATCACATCCTCCAAGGTGGGACCCCCAACATGCCTAATACCTCTCATTATTTATATAAGTTACATGCTTCTATTGAAGTCTAAAAGAGTAAAGCGTAGCTACCTCGAAGCAGAACAGGAGCCACAAACTATCCCTTAATCAAGGCCTTGCCCTTGCGAAGTGTCTCCGATCGATTGTAGTCTAATATTATAGAATCTATGTTAACAAGTATTCTAAATACATACATAAAGGAATAACCTTTCAGAGAAACCGACCACCCGATCCCTAAGTCGACCCCGAGCCCACAAGGGTAAAATCATAACTTCAACGTTCTAGAATCAAGATAGCGATCTAATAAGTCATATCCTTTAAGTTAATTAATAAACTAGTCACATTTGGGTCTTCAATTGACCTAATTAGATAAAAACCCCAATTTAGGAAGAATCCTAGGTTTCCCCCCAAATTCCATGGAATCAAATCAACAAATTGAACATTGCAATAAGTCATTCTATCATTACTCAACTTATATCTACAATATTACAACATAAAGATACAATTTTGATCCCCAATTGCATGATTTTAGGCCTCTTATTCTTAGTCATAAACCCTAGGTTTCAAACTACCCCAAATATGGTATTAAACCTAGATTTCAATTATAAATCATGAATAAGTAATGAAATTGGGTTAGAATCTTACCCCAAAGATGAAACTCAAAGAAGAGCCTTCAAAATCCACTCCCCACCGAGCTTAGGTCTCAAAAGGAATATGGAAAACTGATTCGAAATGGGTCTTTTATTTTAGGTCTGCAGAATCGACCTCGCAGAAGCGGCCCAACTTAATGTACCTAAAACTCGCAAAAGCAGAAAAGCTCTGCAGAGGCGATCTATGCACAAAATGCCGTAGAAGGGACTTCCCCAACCTTTCCATGGCTCGCATTTGCGGATTAACTTCCGCAGAAGCGGCCAATGGCTCGCTGATGTGACACACCAGGAACCAACAACTATAGCAAAACTTACAAACTTCCTTCAAATACCCGAAACTCATCCGAGATCTCCCGGGCACAAACCAATTATGCTCCCAAAGTGTAAACGACGCTACAAACTCGCTCACGCACCTGAAATTCTGATACGATTCCACTTTTCTACAAATCCACCACAAATCTTCAAATAGCACAATTTAGCAATTAAGGACCAAAAACACATCTGAATGCCTCAGAAAACGAACCAAAGACTCGACTAAGTCACAAATGAGGTTCCTGACCTATCGATAGTGATGAAACTCGGAAATGGACCCATATACTCAAAAGTCAACTTTTGGTCAACTAGTTCATTTCAAAATTATTAAACTTAGGTTTTCCTTTCAAAACCCTTTCTAACACACTTCGGGAACTATGCTACCCATCTCCGCAAGTCAGAAACCCCACATAGAGTCTACGAGAAGGGTAGTTTGGTCAAGTAAAGGTCCTTTGCCAAAAACAACGAACGGGTCGTTACACTCAATCTTAAAAGCTAACTCGTGAGTCGAGGATTACCAAATCCATAGAAGGAGACAATAACTCATTCCCTCAACTAACATGTGATAGTCTAACGATCTTCAAATTTTTTATGGCATCCGTTACTTCGATATAATTCTACGAGCATAACTATGGCTTTTATCTATCATTGATGTATGAAGATCTCTAAAGTTATTCGTGTTTTGAGCAATTGATCAAAAGCGTCTTCAGCTCTCTTTTATCTCATTATTTCCTACTTGTTGATATTAATACATTTAGTTAAGCTCAGTTCTTTACCCCTCCTCTCTCTTAATTTTGTTAGCTTATACATTTTTCTCCTTTTTTCTTCGTTATTTTTTGGTATAAGAATTTTAAAGTTTTTTTGGGATTCATTAGTCGCCTTCTTAGCTTCTATCTTCGTTCTCTTATGCTCTTCAATATTTATCTTTTGTTATTGGTAAGTTTCTATACAACTCTTTTTTCACTTCAGTAAATCTCTGTGTGTCCTCATTCTACCACCACGATTCTTGTGCCCTAGACCTAAAGTTCACTTGTTACCTTCTTAATGTAACATGTCATTGTCTTGCACGGCTATTTCTGTTAGCTTCTAAGTCTCATGCCCCCAGCTTCAATTGCTTGTCCTTAAACTCTTTTGCTTTATTCCTTTTTAGTGTCCACCAAATTGTTGGTTGCATATAACTCTCTTTTTCCACTCTAGTTTCTCACTTGACTACCCATCTGAATTCGACTCTCTTGTGTATATATTGTATACAAAAATATCCTACTACCTCCTTCGGTTGATGTATAATACTGTTTGATTTTGCCTTCATATGCATACAGAAATATAGTATGTCGCGTTTATCAGTTTTGTGCTTCAAAGTAATAACTGAAGCCTTAGTTCAAAAGGAGTTCAAGAACACTCATGATGCAATGCCTAGTCCCTATTTGTTTTACTCTGGTCTAGCTTTTGTTTCTGACCAAGCTTCCTTGGAGAATGCAGGTGGTTGGTTGCAGAAGTTCGTGAAAGTATACCTAAGGTAGCTGCTGAAACACAGTCAAATTGTCCTTGTATCAATTTTTGACTGCTCTCCAATACTCTTATCCATGATGGTTGCTCAATTCTTCTTTTTTTTCTGATAAGGAATAATGGTTGCTCAATTCTGTGAGCACTGCATGTTTCTAATAATAAGCTTCCAACTTTTCTAGTGTCTTTTAGCTCCTTTGATCTCGGGTGTCTTCTAAACATGCATCTTGAGAAAGCATTGAGAACCCTTGTCCCCATGTACGGTCTTTTATTTCTTGAACATTTTTGGTGCAGTCTTTTAGTTCCTATATACATATGATTTCTCCTTTTCAAAGTCATATTTGTGGAAGGTGTTTATCTTGTTTTATACAGATTGTCCATGGGGTTTCCCTTCTCCTGTCCATATGGAGAAAATATGCTCCTAGCTGGTGCTTTGATTTCAAAAAAAAAAAAGAAAAAAAGAAAAGGGCAGCCCGGTGCACAAAGCATCCCACGTTAGCGGGGTCTGAGGAAGGGTTGTACACCAAGGGGTGTAATGTAGACAGCCAACCCTAATGCAAGCATTAGTGGCTGCTTCCACGGCTCTAACCCGTGACCTATGGCCACATGGAGATAACTTTACCGTTGCTCCAAAGCTCCCTTTGTGTGCTTTGATTTCAGTACTATTTAAATTTTTCCACATTGGAAAAAACATTCTTTGATATGTCCCCTAAAAGTAAATTAAAGATATTTGTATAAAGTTTTGAAAACATTTTCTGGAAAAAAAGTTTGTGGAAGTTGTAAATGTGTTTGGATATTTCTAGCTTCTTTGAAGATGTAATTGTTTTGTCCGTGAGAGTCTTTTGAAAAAGATTCTCGGGGAAACACTCTCAAAGCACAACTACTTTTTTTGTTTTCATAAGTAAAACGTAACACTCAAATCACAAATTCAAAACAAACAAACAAAAAGACAGTTTTTGAATAAAGCTATTTCGGAAATAAGCTTCTGAAAACTTATTCAGTGCACTTCTCTAATATATGTCCTACAAACATTGTATGTTATATGAAAATCCCTGCTGGTGCTCACTATCTTTAACTATCGGTTGAAATGCTTGGAGTCTAAGATCTGAAAGTAGGCATAATCCTTGAAATTTCCTGATGCATGACAATCTATGCAAAACATATTAGCAGTTAATAACTATTATTACAATTTTGTAAGCGAAGAATGCGAATCAATTTGGGCTGCAGAAAAGGCTTTTTGATGCTTTTGAAATATCACTGTGTTTCTTTAAGAGATTACACATAAAATTAATCGAAGTTATTTCAGTTATTCCCTGAAAGCTGTCAAAGAACATTTATTTTCATGTTTAAATGTTACAAGTATATGAGACTTCATTCTCATCTTATGAGGTCTTGAACCTTTGTAGACCAAACTGATTCTGTACTTTTCTTTCTATCATCACCTGTTTGTGCAAAAGTTAATCTAGCATGTGTTCATGGATTGGTTAACCATTTGTAGTTGTTGCAAAGAAAGCTTGTGACAACATGTAGAATCTGTTGTGATGTGGTATATGAACACATTGGATTTCTTTGGTCTGGTCTGTGATTGCAGATGCTATCCCCATATTAGCTGAAACTATAAAGATTCAGGAAACCATCTTCTTTGCTGCCACTAATGTCTCTTAAGCTTGCTCTCTTAATCCTCTTCTACTTATTGTCAATAATCTGCTTTATACATTATTAAGCAATTTTCAATATTTGTTTCCACTTTATACTGCTGTTCATTATTTTTTGAATTTTATGAGGCGTTATTTTCTTTTGTTGTGATTTATTGTTTTTCATACCTTTTATTTTCATGAAGAGTTGCCCTTTAAGGTTTTGACAAAAATCTTGATAAGTTATATGGTGTCTATCAGGAACTAGATTTTTTGGTTGAGGCCAAAAACAGCGTAAAATGTATGGATAACTTTCGGAAGCTATCTCCTCGTATTGCAGACTATGTTTATGCCCCAAGGGTATATTGGAATTTAAGCACATCAAAGCTGTTAACCATGGAATATATGGAGGCTCCGCAAGTAAATGACTTGAAGAGCATCCAAAAACTTGGAATTCAGCCGAGTGATCTTGTAAAGTTGGTATGTTGTTTGCTTTCACATTAAAAACATTATGTGATAATTTCATGGTATCCTTGGTCAAGATGGTTTAAAACTTTCATTTCTGGTATATTGCAATTTACGCATATTGGTTGTGTTTACTGAATGCTTCATTCCCCAAGGTTATAGCCCACCTTATCAGTTTCCAGTGTTCAAATAGATGAGTTAGGAGAATGGGTGAGTTTAACTTCTACAGGTACCTGGATTGGCTTTGTCTCTCATTTAGCCTATCATGCTGTTTCATATTTCAGCCGTACTGGGGTATTTCATGATTTGACGCTAGGACCACACTGGTTAATCATTATCCAACATTCCATTCACTTTCTGTTGTTTTTGCGTAGATGTCTCTATCTCATGACATTCTCTGAAAAGATGTAAATCAATAGGTGTACATCAGTTTCTCTGATATAGTTTTCTACTTTTCAATTGAAGTAATGATTAAAGGATTATTATACCACCTATGTAGGTTAGTGAGACTTTTGCTGAAATGATGTTCAAACATGGTTTTGTGCATTGTGATCCACATGCTGCAAACCTGCTAGTCCGCCCTTTGCCTTCTGGTCGTAGGAGCATTTTTGGTAAGCCTTTCATCTCTATCGTAATATTTTATGTTTCCTGCTGGAGTTAAATGGTAATACCTGCTGTCTATCTAAGGAATTTCAAGTTAATTTCGATGTTGCTGAAAGTTGTCTTTCCTTCTGTCTTAGTGGAAAATCTGTAATTCAATTATCCGATTTTGAAATATCTCGTGTATCATGCATTAAATTTACGTGCAAAGTCTAGAGCAGTTTTTGGTTTATATCAGTTACACCACACCTCAACGGCGAATAATTTTTTGTTTTTTGTGTCTGCCTGCATTTAGGTTAGGGAGGTAAAGCTATGTCAATTTGAAGCATGTGAGCCATCTTAAAGGATGCAAATAAGGTGGGATGGGTTTGGGGGGGGGGGGGGGCTATCTCCACCCACCACTGCCTATTGGATATATTTCACCTCATAAAAGATGCAATAGTTCTAAGTCAAGATATAACGTGGCACCCAAGGGTGTGACCTATTGGTCAACGAAGTAGGGTTGAGAACCATGAGGTCTCAGATTCAATTTTCAGCCGAGGCAAACACACTAGCTAATTTCTTCCCATTTGTCCAAGTCTTGGTGGACAGAGTTACTCGGTACCTGTAGGGTTGAGAACCATGAGGTCTCAGATTCAATTTTCAGCTGAGGCAAAAACACTAGGTAATTTCTTCCCATTTGTCCAAGTCTTGGTGGACAGAGTTACTCGATACATGTACTGGTGGGAGGTAGAAGCTGCCCCATGGAATTAGTCGAGGTGCGCACAAGCTGACGCGGACGTCATGGTTATCAAAACATATGCGAAGCTAAAAATAGTCCCATTTGGATTTGGTAGTGGATTTTTCTTGGAAAGAATTGATTTTGGATTTGGTTTCCGGAAACAATTGTGCGTGTTTGGATTTAGTATTAAAAAGATTTGGTTTTGAAACACTTGTGTATTTGGATTTATGTTATAAACTTTTGAAAAATTATGACTGAAGCCTTGAGATTCTAAAGATGCTAGTTAAAAATCACGAGAAATATCAACTGCACATATTTATGTGCTACCTACCAACTTAGCCAAAAAGCCAAAAAAAAAATGGAAAATCTTTGTTGGCCATATGAATTCAATAGAACGGGCAGTCAAGAAAAGAGGGGAAAGGGACTGCCAGGCCATAAAGTCTGGTCAACCGGTAAGGAAATATTAATAAAAAATTACTTTAGAAATGTAGGGAGCTAAATGGAAAAAAGGGTTTTGGATGTGTGTGTGTGTGTGGGGGGGGGGGGGGAGGGGGGAGACTATCGACTCATCCATTACCGTCAGACTGTTGAACCTTAACTTAGGCATACATAGGTTATGCAAAATGTCATGAAATCGAAGATGCTCGGACTCGTGTGCAGGTGCGGATCTAGTGGTCGGATCCTTCATGATCTAAATTTTATGATTGGGGGACATAGATCTAGGTACGGATATAGGTGCGGGAATTCGGCTAAAAATAGAGTTTTATATCTAAATTATGAGACATTATACAAGGTATCCCGAGGAGAAAATATTGATCACGAGGAGAATCCGAGGAGGAGATAAAAGGAAAAGGTCTGGACGGAACAAACATACTCAAGGAGGTTAAAATTGAAGATGGCGATTTTTGTTACACTATGCAGTTCTGGGCTGAAATTCCGGCAAAGGTGGTCTCCGGAGAAGAAAGTAATTCAAATTTCATTAACTAACAGTCGGAGAGCTTAAATCCAAAGGGTAAAAAGATGGAAGGTTGTTCATACAGTCTGACGACAGCGAAAACAAAGGGGAAACCATGTGAAACTATAGAGGCACGTGGAAAGGCCAAAAAAAATTTAATTGTCAATTGTGCCTGGGGTTTCTGCTCAGAAACTAACACAAGATCAAAGCTGTCACTCCCTGAATCATGGCCTGGGCATAACATGACACTCGGTGCTTGACTGTATGTGACCGAGTGAACCACATGGCTTGCTGAATCAACATGGCGTCGAAATCATGAAATAATAATAATTTAAAAACATGTAAAATTTTATACTGTAATTATAGTCTGAAAATATAATTGTGAAAATAATCTGAATACGTAATAAGTCTGAATAACCGACATTACATGTTAGACTAGTCTATGAAACGTCTGAACATGAGTCTGACTGCTAAAACTGTTTACCATGACAAGGCCCTGTCATACCTTTACTGTAAGCATGACATGAAAATTTAAAATAAACTAACACCTCGAATGAAGTGGGGCTTACCAATAGCTGATACTGTAGGAATTGATCCGTTGTCCGGAAACTTCGTATCGGCACCGTGAAGTGCAGGTCCCGGGTAAAAAGGACGTAAGTACATTTGGATTGTACTCGTATGTAAATCAATTGAATGGATAAGCAGGCACATGAAATAATAGGGACATGAAACTGAAATTGTAACCTGAGCATGAGCATGTATAATATCTGACATGAATATAATAAAACATGATAACTTATTTTAAACGGGACTGCTTAGTATAACCGACATGAAACCACCACGCTAGAACGTGGCATCTGATCTCTGCCCGATCAGCTAAGCCATCTCGTACCTTGCCGGGGTACGAGACATGATCATGACATGAATGGATCCAATAACCCGCAATGGGTAACGTGAAGGAATCATCCTAATTGGGCGGAGCGATCCTTATCCTACATTGGCATACGTAGTTTCAGGTACTAAACCTTCTCCGTAATCTGTGCAACTCCTAAAACATGAACATGAATATAATTGGCTTGTAAGCCCATGGATTTCATAAACATAATTATAAGTATAATTTAACATGTAAGTAGATACATAATATAACTTGTATGAAACATGTACAATTTCATGGAATTGAGTTATATTTATCCCTGACTTGTATTTAAGAACCCATTGAATTCAAAGTTATGGGTATTCATGGATTACGTACGGATTCCTAATAACCATAATGGAATATCTAGAATACAATAATGAATTAGTAATACAATAATGAATTAGTAATACAAACATGGTGTATCATGATATATGTAGTTTAGGGCTATCATGTATTTGGAGTAAAAAACCTAAGTTATGAAAATTCATGGTTTCATGGATGAACGTGGCGTGGGGAAGAACAATAACATTCCCACTCGTGGATAGAAGCTCTACATAGCTGAATAGCTCCCAGTCTTGAATTAAAGTCCGAATCTTGATGAGGAATTTCCAAAAGTTTGAATTTTAAACCCTTGAGTTGGGTTTTCATGAAAACCCTAGGTTAAGAATCAATGATTTATCTTAGAACCTGAGTATACTTGGTTAGAATTGCGTGGAAATACATGAAAATGACTTACGTTGAGATATGAGGATGATGGGAGGAGAAGAACTTCATGCTAGGGCTTGGGAGAATGAAGAATGAAATAAAAAGATTGAAAAATGCAGTACTTATACTGTTAAGCCGTCAGGCCAATTTCATGGTACCTTTGCTGATCGTAAAATATTTCACGGCCCCTGAAAGTGGCCGTGAATTGGTTCCAATGGGTTATTTTTCTCCCAAAGAATTACGGTACCGTTTTACGGTCCGTAAAACATTCTACGGTGGGTTTAACGGTCTGTGAAAATTATACAGCACGTAAAACCCCACTGTGATCCTTAAACAATGACTTGGATTTTTGGGTCAGTTTTACGGTAACTTCTACGGCCCGTAAAACATTTTATGATCCGTATTTCTGGGCGTAAAATTGAAGAATGCAGATTTCCTTGAATTTCTACTCTCAACGCTTCCCACTTGGTTTTTAACCCCGGGTCATGAAAAATACATAGTCCAATGGTACGAGGTGTTATAATTATCTCCCCCTTGGGATAATTCGTCCTCGAATGATGGGTCATGGCTAGGAATGCGATTAAATTAATAACTTATGGACATGACATGAGTACATGATCGTGAAAAAATGTGACATAGATCACGGGGACTGAAATGACATGATTACATGAAAACATGAACATGGGGACATGAGACATGAATAGGTAGTACATGAACGTGAAACATGAGACATGGATACGTAAGGGACATGACTTGAATACTGAAGCTAGTTACCTTGTATGCTTTCTGCTTGCTCCTCAAACAAGTGCAGATATCTGGACTTCATTTCCTCTTCGGCTTTCCATGTAGCCTTCTCAACTTTTTGACTTCTCCACAATACTTTCACTGAGGCAACTTCCTTAGTTTTTCGCTTGTGAACCTAACAGTCCAGAATAACCATAGGGACCTCTTCATGGGTTAGGCCATCCTTAACTGTGATGGATTTGGTAGGATCAACCAACGACAGGTCTCCCCCACACTTTCTCAATATGGATACATGAAAGACTTGGTGTACAACAACCAAATCTTGTGGTAGTTCAAGCTCATAAGTCACTTGGCCAATCCTTCACAGGATCTCGTATGGTCCAATATATCTGGGGCTGAGTTTCCCTTTCTTCCTAAATCTCATGACACCATTCGTAGGTGAAACTTTCAGAAACACCTAATCATCAACCTGAAATTTCAAGTCTGTACTCCTCACATTCGAATAGCATTTTTGGCGACTCTGAGCCATTTTCAAACGCCTCTGAATCAACTTGACTTTTTCTATAGCCTGATGGACCAAGTCTGGTCCTAACAATTCTGCTTCACCAACTTTAAACCAACTAATTGGCGATCTACACCGTCGCCCATATAGAGCTTCGAACGGTGCCATCTTGATACTAGCATGGTAACTGTTATTATAAGCAAATTCAATGAGAGGCAAGTGATCATCCCAATTACCTTCAATATCAAGAACACATTCCCTCAACATATCCTCAAGGGTCTGAATAGTACGCTCTGCCCGGCCATTTGTCTGAGGATGAAAAGTTATATTGAGATTTACCTTGGTAACCAATCCTTTCTGAAAGGACTTCCAAAAGTTCGTTGTGAACTGAGCACCTCGGTCTGAAATAATGGACACTGGGTCCCATGAAGCCTGACAATTTCTTGGATATACAAATTGGCATAATCTTTTGTTGAATCCGTGGCCTTGACTGGCAAGAAGTGTGTTGATTTTGTAAGTTGGTCCACAATCACCCAAATCGAGTCATGCATTCGGGATGAGCGTGGTAAACCTGTTATGAAGTCCATGTTTATCATCTCCCATTTCCAAACATGAATATCAATGTTTTGACCCAACCCACCAGGCCTCTGGTGGTCGGTTTTCACTTGCTGACAATTTGGACACTTGGCCACAAAATCTGCTACATTCTTCTTTATGTCGTTCCACCAATAAATTTCTTTAAGATCATGATACATCTTTGTAGAATCTGGGTGAATGAAATACCTGGAATTGTGCGCTTCTGCCATGGTTCACTCCTTGAGTCCATCCACATCTGGAACACATAACCTGCCTTGGTACCTCAAAGTACCATCATCTCCCCCTTGTTCAAAAGCCATAATCTTATGTTGTTGAATCCCCTGCAACAGATAGGGATCATTAAACAGTTTCTCCTTCACCTCGGCTACTAAGGAAGATTCAGACCTGTTCTGGACAACCATACTACCATTTTCGGAGTCCAAAAGTCAAACTCCTAATCTGGCTAGTCGGCGAACTTCTTTCGCCATGGTTCTCTTTCCTTCTTCAACATAGCTAAGCTTCCCATGGATCGTCAACTAAGAGTATCGACTACCACATTCGCTTTCCCCGGATGATAGAGAACATCCACATCATAATCCTTAAGCAATTCAAGCCATCTCCTTTGTCTAAGATTCAACTCTCGTTGCTTGAAAATATACTGGAGGCTCTTTTGGTCTGTGAAAATATCAGCATGAACTCCATACAAGTAGTGGCGCCATATCTTGTGCGCGAAGACCACAACTGCCAATTCTAAATCGTGAGTCGAATAATTCTTTTCGTGAGGTTTAAATTGTCTGGATGCATAAGCTATAATCTTGTCATGCTGCATTAGGATACATCCGAGACCAACTCCGATGCGTCACAATACACTACGAACCCCTCGGTTCCCTCTGGTGACATCAAAGCTGAGGCAGAAGTCAACCTTGTTTTCAATTCTTCGAAACTGCTCACAGATATCTGACGATTGAAATTTGACTTTCTTTTAAGTCAATCTAGTCAACAGAGATGAGATGGAGAAAAAACCCTCTATGAAACGCCTGTAATAGCCCGCCAGACCCAAGAAACTTCTTATCTCTGAGACTGAAGTGGGTCTAAGCCAATTCTTCACTACCTTGTTTTTCTAGAAATCTACTTTCATCCCTTTTTCGGAAATGACATGGCTGTGAAACGCCATTGATTTCAGCTAAAATTGACACTTGAATTTTTTTGCATAAAGCTTGCGATCTTGACGTGTCTGCAATACTACTCTGAAATGTTCTGCATGATCAGTCTCGCTCGGAAATAAATCAGGATGTCTTCGATGAATACAATGATGAATAGGTCGAGGCAAGGCTTGAAAACCCTGTTCATAAGGTCCATGAAAGCGGCTGGTGCATTTGTCAATCCAAACGACATGACACAAAATTCGAAATGACCATAACGGTGACCTTGATGTGAGGTTAGTCTTGGAATAACATTGGGCACCCTGAAGTTAGTCAAAGAGGTCATCTATTCTGGGAAGAGGATACTTGTTCAACTAGCGATAGTCAATGCACATACGCAAAGATCCATCCTTCTTTCGAACAAACAAGACTGGTGCGCTTCAAGATGAGTCACCTGGCCTAATAAATCCCTTATCAAAGAGATCTTTCAACGGGGCCTTTAATTTCTTTAACTTTGCTAGAGCCATTCTGTATGGCGGAATAGATATCGGCTTAGTGTCGGGAAGTAAATCAATTCTAAAGTCAATCTTGCTATTGGGAGGAATTTCGGGAAGATCTTCGGGAAAGACTTCTGGGAACTCACTGACAATTGGTACAGATGGAAGAGTTGGGGTCTGGGTATCTGTATCCCTGACCCAAACTATATGATATATATACCCTTTGAATATCATCTTTCTGGCTTTAAGATAGGAAATAAACTTACCTATGGGTGCTACTGCATCACCCTTCCATTCTATAACTGATTCACCAGAAAATTGAAAACTCACAATTTTGGTTCTACAACCTACTGTGGCATAATATGAAGACAACCAGTCCATGATTACATCGAAGTCTACCATTTCTAGCTCTACCAAGTCGGACTATACTGTGGTTATAGACTCTAACTGGACAACCCCTATACACACGTCTAGCTATAGCTGACTCTCCAACTGGAGTGGATACTTCAAAGGGTTCATGCAACTTTTCTGACTCTATCCCAAATTTCTTAGCAATAAATGGGGTTACATATGTGTCACACCCCAACCTTAGGGGTGTGGCCGGCACCCGGTGCCTAAGGCCCGAGCTACCTGTGACATGCTCAACAACACATAGGCCGGCAAGTCCTCTGATAAAAGATTCTCTGAACAAAGACACAATTCCCTGCAGAAACCGACAAGGTCACACAAGACTATTATACACAACACGATTGTCTACAAGCCTCTAGAGAGTACACCAACATCATCTGGTCGGGACAGGGCCCTGCCATACCCCAACTATATACATATATGCAACCATCATACCTATCAGCTCACTAGATGGCTCCGGAAGAATGGAGCGTGACCACTTTCAGTTGAGTCGAGTCACCTACTGTGAGGAATCATCTGCATCTCTATCTATACCTGCGGGCATGAAATGCAGTGCACAGAAAGGGACATTAGTACGAAAGATGTACTGAATATGTAAGACAGGAAACATATATAGGTGTTACACATTGTTGAGTTTGTAGACTGCCCCAAACTTCCCAGGAAGAGAAAGATTGGCTATAAAGGTTGTTACAGAAATAGAGGTGTTACACATTGTTGAACACTGTGATGGTGACAAAGCACCGGGCCCGGATGGTTTCACTATGAGTTTTTTCAAGGCCTGTTGGGATACTCTGAAAGAAGAATTGATTAACACCATTCAAAACTTCTATCAAAATGAATTCCTTGAGAAATCATTCAATGCTACTTTTATAACACTAATTCCCAAGAAACCCGGAGCAGAAGAATTAAAAGATTTCAGATCAATAAGTTTGATTGGTGGTGTATACAAAATCATTACCAAGCTAATTACGGAGAGGATGAAGACTGTTATGGGTAAATTGGTGGATATCCACCAAATTGCTTTCTTGAAGGGTAGACAGATCCTGGATGCAACTTTATTGGCTAATGAATTGGTGGATTCTACGGTGAGACAGAATGCACCAGGAATTCTCCGTAAACTCCTATGACCATGTCAATTGAGATTACCTTCTTAAAATTCTTGGAGACATGGGTTTTGGAAACAAGTGGGTTAACTGAATAAATTCTGCATATGTCAAATTCTCCCTTATCATTAATGGAAACACTGAAGGTTTCTTCCAATCTCAAAGAGGGTTGAGGCAAGGGGATCTCTGTCTCCGTACACTTAAGGCAATCCTCACCGTTTTTGAAGGCATCTCTTGATTACATGTTAACTGGCATAAGAGTTCTCTTTATTCGGTAAACCAAGTTGGGGATTTGCAAGGCTTCACTGAGAACTTAGGTTGCCAAGTAGGCTTCCTGCCCACAAAATACCTTGGCATGCCATTGGGTGGTAAGAATAAGGAACTGAAAATCTGGAGTGAAGTACTGGAGAGATGTGAAAAGAAGCTAGCAAGATGGAAGTGTTAGTACTTATCCCCTGGGGGTAGATTGACACTTACAAAATCAGTGATGGATGGCCTCCCCACACATATAATGAGTTTATTTCCTATACCAAAGAGCGTTGAAAAGAAGTTTAATCAATCGAGAAGGATTTTCCTCTGGCATGGCAACAAGGAGCAGAAAGGTTATAATCGGTGGATGTGGTGAACCTTAGCAACAGTAAGGAGGCCTGTGCATAAAGAATTTCAGTCTACATAATATTAGTCCTTGCAAAAATGGGTATGGTGATTTTGCATTGAAGATATGGCTCTATGGCGAAGGTTCATTGCTAAAAAATATGGGTTGTTGAAACATTGGACCACTAAGGAAATTGATGGAATTTTTGGATGTAGTGTGTTAGAATATGAATATGAATAGGATTTGTATATAGTATCCTACATGGGAAAAGATTAGGACGTAGTACCTATAAATAGGAATTAATGTAACATTGTAGATACACAATTCAATAATAATATTTTCTCACATAGTATCACAGTATTGGTGAGATAATTATCATTGTGTTTCATTCCATCGACATCCGGGAAGAAAGAACTATCACCGTGCAATTTTTCAGTGACCTGAGTGGCCGTCCATGTCTTTTTTTTCCCTTCAGCGTTGTGCCCAACACTACCCCATGATCCATCATCGACCGACGACCAAACCCCAGAAGGTTTTTCTGGCAGCAGACCTTGCACGCGCCGCCAAAAGCTAGGGTTCCGGCCAGCGTGTAAAGTCATGCGCCGGCCCGTGAGGAGATTTTGCGACAGTTTCCAAGTTGGTCCTTTCTCTGTTGAGGTCGCTTGTTCCTTGCGACCATAACCCAAAATTTGAATCTAAAAATAGTCTATGGAACATTGTTTTCCGGCGTGAAAAGGTGAATTTCTTGGCTTTTTCGATCAATTATTTTCAGTTTTTCCTCCGTAATTGAGGTCGACCAGCGAAGCCTAGCAGTCCTTGAAATTAATTTGCATATTCCAGTCGTCGGATTAGGGTTCAGATTCAATTTCCCTGCAAATTTATTTTTTCCAATGACGTTAGCCTCTGTTTTTGGGTTCTGGATACTCGTTTGGTTATTCCAACCTAAAGCTAGCCATCTTTCAATAGTTTTAACTACCAGATTAATAGCCTTTGTATTGTTTTGGCAGCCTTGTCCATTGTATTTTGTGATCATGTCTTGCGGGTTTTCTAGTTTTGGATCCAAAAATACGAGAGTTGGAAATTTAAGTCCTATGATTACTTCCGAACCCTTAATGAAGAGATCAGAAAACCGCACATCACAGTCCATGAAGAATCGACGAAGAAGAGGTCAGCTTGGAAGATTTTGACTTAAGTGTAGTTATTGTAATAGGTTTGGACACACTCGTGAAGTATGCAGATCTCGACCTAAGTGTAGTTATTGTAATAGGTTTGTACACACTCGTGAAGTATGTTATTCCGTGCATGATCGACCACCCAAGAATGCTCATGTTGCTCATACTGCCACTACATGTAATTAACATGTTTATTTATCCGAAGAAGAATATAATGAGTACATTCAGTATCGAGCAAGTAAGCAGACATTTCCACAAGTAGCCTCAGTCGCACAGTCTAATACCCTTGGATCGTGGGTTGTAGACTCGGGCGCTTCTGATTATTTTTGTAGTGATAAATCACTTTTGTCGAGTATTTATTATTCACTGTCTCTTCCTGCTATTACTTTAGCCGATGGGATCCAAACAAAAGCAAAAGGAGTTGGACAAGCTAATCTCATATCCTTTGTCACTCTGAATTATGTTCTTTGTGTTCCTGGTTGTCCTTTTAATCTTGCATCGGTCAGTTGTTTGACTCGTGCCTTAAATTGTGCCATAATATTTCTTGATGATTCTTTTGTTATGCAGGACCGCATATGGGACAAACAATTAGTGTAGGATCTGAATCATAAGGCCTTTACTACCTTACCTCCACCCTAATTCCTTCATAGCAGGTCTGGTTACAGATCCTCCTGACTTTATCCACAGACGATTGGGACATCCGAGTCTGTTCAAGCTACAAAAGATGGTGCCTAGTTTATCTAGTCTACCCAAATTAGATTGTGAGTCGTGTAAACTTGGGGAACACACTCGAACTATATTTTCACGTAGTGTTGAGAGTCGTGGAGAGTATTTTTTCCTTGGTCCATTATGATATTTGGGGTCCTAGTAGAGTCAGTTCAACCTTAGGATTTCGTTATTTTGTTAGTTTCATTGATGATTATTCAAGATGTACTTGGATTTTTTTAATGAAAAATCGTTCCGAGTGTTTTCTATATTCCAGAGTTTTTGTGCGAAAATGCAAAATCATTTTGGTGTCTCTATTCGTACGTTTCGTAGTGATAATGCCTTAGAATATTTGTCCTCTTAGTTTAAGCAATTTATGACTCACCAAGGAATTATTCATCAAATCTCTTGTCCATACACTCCTCAACAAAATGGGGTAGCAGAGAGGAAGAATAGACATTTCATTGAGACTGCTCGCACTCTTCTCATTCAGTCTCATGTCCTGCTGCATTTTTAGGGTGATGCAGTTCTCAGAATCAAATTCCTTATTCAATAGTGTTTCCTCAATCACATCTATACTCTCTTCCCCTCGTGTCTTTAGGAGCACATGTTTTATTCATAACTGAACCTCCGGGAAAGATAAATTAGCCTTTCGTGCTCTCAAACGTGTATTTCTTGGTTATTCTTGGCTTCAAAGGGGGTATCATTGCTATTTACCTGATCTTCGTCGGCGCTTTATGTCTATCAAATGTCACATTCTTTGAGTCTCGACCTTACTTTACATCTTCTCATGATCATTCTGACATATCTGAGGTCTTACCTAAACCGACATTTGAGGAATCTACTACTACTTCTGCATCTCCATCCACAGTGCCACCAGTCTTACCCATGCCGATTTTTGAAAAATCCAATGTTACTTCTACGTCTCCATCCACAGTGCCACCACTCCTGACTTATCATCATCATCCATGTCTAGCATCAGGCCTAGATGATTCATGTCTTGCACTAGACTCGGCCTGTACTGCAGACTTGTCTCCTCCTAATCAACCGATTGCACTTTGAAAAGGTATACGATCCACACGTAATACTAACCCCATTATACCCTTTTAAGTTATCATCGTCTGTCTTCATTCTATTATGTCTTTGTATCATCATTGTCCACTGTCTCCGTCCCTAAGTCTACAGGTGCAACACTTTCTCATCTATGATGGTGACAGGCTATGATTGATGAGATGTCTGTTTTACATACGAGTGGTACTATGAAGTTTGTTCCTCTTCCTTCGGGTAAATCTGTTGTTGGTTGTCGTTGGATTTATGCAGTAAAAGTTAGTCCAGACGGCTAAGTTGATCGGGTTAAGGCTCGCCTTGTTGCGAAGGGGGTTACGCATATATTTGGGCTTGATTACGGTGATACTTTCTCTCCCATGGCTAAAATAGCAATTGTCCGTCTTTTTTTATCCATGGCTGTTGTTCATCATTGACCTCTTTATCGGTTAGACATTAAGAATGTTTTTCTCCATGGTGATCTTGAGGAGGAAGTTTATATGGAGCAACCACCTAGTTTTGTTGCTCAGGGGGAGTCTAATCCTGTGTGTCAATTGCGTTGGTCGCTTTATGGTCTGAAATAGTCTCCTCGAGCCTAGTTTGGTAAATTCAGTATAGTAATTCAGGAGTTTGGCATGACTCAGAGTGAAATAGATCATTCAGTGTTTTATCAACATTGTACTCCAGATTTGAGTATTTATTTGGTGGTTTATGTTGACAATATCATTATAATTGGCAATGATCAAGATGGTATCACTAATTTAAAGCAACATCTCTTTCAACATTTCCAGACTAAAGATCTCGACAGACTGAATTATTTTCTTGGTATTGAGGTTGCCCAATCCACGTCAGGTATTGTTATTTCGCAACGTAAGTATTCCTTGAATATTCTTGAGGAGACATGAATGATGGGATGTAGACCCATTGACACTCATATGGATCCGAATGCTAAACTCGATGATCCTGGAAGATATAGGCGGTTGGTTGGTAAGTTGAATTATCACACAGTGACTAGACCTGATATTCTTTTTTTGTGAGCATTGGAAGTCAGTTTATGGATTCTCCCTGTGATAGTCATTGGGATGCAGTTGGTTGTATTCTGCGATATATAAAGTCAGCTCCAGGTAAATGACTACTTTTCGAAGATCGAGGCCATGAGCAGATCATTGGATATACAGACGTTGATTAGGAAGGATCACCTTCTGATAGACGTTCTACATCCGGATATTGTGTTTTAGTAGGAGGTAATTTGGTATCCTGGAAGAGTAAGAAACAAAGCGTGGTTTTTCGATCTAGTGCAGAATCAGAATATTGAGCAATGGTTGTAGCAACTTGTGAGCTAGTTTGGATTATACAGTTGCTCAGAGAACTAAATTTGGAGAAATCAGTCAGATGGAAGCACATTGAGATCGACTGTCACTTTGTCAGAGAAAAGATACTCTTCGGAGATTTTGTTACAAAATTTGTGAAGTCAAGTGATCAGCTTGCAGATATTTTCACCTAGTCCCTCACTGGTCCTCATATTAGTTACATCTGTAACAAGCTCGGTACATATAACTTGTATGCACCAGCTTGAGGGGGATTGTTAGAATATGAATAGGAATAGGATTTGTATATAGCATCCTACATGGAAAAGGATTAGGACATAGTGCCTATAAATAGGAATCAATGTAATGTTGTAGATACACAAGTCAATAATAATATTTTCTCCCATATTTTCTCACAGTGTGGGAAACCATCAGAAGATTGTGGCCTTTACTCAATAAGAACTTGCAGGAATGGTTTGAAAAACAGATTTATACATCATAAGCCTTCAAAAAAATGCCAATGTCTCTCAGATGTGGAGTATTCAAGGATGGAACTTGATTTTCAAAAAGGCCTTAAATGACTGGGATATAGAGAGAGTAGCAAGTATGCTACAGACCCTAAGCTCCTTCCAGGCATCTCAAATAGCCCTGACAGGCCAATTTGGAAGTTACACAGCAAGGGAGAATTCACTGTGAAATCCTGCTACTGAACAACAGTTAGTCACTGACAGTAGTTTGACCTTGGAAGCTAATTTGGAAGGTCAAAATCCCCCATAAGGTTTCCTTTTTTACATGGCTAGTGGCCAGAAGAGCTTGTTTAACTCATGAAGCTTTACAAAAAAGAGGTGTACAGATTTGCTCAAGGTGTTTTATGTGTGATCAAGAAGCAGAGGTCAATGGTCATTTGTTCTTGCACTGCAAAATAGTTGTAAATCTATGGAACATGTTCTTGTGTACACTTGGGGTGAGTTGGGTTATGCCCAAGAGCACTTTTGAATTGTTGAACAGCTACTAGAAAGGAATTGGAAGAAGAGGGGCAAAGGAAGACTGGTAGAAGAGTATCCCAACATGCATTTGGCGGACATTATGGAAGAAAGGAATGCAAGATGTTCTGATGGGACAAGCAACATTCAGAAGACCAAGATGAAGTGTCTCAGCCTACTTTACTTTTGGTGTAAACAAGATATGGTGGGGGAAGTAGAAGCTTTAGTTGATTTCATAGGGCAACTGTAAAGTTTTATTTTTTGAAGATACCTCCTGCCCATTGTGGGTTGTAAGTTCCCACCTAATCACTTTTGAATGATGAGTTTTTTGTGTGAATATGAAGTTACCTTTTTCTCATTTTTTTTATGTACAAGCTATTCAATTTCACCTTAGCTTTTGTTTTGATTACATAAATCATTGTATCTGTCCTGAATTTCTCCGTCAATTTTGGTCAAAGTACCCAAAATCGGTTAACCAAATCCAGTACAGATCCCACACCCACGTCCTGTCGACACGGGTGCCGCACCGAAAGTGAAGAGTCCGAGCAACTTAGCATGAAATAACTACTTTGGGAATTGTATGTTAAAGGGGGAAAAAGATCAGTAAAAAGAGGCCTTGATCCTGATGTTTT
The DNA here is from genome assembly GCA_034509755.1 of Anisodus tanguticus. Classification (NCBI taxonomy): domain Eukaryota; kingdom Viridiplantae; phylum Streptophyta; class Magnoliopsida; order Solanales; family Solanaceae; genus Anisodus; species Anisodus tanguticus. The sequence goes on from CM067545.1 coordinate 57,152,703, forward strand.
CTGTTTGTTTTAGTAGCATAATTCTCATTCCAGCTTGTATAAATTACGTATGAACAAATAGGAACTCTTAACCTTTTTGGTTGTTTCTTTTAAATCTCTCGTATGTGGGTATATCCTTTTTGTCCCTTTGCGTGTTTCCACGGGTTCAAGCCGTGGAAACAGCCTCTTGCAGAAATCCAAGGTAAGGCTGCGTACAATAGACCCTTGTGGTCCGGCCCTTCCCCGGACCCCGCGCATAGCGGGAGCTTAGTGCACCGGACTGCCCTTTTGTGTATTTTCATGCATGTATGCCATCTGTTTCCTTGCCCCTCACCCTGGAAGTGTTCGGGTTAGGAGTATATCCAATTTAGGATCCAATAATCTCCTTTTTTTCTCATAATTGGCAAGGTGGTTTGTTAGAATCCACTCTTCATTTGCGTGTTCCAACTGTCTTTCCACTCTTCTAATCAGTCCTTAGATAAACACATCTACTAGTTGCCAAAAAAATGAATGTCTTCTTAAGTAATGAAGATGACATTGTGTAGTTTCTTTGTCTCAAACTCTCAATACTTATCCATCTTGCACAGGATGGAGAAAACCTCAGTTGATACTTTTGGACCATGGTTTATACAAAGAACTTGATTACAACACCAGAATAAACTATGCTGCACTGTGGAAGGTGAATTGCATATCCTTGATAGATTGTACATTAAGCTCTTGGTTTACTCGTTCTATTTAACATTACAATGTGGCATGTACTGCAGGCTTTGGTATATTCTGATGCAAACGGGATTAAGGAAAACTGTGTAAAACTCGGTGCTGGAGACGATCTTTACGCGTTGTTTGCTGGGATTCTCACAATGAGGCCTTGGAATAAAGTGATAGATCCTTCTGTTGATCATCTTGTTGTCAAAGGCACGGACAGTGACCGTTCAGAACTGCAGGTGACTTATTCTGTGACAGTATGGAGCTAAGTTAAGATTATGAATCTGCTAAGCATTCGTCCTAGTCTCAGGGACTGCTTATTTCTCCTTAGCTTCTATGGCTTAGCTTTATTGTTTAGCAATTCAATGTTTTCCTCAATTCCTTTTACTTTTTCTGGATGGTCTACATGGACTATTTTCAGAAATGCTGGGAAGGGAAATGGGTTTCAGAGAGATTTCTGTCATGAACAGGCTGATTTATTTAGCTTTAGCCGTATTTTGTGGGGTAACATTATAATGTATCATCTAATGCTTTTATGAAACTTTTACTGCATATACTTTAACTCATGTAACTTCTTCCTGCTCGTGCTCCTCCTGTTTGTGTCTATGAAGGAAGAGAAAATGATTTGTGACAGAGAAGTCTTTTTTTATCTTCTAAAACACCAAGTATTCTCTTATTATTTAATTTTTCGTAGTATGCTTCCTGTCAATGAAGATTTGAATCACTTCTAATTTCACTTGCTTTTGTCAATTATTTCTGTCGTTCTGCAGATGTATGCTTCTGAATATTTTCCGCAAATCACTGAACTTCTGAGGAGATTGCCCCGGGTTATTCTTCTAATGCTCAAGACAAATGACTGCTTACGAGCAGTTAATGGGTCATTGGTATGACTTTATGTTTGCTGTTATTCATATACTTATACTAGCATGAAAATCTTACAAACTCTGAAAACCCTCTTTTATCGGATTGGTAAACCAACTTATTCAAATAAGAAATATGATGCTTGTGAACACTTATTGATTTAGTTAACTGTCCACCGTCCTGCGACAGCAACTTCCTGCCGTTTTCCAAAAGGTTAATTTTTTCTCTATTTTCTCTTTTTGATATGATAAAGTCCATTCCGCAAAACCATGAGCCCAATAGTGACATGTTTCCACTTTGTTCCTTGGTGACTCGAACTCCCAACCTTAAGAGGTGGAAGATCCTAACCACTAGCCAATAATCCCTCGTCTTTAAAAAGGTTTAATTTTAATTTTGTCTTAGAAGTATTCTGAGTCATATTAGTTGCAACACAATGACCTTCATAACTTGAAGGACCAAAATAGCTGGTTTTAAGAAATTAATAGATGAAAGTATTTCCAAATTGTTTTTCCTCTCTTGAGAGAATTCGTTCAATTCCTGTGCTTGTTGGTCCTGGTTGCACATGAAGCATCCGGTGAATTCTTGTAGCATGACTTCAGGAATGATCAACTGATATTTCTTTCATGCTTTATCAACAGATTCAAGGGCCTTCTCTTGATTCATTCTTGATAATTGGAAGGGTTTCATCTGAAGCCGTTCTTGAGTCTATGTTGTTGCAAAAGAGATCGTTGTTATCTTGGATCAATTTTTGGCTACAGAAGATTTTGTTGGAAGGCCGGCTTTGTGTAATGCATATAGCAGTGTGGCTTTTGCAACTTCAGAAAGCCTTGACATTGTGAAAGCAAGTATACTTCCAATTTTATTGGACGTCCCAAAATGAACTAACATAGTGAAAGCAACTAACAATCATGAGATGTTACAATTGGGATTTTGTTAAAACTTTAGAAGGTGGATACATTTTTACAACTTATCCTTTCAGCCCGACCTCTCATTGTAGCAGTCTGGAAGATGGCAATTCTTTTGTAATAAGATGCGTTTACATTTTTAAAGCAGAATGATTCGTTTAGAGTAGCCAAGACGAAAAATGATTAGTAGAGTGAGTGGCTTCTGGTTGTAAAATCCTTTAGGATACTCCTAGGATGACAGCATATTTATTGGCAGACTTTAGCTCTCACGATTGTTAATTTTGGAGAACCCCTACTTTTGATATTTGTACCCTCACGTTTTGATTACAAGCTTCTAATCCTTTTTCCAAATTTTAGTATATTAGGGGTTGTATTGAACAGATAGGCAAAGTCGTACTATGTTGATTTTCCTCGGGTCACATAATTCACTTGTAAATAGACAAGCTTTATTGATTTCTCACTTGTCCTTGTACATATAAGATGCTTTGCTTTAGTTTTGATCTATGGATTTACAGATTGAGATGTGCCATGGTGAGTTGGCATTGCGGTGTGCAACAAAACGTGGTGAGAAAATGATCTCGCTTACAATTTGAATAGAACAAAATATTACTACAAATTTGTGCGTGAATTTTACATCCCATGTTATTTTCTACTAGTCTCATGTGAAAAGGTCATATGAAAAGGTTTAGTTTGAGGCTTATTGAATAAAAAATAGTAGTAGTAAACTTTAGCTCCCATTCCTTCCATCTCAGAGAGATGCACAAATGGGTGACTTGTCATCCTATGATTTAAAAAGAAGTGTAAAATGCATGCGACGAGTTTTTCTTTTCTTGGAAACTTAACTAACTTTTATTATTCTAATTCTAAAGAGGTCAAATGGGAGGTGCATGAATCAAATTAGAGAAGTTAAGATTCAACAGACCAGGGCTACTAACCTCATGCGAAGTAGTTTGCTACCAACGACTTGTCTTGCAATGAGGATGCCTCAACAACTCCAATTGAGAGTTGGCAACGATGGTGCACCACATCCAATATCAACAAGGCTCATTAAGTTGAAAGAAATAATAAACTAACTTTATACGAAACACTTTTTAATTACTTTTTTCTGATTTTATATGACACGACGATTTCTTTATGCCATCAAAGGACCTCGAGATGCTCATCCACGAAAAAGGATACGAGAAATTTGGAAGAACTCATATATGGAACGAGGACGGGCTTTCCTTTCAAAAGGCAACAAAGAAAAAGAAAGAGATATGTGGCAAAGAATGAATTGATAGAGGTGCTTACTTTTTTTAGTTTGTTAAAAGGAAAGAATGACATTTCTATATTTAAAAATAATTTATTTTATCCTTAATGAAATAATTTATAGCCAAATAAATATTTATAGTATATTTTAGATTATAAATTTTAAAATTCTCTCTATTGTTTTTTTTTTATGGATTTCCATTTCAAGAGTTGCTGCGATTGGATTTCTTATGTCGAGATATGGATCAAGTAATAAATATTCCTTTTTAGATGGTCTACGAGCAGTTGTCCAATCAATTAGTTATGAAACAAAAATATCATTAGTTCTATGTGTGTTATGAAACAAAAATATCATTAGTAATTAAATTTTTTTAATCTTAAAACTCTGCGTTTAGTCAGACATCATCCCATAATAGAAGGAGAGTATATTTAAACTCAAAATTGTCACATATATGCTCCTAATCCAAGTGCACACTGTCCGGTTTATCCAATTAATGCCGCATAAGTTTGATCAATAGTCATACACGTTTAAAATATGTGATTTGAACAGGTTAAGGTGTCTCATTGATAACTCGCAGAGTTGGAAGGGTCGAGAACAAATATCGTATAAGTATGAGTATTTATTTATCAATTGAACATTTCTCACAAAAGGGTTAGAAATGCCCTTTAACGTATTGGAAATGGTTTTAAAATATTTTTTTCTCATCTATTGGATCAAATTTATCCCTACTTTCATTTATTGGATAAAAAATGTTCTTAAAATATCAAAAATAGCTCAAAATGCCCTTTTTCCTCCTATTGGATCACATTTTCCCTTAAAGTTATTTTTAGACTTAAAATTGTCCTTCCATTAACACCACGACTACATGACATTAAATTAAATTTCAATTAAACATGTGACTTTTATTTATTGGTAGACATAAAATTCTAACTCAACCTAAAAGGACCTGACTCATCCATAAGCAATCCAATACAAAAATTGTTTTAAATTAACTCAAATAAGAGATAAATCCTGACAGAATATAACAATAATTATTTCAATATTAATTATTTCAATATTAATTACATAATAAGCAGGTAGCATGGAAATAATTATCATTGGATAAAAAATTATTTTCATTTAAAAGTTTATAACCTTCGACCAATGCTAATATCATAATTATAGAGACTATACTTATCAAGATTATAATTAGAAACACATAGTCTAAATATCATACCTCTTATAGAATTTTAGGTCACCTGAATGCTCATCCACCCTGACACTAACTCCCCTTTTCTTTCACTGAATGATTTGTGAGATAAACGACCTAGGTGCTAGGAGACTCAACAGGCTCTTCCTAAAAGTCTTGTACATATGAAGATTTTTGGACTAATAGGTTTTAAGTAGAGACTTCAAAAGTGATTTTATCTAGTATTATGATATTTTTCTTGGCAAAGATTATAAATTAGGGGAGAGTTTAGCTAGACATGAATTTTTTCAAAGGAAGATTTTTTTATTGAAAGATTTGGAATGCCTTACAATGTTTACAAGAGGCTCTTTATATAGATAACCTCTATCATATACATGATTGCAAGATGACAAAAAAATTTCCAAAAGTCGTAAAGGCTACAATGCCTTGTCTACCATTTTTTCAAAAGTCATAAACTTATCTAACTTGATTGTGATAGTTGTTTATCTTGTTGTTCTTTTGTCAAGACTATGAGTCCGGCGGCTTTTATAATTGATGGACCGACTGCCATTTTTTTCCAAAAATGGGTTTTCAGCTGTTTTCTTTTTCCATTGGTGTCAGCTATCTTTATTTGTCTTAGTTAGCTTGTCTTGTCACATTTTTTTTGAATGTCTCCATTTTTCTTGTTGCATTTTTGTAGCATAGAGTAATATGAATTGTAATATGGGTAGTATATGACTTACTGTAGTAAAACTACATTGGGTCGTAACATAGTATCATATTGGGCTTCAAGTAGTAAGACTACGTGATCCCTATCAGAGTATCATATGAGGTTACATTTTTAGGCAAAAGGATCAGAAGATCCTTCTCCTTTTATCACATTAGTAGTATTAGTAGTATGTTTAACATGGATTACAGGCCTCTTTCTTTGACCTATTATCATGTGATATTGTTCCATAGTCTCCTTTGCATGTTGATGCTTCATATTTATAATTCTATCTTGCAAATTTGTTAGTTCCATAGTATCCCGTGATATGATATCATTGTTGTAGTATAGGGTAATAAGTTCTTCCACTTCTCCACCTTTGGAGGTTCCAATAATACAGGTTTTTTCTGGCCTTTAACATGTCTTATATTTTTTATTATAATGTTAATAGTCCAATGACTCTTTTAGAACTTAGCCATTCTTGAAATTTATCAATAGTACAAGGAATCTTCATTTTTAAATTTTCATCGTCTCCACTTATATTTCTATTTTCCCCGATTTTAAATAATTGAAAAATAACAATAGGTTTACCAGTTAAATCGGTTGATGCATCAAAAAGTAGTATGCCATATATACCTCTTCCAAAAGAGTCCATCATGGCTCTAGCAGATTCAATAATAACACTAGGTAGTTTGGAAATATTATAAAAAATGTCATCCACTATTATTTTATCAATAAAGTCATAAGTAAATAATTTAAAATTATATCGGGGTTAGTATTTTCATTGCATAAAAATCTAGGGTATTTACTTAATTTGGCACTTCTCAAAATAGGGGTTAGATTTATAATCATAGAACTTATTTATCTGTTCATATGCACTAATATAATCTGGTGAAAATTTTAATTTATCACTCATAGATACTACTGGTAATTGGGAAGATAATGACATGGTTGCAAGCTTGGATGAAAAGGTTGTTAGGTTTGTAGTAGAGAGATTTGGTTTTTCCGTGATAGGTTTAGGTGATTGTGGTGATTTTGAGGTTTTATAGGTTTGTAAATCTTGCAAGGCTTCTCTAAGCTGGTTAACAAGATGTGTATTTTCTTGTATCTTGGATATTAATGTCTCATTGGTTTGAATGATGGAATCCATGACATTGGTAATATAGTCTTCAAAATTATCACTAGTAATTGACATTGTTGTACATGCTAAGAAAATCAGTTAAAATACTCTTAGTTCCGGAGATATTTTTAACAATAAAATCATAACAACAGAAAAATGATTGCCATTTTCTTCTTCTATTAAATTCTGGCAAATGGTCTATTTTATTAGTAATAAAGGCTTTTACTTGAGTGTTATCAGTTCTAGCAATAAATTTTACTGGTAATAAGTGATAATGAAACCGTTTTATTCCTAATTTTACAGCTAGTAACTCTTTTTCATTAATATGACATTTTTTCTCATTTTGTTTCTAAGTTCCTCCTCCATATCCACATATCAATGGTTTTTCTTTATCTATATCATTTTTTTCATAAGCTATGAGGACTGCTCCCCATCCTATATCACTAGCATTAGTGTATAATTCTAATTGATCTTGTTCAGTTGATATCCTATGTTTTGGTAAAGCTTGTATGATTTCTTTAATATTTTTAATAGATTTATCATGTTCTTTTTTCCACTCAAATGTTTTATTTTCCCCTTTTATCAACTCTTGTAATGGTTTTCTTATTATTGGTAAATCTTTTATATGGTCTGAAGCATAATTTATCATTCCTAAGAATTGTTGTACTTCTTTCTTATTTTCTAGTTTATTTTTTATTTTTTTTTATTTTTGTTACAATATGTTCTTGCAATTGTATTCCATCCTTGTCTATAACATATCCTAAATATTCTATATTATTTTTGAAGATTTCAGATAATAATATTCCATGTTGTTTTATAGTTTTTATAAAATTTTCTAAGTGGTCTATATGATCTTTTAAGGTATCACTATATATTAGTATGTCATCAATATATACTATACAAAAGTCTTGTAATTTTCTAAAGACTTGATCCATTCTTCTTTGAAGTATCCGCGGTGCATTTTTTAATTCAAATGGTAATACATTCCATTCACAGTGTCCTTGAGGGGCACTAAACGTTGTTAAGAGGTTTTGATTCATTTGTTAATTTAATTTGCCAAAATCCACTCTTACAATCAAATCTACTAAACCATTTTTTTCCTCCTAGTCGGTTAATAAAGTTTCTTTTATATGGTATAAAGTATCCATCAAATATTGCCTTTTTATTCAATTCTCTATAATCTATTACCATCCTAGCCTTTTCTTTTTTTGTTCACTATGTTTTCTAATTAAAAGGCTGGACTGCTATGTGAGCTTTTACTTTCTTGTATTATTCCTATGTCTAGTATTTTTTTAATTTAGGTTTAAAATTCTTTTTGATCAGTTGGGATATACCTAATAGGTTTACATCTTATTATATCATTAGGATTTATTAATTTTATTTCAGCATATATTTTCTCTTTATCCCACAACTGTATAGGGTTTTCTCCAAAAATTGTTTTTAGTATGTTGAGATATTCTTCTTTTAATAGTTCTAAGTTATTATTCCCGTCTGATCTTAAATTACACAATTTCATTGTTTGTATTGGTATTACTCTTTTTAATATTATTCATTTATTACAGGGTGTTTGTAAACTCAAAGTACTATTGTTTATTACTTGTGTCTTAAAGAAGTCTAGGAAGTTATTTCCTAATAATACTAGTTGTTTCATAGTATTTTCTTGATATATTATTGGTAATTTAAATACTATTTTTCTTAATATTATTCTCATATTTTATGCTATTATATCTAATTCTTTCATTTGTGCATTAAATCCCGTACTCTTATCCTATGTCCTTTAGATTTTTTCCATTTGTGTGATACTAATACATTTTTCTTTGCTAAACATACATCTGCTCCACTATCTATGAATATTTTTTCTTTATCATTTTATTAGGTTTGTACTCTATATGAGCTTCTATATAAATTGCTACCATTATTTATATATCACTGCTTTCACTATCTGAATATGTATTAATAAAGTTAATATTTTCTGATTCTGTTTCACTTTCATTTTCTGTCTGGCTAACATAGAAATCTTCATATTCATACCATTTATTATTATCTTCTTTTATTTGTTGTAAATTCATGATAAACTGTGTCGTATTAATATATTTTACTTCTTTTTTCTTTAATTTTGGACACTTGTTAGCATAATGTCTTTTTTCATTGCAATTCCAACATTTATACTCTTTAATATTTTCTTCTAAAGGTTTCATATATTTCTTTTTTCTAAATTTTCTTCTAGTTTCATGGGTATTTTTGTACCGTTTAAATCTTTTCTTCTATATTTGTTATAGTAAGATTTCTTATATTTATTATATCTTTTATATCTTTTCAGATACTGTTTTTTATGTCTTCTTTCTTTTCTTTTATCATTGCATCCAAATATTAATCTTCTTTCAGTGAATCCACATATTTCTTTTAATCCTTATTTTTTTAATCTTTTTTAGTCTTTTGTTGTATTGTGTATTCTTCACATTTTCTCATTAAATATGCTCTTAATACTCTTATTCTTTCTCCTAATGTATTTTATTTCGGTTCTAATTGATTATATTCTTTAGATACCTCAGTATTGTAGGGGTGATGGTAAATGGTCGTAAAAAAGTTGTTCATATATTATACCTTCATCTGGTAAGAATCTTGCTTCATAAAAGAATTTACTAAAACTTATTGTATATTTTGGTAATTTATTAATTTTACAACATTTCATATTATTTAAGTTCATTATGATTTCCATTTTTCTTTCCGCTAGTACATTCTTTCTTGCTACTAACCACCTTTCTCCTAAGAATTCTCTTTTTAATACTATATCAAATAACATTAACATAGATTTCCAATCTTTTGCATGACTAAATACTTGTGGTCTTAATTGATGTGCTATGGATTCTATCCAAAATGCTACTTTTCCTAATAATGTTTTAGATATTAAGTCATAAATATAATCTAAGTTATCAGTATGTGTGGAGTTTATTAATGCTATGTACATTTCAATATTCCATTAATTTATTCGTCTACTTATTTCTTGTTCATCATAAACATTGTCTAAGTCTAAGAAATATCCATTAAAACTTACACCTTGTGACATTGATCCTATAAATTCTTTAAATTCAGCTTGTTGTCCTACCGGTATATGGTCTAGTATGTCTTTTGCATATTTTTTCTAAGTTAGGGTCTATCAATTCTTCTTCAGGGTAGTCATTTGCATCTTCATTTATTATATCATCTGTTTCTATTTCTGTTTCTATCGGTCTATTAAATTAATCTTCTATATCACTTTCTTGTTCTTCTTCTATAATTGCATTAACATTTTTCATTTTTCCTAAAGCTTCTATTATTTGATTATTTTCTTTTTCAATTTCAGAATTTTCTTCACTTTCTATTTCTTCTATAAAATCTACTGTTTTTATTCCTTGGGTTTCTATGATATTTTGTTTTACAGGGTTAGTAAATTATTGTTCAGTTATACTATTAGTATTATCAGAACTATACGAGCTATCATCACTTGTTTTATATTTTTCCTTTTCCTTTCTTTTAATATTTTTCATTTGTTTTCTCAGAATATTTAGTTCTTCTTTTAATTCTTCCATATCTTGTTTTACTTGACTTAGTTCATTTCTTACTTGTTTTAATTCTCTCTTAGTTTCTTTTAATTCTTTCTTAGTATCTCTATACTTATTTTTGTATTTTTATACTTATTTAATCATTCTTCATTACCATGTGATCTTAATTTTATATTTTCATCTTTTAATTATGATATCTGTTGTTCTTGTTTGTCTAATTTTAATTGCATATATTTAATTTTTTCACTTTTTCCGGTTTCTTTTAAGCCTACAATATTTCCACCTTTTGAAGAATTACTATTTTTATTTGATATATTTTTAATGTCTTTTCTTTTCATAGGTTCATATTTATATTTTTCTTTTTCAATTATATCCGTTCCATGATTTTTAAGAAATGTTATTACACTATGTTCGTGTGTATCCATTAAAATTGTCCTTTTTTATGTAATAAGGCTAAATTATCTAAAAAAAAATTCGACCTCTTTTGGTAATTTAGGCTTTATTTTACTAATATCTATCCTTACAGGTTCTTTACTTCGTCTTCATGCATCAATTGGTACTAATTCTGGGTTATTAGGATTTATAATAGTAACTGTTTCTTCTTGATTAGTATTACTTGTTTCAGGTTCTTCTTCTATTTCAACTGCTTGTTTTCCTTTGTTTATGTGTGATACTAATATATTAAGTTGTTCTAATATTAATTTAAATGTTGGTACTTCTGATATATTCCATAATTTTGTCAATTCTTCTTCTACTAATTATTTTATTTGGGTTTGATTCTCTCTTATTTCATCCATGCCTAGTAGAGTGTTTTTTAATTGTTCTTTTATTATTATTTCGTGCCATATTGCATCTACCTTTTCATTAAAGCTACTAAGGATTATTAATTCTTTTCTTCCATCCATTTCCCATATCAATCCATATTTTTGTAGATTTATCACAATGTTGTTCTAATTGTTTTATATCATTTTCTAGTTTCATTTCTTTCACACTATATTCTAAGTATTTAAGTTGGGGTATTATTATTTCTTCCGATAACACTGTTTTTATAATTTTTAATTTTTATTTCTTCTTTTGTATTTTTCTTGAATATTCATATTTTATTTACAAATCTTGTTTTTCCTTGGTCATTAATTCCAATCCCTTCGTTAGTAATTCTATATTTTATCATGGTTAAAAAGCCGCTTCCTAATAACAATTCATTAAAACTGTCACATTCTATTACTCCTATGTTTATTTTGTATTCTAAATCATGAATTTTAAATTTTAGATTAACACTTTCAGTGATTATTATTTCTCTCTTATTTTCAGGGTAATTGCAGGTCTGTGGCTCTATCAGATTACAATATTTTTCATCAATTTCACTTATATGTATAATGCTTTTTACGGCTCCTGTATTTATTTCAGTTATACAGTCAGTTGTTATAATTCCGTTGAATATTATTACTTTAATTCTTAATCTGTTGCTCAGTATATTTATCAAATCTAATGTTCTTGGTTGCCTACCTATTAAACTATGTTGTCTTAATATTCTTGGTTCACTTTTAATTATTAGTTTGGATCCTTCTATTTGTGGTTTTAACCTATGTGATGGAGTTATAGTTATATTGTTAAAATCCATTTGTATTTCTTCCGCTGCATTTACTCTTTAAAGTTTCTGTTTTATCGAAGTGTTGTCACTGGTGCCGAATGACATTGTCGCCGACATTTGAAAACTGAATTGGCATTCGAATTAGTTTATTTCCAGTTTTTTTATTGTTCCATAGCATACCCGGACCTAACAGTAACTATTTAATTTAATGAGAGAAAATTTATGGTTATTTACTCGTTCAACCGTATAACCTCAACCCAATAAAAAATATTAAATATTTAGAATCTTTTATTAATAACAAATACTCCCTCCATTTCAAAAAGATTGTATGGTTTTGACTTAATACAAAGTTTAAGAAAGTAGAGAAGACTTTTGAATCTTGTGGTCTTAAATTAAAGATGTGTTGAATGAACAAAAATGACATTTAATTTTGTTGTCTTAAACATGTCATGTAGAAAGCGGGAATGAAAGAGTTTCCAAAAATGGAAAGAGTCGTTCTTTTTTAAACGAACTAAAAAGGAAAGTAAGAGAAATATTTTAAAACGGAGGGAGTATATAAATTACATATTTTGAAATATAATAATATAGTAGTTAATTTCTATTTTTGGAGGCTTTAATAATCGGAGGCCTAAGACAAAGGCTTTAGTTGCCTTAACTTAGTGTTAGTGTCAAGATTTTAATGATCCATCCTTGTACCGAATCAAACCTTAAAAGAGCTGCAGATAACACCCTATCAACCCAAGGGGACTGTATTAGAATTCACATTGATTCCGAACCAGTATAAAAACATCTTGTGTCATTTATCTTTAGTACTTAAATTCTACACTATATCTGTTAGGAGTCGACTAGCACCTTAAGGTAGTCGACTAGTAAAATGAAAAATTACAATTCACCCCCCCTTCTTGCACTTTCAATTGGTATCAGGGCGAAGTCTCACATTTTATTTGCTTAGCAACAAGTGAGAAAAAGATCATTTCTAATCACATTACTGCTGGAGCCCTATTTCAAGAAGGCACTTCCCAAACTAGACCACAAATGGAGGTTATACAAATAAACTCAAAGGCAAGGAATCTGCTATACAACGCAATCAGTGGAGAAGAATATGAAAAGATCTCCACATGTGAAACTGCTAAGGAAATATGGGACAAACTTGAAGTCACATATGATGGAGCAGATAAAGTAAAATAAATTATTGTTAGTCTCCTTGTCTATGAATATGAAACCTTCAACATGAAAGATGGAGAAACAGTAGAGGTCATGTTTGCTAGATTTAACAAGATCCTAGGAGAACTCAAGGCCTCAGGGAAAGTCTTCACATCTGTGGATAACATAAGAAAGATACTAAGATGCCTTCCTCCAAAGTGGTATGTTAAAGTTGTTGCTCTTGAGAGTATAAATCTCAAGACACTAGCTTTTGAAAAGACCTATCTGAATAAGCCCGGATAAGATGAAAGCAAGAAGAAGGTTGTAGCATTCAAATCTCAAGTTGAGGAATTTGATGATTACATTAGAGAATAGGAAGTTGAATTGATATCTAGATCTATAGTTGAAGCCATGAGAAGATCTAGAAACAATAGAAGAAACTTTTCCAACTTTAGAAAAGAAATATCTCAAAGTAATCAACCTAGGAATGATGGAAAATGCTATGAATGTGAAAAATATGATCACATAGCCTTTGAGTGTCCAGAGTGAAAAAGAAAATCACTTTGAGGACAACAAAACAAAGGGGATTCAGCAGTTGGAGCGAGAATGAAATCTCAGAAGATGAGAATGAAAAAATAAAAAACATATGCTTCATGGAAATTGGTGAAACCAGTGAGGTAACACCCTATCCTTGTTCTATGTATCATGAAACTCAAGAATTGCTTGATTAAACTCTTGAGGATCTAAATAAAATATTTGATGAATATAGAAAATTGGTAAAAGAAAAGAAAGACTAGGAACTTAACCTAGAAGTTTGTGAAATTGAAATGATTTTCTTCAAGAAGAAGTTGATGATTTGCGACTACAACTAAACAATTTACAAAAATCTACCAGTCATAGTTCTATAAGGTCAAATCAACCGACTTATCACAACAAGTCAACTGGAAAAAAGCCTATGAGTGACAAGTCAGCTTCTAGCTACTCAACTGATAAGTACATTACCTATTTTAAGACAGACCAGTTGACTCAGTGGAATAAGTCAAATGGTAGGAAGTCTATTAATCAAAAGTACCCTTGCAAGTTGACTAATCAGCATGTCACCCAAGAACACTTTTCTCGTATTTTTGTTGTGGAAAAATTGGTCATGAATTTTATAATTGTAGATTTCATTACAAAACCACTCTTGACTGGACATGGAAACCAAAAAATAATAATAACTATGTTAGAACTAACCCTCAAGGACCCAAGAAAACTTGGGTACCTAAAAGAAAATAATCATCTTGTTTTGCAGGAACACCACAAGGAGAAATCAACAGGTAAAAGGTATTTAGATAGTGTGTGTTCAAGTCACATGACAAGAAATAAGAGCCTATTCAAAACAATCGAGGACTTGGAGGACTGGTAACCTTTGTAGACAACTCCACAAGAAACGTAATTGGACTAGGAACTATTGCCTTTAATGATTCATGTGTTATTACTAATGTTTATTTGGTGAAGGGTCTCAAATATAACCTGCTAAGCATAATTCAACTATATGATTCCGATCTGGAAGTTAGATTCAACAAATCAGGATGATCATTGAAGATCTCTTAGGAAGATCTATTCTACCTGGAAGCAGAAACAAGAATGTTTATGTACTTAAGTCAGCTAAGTGTTCTAAAGAACACATCTGCTTAGCTTCTATCGGAGAAGATCCATGGATTTAGCACAAAAAACTTGGACATGCAAGCATACGCCTGATAGAAAAATTAGAAAGGCATGAACTAGTTATAGGACTGCCTAAGCTAAACTACTCAAAGGATCACTTGTGCGATGCATGCCAAAAAGGTAAATAAACTACAAACTCTTTCAATTCCAAAGAATTGTGTCTACTTCAAAATCATTGGAGCTATTTCACATAGACATAGTTGGTCCAACCAGAATTGCTAGTATTGGAGGAAAAAGGTACGCTTTTGTTATAATTGATGATTATTCACATTTTACTTGAGTTATATTTCTTGCTCATAAAGATGATACTTTAAAGAATTCAAAGTTTTTTTGTGAAAAAGTACAACTTGAAAAGGGATACTACATTTCCTCAATTAGAAGTGTTCATAGAAGAGAATTTGAGAACAAGGCCTTTGAAGAATTCTGTAATGATCAAGGATATACTCACAATTTCTGTTCACCCCGTTCTCCTCAACAAAATGACATTATTGAAAGGAAAAACAGAACACTACAAGATATGGCTAGAACAATGATAATAGAAAATAATTCATCACATCACTTCTGGGCAGAGGCTGTAAGCACAACATGTCATGTTTTAAATAGGTGTCTAATCAAAACTATTTTGAAGAAAACTCCATATGAACTATGGAAGGGAAAGTGGCCTAACATAAGTTACTTTCATTCAATTGGATGTAAGTGATTTGTCCATAACAATGGAAAGGACAATTTTGATAAGTTTGATCCACGCAGTGATGAAGGTATTTTTCTTGGATTTTCAATTAATAGCAGGTCATTAAGAGTATTCAATATACATACTTTAACTATTGAAGAATTTATTCATGTAACCTTTGATGATACTAGCGTCTTGGTCGAGAAAGGTAAACCTGCAAAGGATGAAGATAGTCAACTATCAATAACATCAATCATTTCAACTGTTGATTAAAATCATAGCACATAGTCTACTATCATACCTGAAAAGTAAACTACCTTAACAATTAGTACTGTCCCAAATGAATGGAGAAGTGAACATGACTATCCAAAAAAGTTTATAATAGGAGATATAAATGAGAAAATGAAGACTAGGTCTTCAACCAGAAATAATGCAAACTTGGCTCTCATATCACAACTAGAGCCAAAGAAAGTTGATGAAGCTCTGAAGGATGATCACTGGGTAAAATCCATGAACGAATAACTAGACCAATTTGAGAAAAATAAAGTATGGTGTCTAGTAACCAGACCTAAGAATGTTTCAGTTGTGGGAACCAAAAGGGTATTTCGAAATAAGTTGAATGAAGCTAGTAAAGTAACAAGAAATAAGGCTCGATTGGTCAGCTCCTAATCAAAAGAATAATTGGCACAACCTCTCATAGATTATGATATCCTAAAATTGACTTCTTCAAACTAGAAAATTTTACTGATGCTGATTTTACAGGCGATAAAGATGATCGTAGGAGTACTAGTGGTACATGTCAAGTACTTGGCCAATCCTTAATTTCTTGAAATAGTAAGAAATAAGGAAGTGTATCATTATCTACCATTGAAGCTGAATATATTACTATTGGACAATGTTGTGCTCAATTTCTATGGATGACCCATCAATTAAGTGATTATGATTTGTTATTTAAACCTGTTAATTTTTTTTTTGACAACTCTAGTGCTATATGTCTAACAAAAATTATTGTGCATCATTATAGAGAAAAACATATAGACATTAAGTATCATTTTATTAGAGATCTTGTACTTAGGGGAGCTATTGAACTGCATTTTGTTTGTACTGATAATCAACTAGCTGACATATTTACCAAACCCTTATTGAAGGAAAGATTTTGCATGCTTAGAAAATTACTAGGTATTATTGCCCAACCTGTTTAACATATGTGTTTCCTTATGTGTAGTAGTGTAATATTAATTACTCGCTTATTTCAAAATCTCTCACATAATTATCCTACTCTCACCTTACACGCCTCTCCCCTTCACATTAAAACTGATTTAACTGCCCACATCCCATCATCACCCCTGCCACTTCACCGATCTCTCTTCCTCATAAACCATTTCCCTTCCTACTAACCTTTCCCACTTCCACACTCTTATTAATCCCTCACTATCTCTCTTCTCTCTATTCTCATTCTCTATTCTAAAACACCCTTACCTTCCACCATGACCAAAATCAACAAATCCTCTCCTAAAACTACCCGACAAAGCACTCGCACTAAGACTACCAAAGGAAAACCCTCTTCTCCCATTCATATAGACTCTGATGGCTTTGTGTCATTATCTCCTTACATCTCTTCCAATTCCATATCTCAAAAATCCTCTGGTAAGCGTACCGCCATCGATAGTGAGCATGGTGAACCATCTAAAATAATTAAGTTCGACTATGACTATGCCTTCAATGATCGGAGGAATTTCTGGGGCACACCATACTCCAACATCTTTCACTCTATTCATGGTAAATCCTATGCTCATGGTTGTATTATGGATTTTGAAGTTAGTTCCTCTATATACTGTAATATTCAATAGTTTTTTTACTTTCACGGATGGTCAAATATTTTCTCTTACTCATTTCCCCGTGTTTATGAGCACCACATTCGCATGTTTTATGCAAATCTCAGAGCCACCAAAGATGATGAAGTTGAAACCTTGGTGTTTGGGACTCGTATCTTGTTTGACTGTGCCAATTTTGATAAAACTTTTATAATCAAAAGCTTTGGGTTCTCTGATTTACCCAAAAACTCTTGGCCTACTGATTTTGAAGTCTCTTTTGAACAATAAAAAAGGTGTCTCTCTCTTGAATCATCCAGTGTTAGGTCCTAGGAATCTCTTTTTTGAAACTAATTTTTTAGCCCACATTATTTCTACCACCTTAATGCCTCATGTAGGTTCTCTATCTACCATCACTCAACGTGACACCCTACTTACTTACTTCTTGGTCCACAAATCGTATGCTTAAATATGTGTATGACCCCACAAATCTGCCATATGGAAGGCTGATTACCCATATTATGGAACACCATAATGTCAATCTCGATGACCACTCGTCCCTTTTTATTAAGCAATTCTATCACTCTCGTGCTTTTGCAAGCATGGGGTATGTGTGCATCAATGGTGTGTGGATCCTTAAGAAGGTTGAAAATGATACTGATACTCTATATCCTACATCCAATGTTAAAACAAAGCCTTCAACCTCACAAGTCAACCCCCATCCTGAAAGCTCTACTGAAATCCTTGTCCAAATAGCTTATCTCGATGTTAAGCTCGAATCCTTCAAAATTCAGGTGGAAAAAATGACATCCGCCGCCAAAGAAACTAGTGCAGATGTGGCACGCATGCGTATCAAACTCGATCAGGCTCTCAAGAAAGCTTCCAAGTTGACTACCAAAGTTCAGACTTGTGTTAATAACATTCTAAAGAAATGTCTGACACAATGGAGGTTATGAAGGATGTAGTAGTCAAAACATTAGCTTATTTTCTTAAACCCTTTGTTGAGCAGCAGCAGGAGAAAGTACAGGCTGGGGAAAATGAACATGAGCATGTGGATGAGTAGCAACCAGAGCAGGATGATGAGCATGTGCAGGAGCAGCAACAACCTCGACCTCCACACGCATTCCAGGCAGTGGGCCCCACACCAACTCCAACGGATATTGAGGTCGCGATGCATACGCTTGGATTAAATCCCCAGACCCGAATTGGTATATGGACACCAGCTCCACTTCTCACATGACGTCCGACCAAGGTACTCTCTTGTCTTATTCCAATTTGAGCAAAAATCGTGATATACTTGTTGGTAATGGAAACTCAATTCTAATTCATGGTTACGGTCATACTACTGTGTCTCTTCCCCATCCACCTTTTGTCATGAAAAATGCTCTTCATGCCCCTAACTTAATTAAAAATTTGGTGTCTGTCTGTAAATTCACCACTGATAATTGGGTTTTTATTAATTTTGATCCTTACGGGTTTTTTGTGAAGGATTTCAAGACGGGGATACCTCTCATGAGATGTAATAGTAGGGGAGATCTTTATCCTATCACACCCGCATCTAGTCTCTCGAGTCAAGCCTTGTTGTCTACTTTTGCAGCTCTCGCTCCTTCCTTGTGGCATGCACGTTTGGGTCACCCTGGGTCGTCCATTGTTTCTTCATTGCATAGAAACAATTTTATTTCTTGTAGGGTACGCGTACTACTCTAGTTTTTCATTCATGTCCTTTAGAAAAATATGTTATATTATCATTTGTAGCCTCTATTTCTCGTACTTTAATGTCATTTGATATTATTCATAGCGATTTATGGACATCTCTCATTTTAAGTTTTATGGGCCACCGTTATTATGTTCTATTTTTGGATGATTATTCTAATTTTTTATGGACCTTTCCGTTAGCGAAAAAATCACATGTTTTTTTCACATTCTTAAAATTTAGAGCAATCGTCCGCACCCAATTCGAATGGAAAATAAAAAATATTTAATGTAATAATGGCAAAGAATATGATAATGGGTTGTTTCAGGATTTTTTTGATACTAATGACATAGTTTTTTGTTTCTCTTGTCCTCATACTTTCAAAAAATGGGATAGCCGAACGAAAAAATCATACCATTAATAATATTATTCGAACTTTATTGGTCTACGCTTCTGTACCCCTTCCTTTTGGCATCATGCTCTACAAATGAATACTTGTCTTATTAACATTCTTCCTACCAAAGGATTGGCATATTCCCCCCTCTTAAATTACTCTATAATAAGAATCATTCGTAATCACATCTTAGGGTCTTTGGGTGCTTATGTTATCCGCTATTTCCGTCAACCGCAATTAACAAACTTCAAGCCCGTTCTACCCTTTGTGTATTTTTGGGTTATCCATCTAATCATCGTGGTTACAAATGCTTTGATTTATCATCTAATAAAATCATAATTAGTTGTCATGTTATTTTTTATGAAATCCAATTTCTGTTTGCTCAAGTATGTAGTCCCGATCCTAGTTCATATAATTTTTTAGATGACGCAGTCTCCCCATATTTTATCCACCATTTCTCGAACTTGTCCCGCACCAAAAAATCCGCCAGTGGGCCCACTGCCTGCTGGACCTCCAAGTGGGCCAAACACTCAGGTTTCGGGTCCAAGAATGGCGGGCCGTATATCCACCCGATCGGCCCGCTCTTGTTCCGATCACGGGTCCAAGAATGGTGGGCGAATATCCAGCCCGATCGCCCCTGCTACTATTTCAGATGTCAGTCCCAATTCCAGTGTTGGGCCAGCAGACAGTGGGCCTGCTGGCCAGTCCGTCCCCATCCGAATTTTTCCCAACATCCACCCATTTCTCCCCTGAGTCACAGGCCGGTCAATCATAGTCAACAGGATATTTTTAAACCAAAGAGATATTTTAATCTAAATTCTAATGTTCTTAAATTCCCCCTACCCCGTAACGTAGTGTATGTGTTAAATGATCCGAATTGGAAATTGGCCATGAACGATGAATAAGATGCTCTTATTGAAAATAAGTCGTGGGAGTTGGTACACCATCCTTCAGGTGTTAATATTATTCGGCCTATGTGGATTTTTACTCATAAGGATAATTCTGATGGTTATTTTGCGAGGCATAAGGTTCGTCTTGTAGGTGATGGTATGACTCAGCAGGTTGGCGTGGATTTTGGTGAGATGTTTAGTCTGGTGGTCAAACCGGATACCATTCGCACTGTTCTCATTCTCGCTCTTTCGAAAGCATGGCCCATTCATCAGTTACATTTGAAGAATATTTTCTTACATGGTGATCTTAAGGAGACCGTTTACATGCATCAACCCCTGAGTTTTTGAGACCCCAAATATCTTCATCATGTTTGTTTATTGAAGAAGTCCTTGTATGGGCTTAAGAAGGCCCCACGGGCTTTGTATAAGAGATTTGCAGACTATGTTTTGACTATTGGGTTTTCTCATAACAGGTTTGATAATTCATTGTTCATATATAGGTGTGGTACTTCTCTGACTTATATTCTATTATATGTGGATGATATTATCTTGACTGCCTCTCCTGATATTTTGCGAAAGTCTGTCATGACCATGCTCAGTTCGGAGTTTGCTATGAAAGACTTGGGGCCCTTGAGTTACTTTTTGGGGATTGATGTTTCTCATCATGCAGGTGGGTTATTCTTATCACAAAGGAAGTATGCCGCTGAGATAATTGAAAGGGCTGGTATGTCCTCGTGTAAGTCTACTTCTACTCCAGTTGATACTAAGCCCAAGCTGGGTGCTGCGGCTAGCTCATCTTACGAGGATCCCACTCACTATCGCAATCTTGCTGGAGCTCTACAGTAACTTACTTTCACGAGATCAGATATTACTTATGTCGTACAATAGGTGTGTTTGTTTATGCATGATCCTTGGGTGGAGCACATGAATGCGCTCAAATGCATTCCCAGATACATCCAGGGACACTTGACTATGGCTTGCATCTATATCCATCAACGACCTCTACACATGTCTCGTATACCGATGCTGATTGGGGTGGTTTTCCAGATACCAGACACTCCACGTCAGGTTATTGCATGTTTCTTGGTGATAACTTGGCCTCATGGTCTGCCAAACGACAAGCTACCTTATCACGCTCCAGTGCCGAGTCTGAGTATCGAGGGTTAGCCAATGTGGTTTCTGAATCATGCTGGTTACGTAATCTTCTCTTGGATCTTCACTTTCCCATTCAAAAAGCTACCTTGGTATATTGTGATAATATTAAGAGAAAGCGAGGACTTTCTTTTAGCTACCGGTTTGCTGTTTATCTTTCTGGGAATCCGGTTCAACACCAACGCACTAAACATATTGAGATGGATATCCATTTTGTTCACGAAAAGGTAGCTCGTGGACAAGTACGCGTCCAACATGTTCCTTCCAGGTATCAAATTGCAGACATCTTCACTAAGGGTCTTCCCTCGGTCCTATTTGAAGATTTTAGGGACAGTCTCAGGGTACGAAGATCGCCCGCATGACTGCGGGGGTGTGAAAATATACAAGGATACTCACGGTATACACACCGTGTATATCCCTATTTTTGTAACAAAATATTTTGTATTATTTGTATATAATTAGCATTGTACACTTACCATAATTGTAGGATTCTTGTACAATTAGAATAGGGTTTTGGAAATAGAATAGGAATATGATTTTTCATATTATGGAAGTTGTAAATTGTATATATACTCTTTCATTAATGAAAATAATGAAGGGGATTATTTCATTCAATAATCATGCTTAATAATTTCATAAGAATGATTCTGAGGATATGTTTTGCAGCAAATTGAAGTTAATTAGACATGAAAACCTTAGCCAATACTGTGCATTAAAGCATGATTATCTGCTTTAAAGACTAGTTAAATGGCTATTCGACACGAATTAATCAATAAGTATCTTGTATGCATTAATTACATTTATATGACTGGTCTAATCATTTGTAGATGGAGAATTCAATTAGAAAGAGCTATAATTATAAGCGAAAAAATTGACCAGAAAAGACAGGAAAATTAAAATAGCTCGTAGAACAAATATTTGAGAATTTGAAGCTGAGGTGGGGTGGGTGGGGGTTGGGAGTTATACGTAAATAAGAAAATAGAAGTCAAATCCATCACTTTTTACAAGAAAATCTTATTCACTAATGGTGCCAAGCTATTTTCAACCCAAAAGTGAAAGCATTGTTGAATATGTTCTATTTATATTTAGTGGGCGATCCATCAAAAAACACCAAAGTCAGAATAGTTTTTGGTCCCTCAACAGCATAACTTGCTTTTTCTTGCTAAAAAAAAATTCTTTTCCTAGCCTAGCCACCTTTTTCAATCTCCCTTTCAGCGTTAAAAAACATCAACCATATTTCCAATCTTACAAGGCAGTATGACATTGGCTATGTACACCCATTATGCAGACACACTAAATTATGCTTGATTAATTAAAGTTGGAACAATTGCACAGAATAAGAAAAAAAGTATTCGAATATTACACGATTAGGAAACACCTGACTATTTTTAGTGCTGCAGTTCACTAACAAGCATAAACAATCTACTAGGTTTTTTTGTTTAATTTTATTTGTTAGTCTCTCGTCCTTTCTCTTTCCTTTCTGAAATCGGTGTTTTGTTCTTATTAATCACGTGATTGTGATAGAATAAGTTTTTTGCAACTTGCAAAGTTGGGTGACAAAGCAACAACTTTAAGCTCTACTGTATATAATTTTAGAGATTAAAGAGCATAGTACAATAAAAATGACAGCAGAGTAAATTTAGAGCCAACAATTTACAAGTTGTTGTACCTCAGAGAAAAAGGTTCGACAGAATCCAAATAGAAGAGATCTTCCCACCAGATTCTTCATCTTCTCTTTCTTGTGGGGGGGACCATATATGTGCCTCTTCAAAAAATTGAGAGGGCAAGGGCAAAGTTATGTGAAAATGACTTAGACTAGAGCATTTGGTATCAAATCAAACCATCTACTTCTACTTTGGGCTTACGAATAAATTTATGAAGTTTAAGTGTGTGTATCTCATCAACTAATTCCCAAGGAACCTCAGACAATGGCGAACAAAGACAACCTTTTATTTTCTTAGGATGGGTTGGACAATGATATCGTCAGGAATTTTAGTAACGGCATTAGAAAAATACAAAAAGGCCGGCCACCCTTGTAATTTGAACGTAGAATCTAAAAATAGTTTTTAAACCATTTTTATCACTATTTTAAAAACTTCCTCCATGTCAAGAGACTTGAACAATTACACAACAAATTCAAATATGTATTAACCTTAATTGCCAATATAATTTTCTGACAAAAATGATTCAGTTGACCCCCTTCATTACATGTAGCTACATCCTTGATCCCAAGGTTAATGCTAACATCATAATTTAAAGGTAAACTTTTATTCAGCATCACCTTTTTATCACTTGAAAATAAAAAATAAAAAATAAAACTTAAATGAATCCGAGTTCTTTTCTAAAAAACCACAAGGGGATGAATTTTATATTATGAGCACTTTCTGAAGTTTTATTTTCTGTACAGGTCGGGCGGTTTTCCGTGATCGACCACGAACATATCCAAGTTAGTTTAAGCTCAATCATAAACCACCAACATATCCAAGTTAGTTGCGGCTCAATCATCAATGGTTGAGTTAATTTCAATGTACTCCCTTAACATTTAAGGATTGAGAAATAATATACCCTTTACATGTTGAATATGAACGATAACCTCCTTATACAATATTTTCTAGTGAAATTTTTCTTTTTTTGAACGATTTCCTTTTCCAGAACTAAAATACAAAACGAAATATCACACAATTTTCTTTATTCTTGTTTTCTCTCTTCTTTTTGATACACTATAATGTAATGATTTACTGAGCTTATGAATGAATAAGAAAGAAATTTTGCGTAAGGAACAGATTTGTATGTATGATGTGCTAATAACTTCTTCATTTTATACTTTATCATCAGATTCATCTGGCCGTTGTTCTACATAATAAATGCGGTAACCTCTTGTTTTGGAAATAAGATCTTGACTAGCTAGCAGCTTGATTTGTGATAATTGACTTTTGATCGATCGTTCCCTTAATCTTGATTGTATCGTTTGTCTTTATTCATCCAAATATCTAAGTTTGTCTAGATTCATCCTCAAGTTAAAAAAAGGGTTTCAGAATCAAAGTTGTATTGGTAATAAATGTATCAGGATGAAGATTCTTAGATGGGACACATGGCAAGTTCGGAAGGAACTCATAGTCAACCCCAAGTTGATCGGTGCTAGTTTGGCTAAAGACTAAAAAGCCTCTTAACCATCTGAAAACTTGGTCCGGGACTGCTCACTATTAAAACAAGGCCTTCTTTCAAGAGACAAACACCGATGGGCCCGAACGGTGCCATATTTTGATAGGAAAACTGACGATGAGTACATATAGCTCATTTATTTACTTTTATGATTTTTTAATAAGAAACATTTTTGCGAAAAAAATCCTGGAACATTATTTTCGAGAGACACATTCTGTATATTAATCGGAGCATTTTGTGCCAAAATAATTATTTAGAAAACGACGGTGCAGTTGATTATTAATAAACTTAAATAAAATACTATCTTGTTGAAACTAATCGTTAATGTAGACATCAAAATTTTATTGGATCAAATCCATAATAAATTTGGATTGAATCTTAAATTCATGACATATTGACCAAGTCAGATTATGATTAATAAAGTCGAATTAATTATTTAAGTCAAAATTATACGACTTAAATGAAATCCAAATTATATGTGGGTTAGTCCATTAAATTGGGTCTCTACAAGACGAGCCCAATTCACGTCCTTCTATCCAAAGTATGCTAAAATTACTTGGAGGCAGAAGTAGCCCCATGCTCTAGTTCACCTATATAAAAGGGTCAAATATCACCTTTTGAAGACATCTTGCAATTTGCATAGCATCTTCACTACAGGCAAAGGAGAGAAACAACATCTATATAAGACGCTACATGTAACAACTCGCCTAGTCATTTTGAGCTTTTTACTTTTATTTCTCAAATAAACCCTTCACATGGCTTAATTGTGTTTTTGACTTGTGGGGATGGGTGGCGTGGTTCCCTAGGTAATCAAGCGGGTTTCAGATAGATTTTAGCAAGTTTAGAAGTTTCAAGGTTGAATGAAATAGAGATGTTTGACCAAAGACATCATCGGGGGTAAATGCATTATTTTTGAAGTTTCATCGATTCTGCTAGGTCAGGAATGTCATTTATGACGTAATCGAGCCATTGGTTCGGGTCCATAGGCATTTGGGTGTGTTTTGGATAATTGGTTGAGAAATAGAATTTTCAAAGTTTAAGAGTGGACCTTGGTCAATATCAGGTCAATGAGACGTTTTTGGGAATTTTGAGTGCGAGAGAGATTTCGTACCATGTTTTATGACTGAAATACATATTTAGTTTGTGTTTGAGAGATCTCGAATGAGTTTTGAGTGTCGGATCGAGCTTTCAAAGACACCAAGAAATAATAACATGCCATATGGTTTCCTTCATCGCGATCGGGATGGGTGGTGAAGTGTAAGGTCGCGACAGCTCTATGTTGTCTCGCGATCGCATAGAGGAAAACCTGGGCGGGGTCAGATAATTCTTCTCAATAGCGACTGGTGGGCCTAGTGATCGTGAAGGCCATTTGACACCTGGGCAAAATCTTAAATCCCCATTTCGCACTTCATCTTCCAAAACACATTTTCAGAGCTCGGATTTTAGTGATTCCAAGTGTTATTTTCAAGATTATTCAATGGAGTAAGATCTTAACTCTAATGTAAGAATTTATTTACGTTTCCTTCCATTATTTAGTGATTCCTCCCTTGATTTAGAATATAGAAATAAGGGTTTTTTATGGATTTGGATTTAGCTTAAATTAGTGAAATTTAAGCACTAATTGTGGGTAACTTCATGATCTTTAAGATTATGACTATCTACACTATGGGTAACATGATTTTAAGTTGAATTTTTTATTTTGACCTTTGGGGCTCGAGGTGGGATTTTTATTTGACTTTTGGAACTGGAACTTTTATATAGCAATATGGTATCAATAACTTCATATTCTCATGTAGATGTCTTATTTGATCAAAGTGGGCTCACTCAGAAGTTAAGAGGAATGGAAAAGGATGTGGAGTGACTCTTCGTCTTCAGATTCAGGTAAGTTGACACTTACTAGAACTTTTATGTAGTGTTTTGTGTTGCTTTAATTAATTAAGGGGTGTAATGGAGAATTGGGGGTTCCATAATCGTGAGGTGATGAGAACTTGTGCGGGTACTAGTGTATTTGTATGGATAATTAAAACACAAAGTAATTATACTTGTGACGGAGACTATGTGTTCAGCCTTCGGGTCTTGAAGGTGGTGCATAAATCCACTAGTTGCTTGTTTCAGCTAGGTAAGAAATGATTGATTGACTTTCATGAATATTGACCAGGCATGAATTCATACATTTACATGGTGTAAAC
This sequence comes from Anisodus tanguticus, assembly GCA_034509755.1. Taxonomy (NCBI): domain Eukaryota; kingdom Viridiplantae; phylum Streptophyta; class Magnoliopsida; order Solanales; family Solanaceae; genus Anisodus; species Anisodus tanguticus. Next base: position 57,179,340 of record CM067545.1, read on the forward strand.
ATATCCATCACATTCATTCATGATATTATTGGCATCTAATTGATGGAATATGAGGAACAGGGCCCGGAGAGGCCAGATTTTGATATGGTACATAGATAGGAGTGATGATGATGATGATATTATAGACTACGGGATAGTACCTGATGTGATCTTGAAGATCTGATATTTTGGGTGGATATATGGAGCTCATGAGTCCTCCATGGGTCACTTAAAACCTACTGTATGCGCGTGTATGTTCCGATGCATATAGCCATAGCATAACATACATTTCACTTGCATTTTATGCCATTTATACTTGTTGATTTGATCTCGTGCCATATGTGTCCTAAATAGTGTAAATATGGGATCTTTATGAGTACGCTTTCTTAAAATGTTAGAAAGATAGTATTTCTGGCTTTCCCTGACTTATATAATGAAAATATTGAACCTTTGAACAATGTTTGTCCTAAGAGATGGAAAGATCGAATCTTAAATAATATATCATCTTAAATAATGTAAAGGTCGAGTCTTTATGATTATTCTTGCCTTAATATGTGAACGGGTTGAATCTTTACTTGTGTATGTGCATGTCCTTATTAATATAAAGATTGAATCTTTGCAACATAACATTCTTGAATTTATGGAAAGGTGGAACCTTTGTGACTATACATGAAAAGTTATGAACTTTATTACTTGGTTTAGTTGTAGATTCTTCACTTAAAATATTGAAATGCTTATAAACTATAATTTGTAAATACCAAACGAAGCAAGAAAGTTGAGTATCGAAATTACCAACCCTCGTCATCGGTATAGTTCAGGGTCTGTCTATGACGTTGGATAAACGTGCTTCTTGTACTAACTCTACACCTGTTTTACTTTTGGTGTGCTGGTCTAGATCTAAGCACGAGTGGAGCTCGAGGTTCAGGCGACCGTTGAGGCGAGCTATCTTTGTAGTCTATATTGAGCTGATGACGTTTCCACAGCAGCAAGCTCTTTCTTATCTTTATTTAGCAAGCTCTTATAGTTATGACTTTCAGATTTTGGGGAGTAGTTTAACTTAGACTTTTTCTTTTATGGGTATTTGAACTATTCTAGTTCATTCGAATTTTTTTACTTCTATTTCTGCATATACTTTCTTTCTCAACTTATGAATGCTAAGGGTTCGCATATGGGTTTTAGGGTAGGTGCCTTCTCGACAAAAATGAAATTTTGGGTCAAGACGAATTTGGTATCAGAGCACTAGGTTCGTTGGTCTCATGAGTACAATATCGATGTCTAGTAGAGTTTTGTTGATCGGTACGAGAGATATGTACCAATATTCAATAGGATATAGGCCATTTTGGAAATTTTGCTTCTTTCATTCTTTTCGTGCGTTCCAGACTTTATTGGATTCTAAATCTATTTTGTTTCAATCTTTCTCACAGATGGTGAGGACTCATTCAACCATGAATAGAGATCAAGATCTCGTACCTGCTCTCATGCCTCCAGGTTTTATTGCTACACCGGTGCTTTAGGACACTTTGGTTCGCATGATGAGTTTTGTCGAGATAATAGCACATGGGTGTTCTACTGGTCACTTTTAATGGATCACAGGCTAGGGTTGGAGGACAGACCCCTAATCATATGGTTATGCCCTGATTTTAGACACTAGGAGTTCAGCCAACACCTACTAGGGTTCCCCATTTCTTAGGCGTACTAGTGTATGGTCTTGGTCCACCCCTAGATACTCATCCCAGGATGATCGTGATGGAGTAGAACATGTTTGACCGACTCCGAAATATGGGTCTTCCAAGATATGATTGAGACTAGAGGATGATGTTTATGAGTTCTTGATTGGCTGTCATGAGAGGTTTCACAACCTCGGGTTAGTGGAGTCTCGTGGAGTAGACTACACTACTTTTCAGATGATTGGACCTACTAAGTAGTAGTGGAGGTCATATGTTGAGAGCAGACCAATAGGATCTCTTGTTACTTGGAATTTGTTTACTCAAGCATTCTTGGAGAAGTTCGTACCTCATAGTGTTAGAGAGATGAGGAGAGCTTAGTTTGAGGGGTTACACTAGGGACGTATGACTGTGATAGAGAAGGAGACACGGTTCCATGTATTGTCTTGCCATGCTTTGATCATCCTCTCGGATGAGCCTGAGAGGGTGAGAAGTTTCATTAATGGTCTGATTTGTCCTATTCGCTTGATTGCAACATAGATAGTTATTACAGGGTCTTTCTTCCAGCAGATTGTTGATGCGGTCCGAGAGGCCTAATTTATTAGACGTGAGGATTATGAGGAGAAGGTGGTCAAGAGGCCCCGTTGCAGCACACATGTGGGTACCTCATACAGAGGTAAAGGTCATTTTGGTGGAGGTCATCACCACCCAATTTTTAGGATAGTTTTTGCGGCCATATTAATATTTGAGATAGGACAGTCAGTGTGTACTTCTTATATTTTAGGGCACTTGACCCCGAGTTCCTATAGGCCGTCTAGACATGGTGGGTATTCATGCACTGATCTTTCCCAACGATCTACCATTCCCAAAAGGTGTGATGAGTGTGGTGACCATGGGCATTTTGAGAGGTACTTTCCCAGACTTAGGCGTATGGTGCAGTCATTAGAAGTATACGATCTACCATTCCCAAAAGGTGTCATGAGTGTGGTGCAGTCATTCGAAGTATTCTTTCGGTTGACCATCGTCCCACTATGATTTTGTTTGATCCATGATCTGCCTATTCTTTTGTGTCTGCCTACTTTGCTTTGAGTTTGGATTTTATGTGTGATTCCCTATTCTTTCCTATTCATGTTTCTACTCCTCTTGGGGATTCCGTAGTGGTAGACCGGGTATATCGAGGTTGTATAGTTACTTTGATTGGACATGATACCCAGGTATACATGAAGGTCTTGAATATAGTAGATTTTGATGCTATTCTTGGGATGGATTGGTTATTTTTTTTATCATGAGATCTTGGTCTGTCATTCCAAGATAGTTACATTAGCTATGCTGAGTATTCCTCTTTTAGAATGAAAGGGTGCTCTTAGTCGGTATCCGAAAAAGGTGATATCATTTCTTAAGGTTCAAAGGATGGTGGAAAAAATGTGTCTCTCTTAATTGGCTTATATTCGGGATACTAGCTAGCGCGAAGATTCCCCCATTAGTGATGGTCTGGTAGTGAGAGAGTTTCCAGAGGTATTTCTGATGGATCTTCTAGGATTTCCACCTAATCGTCACATTAATTTTTGTATTGACTTAGAGCCGGACACTCAGCCTAGTTCTATTCTGCCATATCGTATGGCACCAGCTGATTTGAGGGAGTTAAATTAGAAATTACAAGTTCTATTAAGTACTTTTCATTCAACCTATTGTTTCTCCTTGGGGTGCTCCCGTGTTTATGATAAAGAAAGATGGGTCTAAGCTAATGTGTATCAATTATCGACAATTGAACAAGGTGACTATCAAGAATAAGTATTTGATACCTCGTATTCATTATTTGTTTGATCAGCTTAAGGGTACTTCTGTCTTTTCAAAGATTGATTTGAGGTCTGGTTATCATCAATTGAAGATCAAGGCAGATGATGTTCCTAAGACGGTTTTTCAGACGCGTTATGTGCACTATGAGTTTCTGGTGATGTCATTTGGGTTGACTAATGCTCCTACAACCTTTATGGAGTTAATGAATGGAGTATCATGTATTACTTGGATTCCTTCATTATTGTCTTTATCGATGATATTTTGATATGCTCTTGGGGTAAGAAGGAGCACGAGCAACAATTGAGGATTGTACTTGGTATTTTGAGGAAGAAGCAACTGTATGCCAAATTTGTTATGTATGATTTTTGGCTTAGTTCAATGACATTTTGGGGGCATGTAGTAACTTAGGATGGTATCATGGTAGATCCTAAGAAGATTGAGGCGGTTCAGGATTGGATCACTGAGGTTCGAAGTTTTGTTGGTCTCGCGGGTTATGACCAATGTTTTATGGAAAGTTTCTCAACCATTATATTCATGTTGACTAGATTGACTAAGAAGGACGTATCACTTCATTGGTCCGATGAATGTGAGGTGAGTTTCCAAAAACTCAAGACATTATTGACTACCCCTCCGATTTTGGCCTTACCTTTCGAGGGAGAGAGCTTTATGGTCTATTGTGATGTTGTTGTAGTGGGTATTGGGTGTGTGTTGATGCATAAACGGAATGTGATCATCTATTTCGAAACAATTGAAGGTACATAAGAAGAACTACCCCACTCATGACTTGGAGCTGGCAGCGGTGGTGTTCGCTTTGAAGATTTTGAGACATTATCTATATGGGCTGCACTGTGAGGTATTCATGGATCATTGCAGTCTTTAGTACATATTCAATCAGAAAGATCTTAATTTGAGATAGCGTAGGTGGTTGGAGTGGACAAGGATTATGTATGACTATCCTTTATCACCAGGCAAAGTCAATGTAGTGGCGGATGCCTTGAGTAGAAAGGAAGTAAGTAGATCCGAGCCCCGAATAATTGTGGTCATATTCAAGTATTCAAATAAAGAGCTTGTGTATAAAAAAAATGAAGTCCCGAAATAATTTCAGACTTTAAAGTGTGATGACGATGGTTGACAATAATATTTTTTGTGTGCCAAAATGAGCTATGAGCTAGTGCTATATCACATCATTATGATAATGAGTATATAAAGTGTGTTAAAATGATTACTATTTAAGTGAACTGAGATCATGAAATTAATTATGTGTGTAATTGGTCTAATGGGAAATTTTAGCGCAAAATGAGAAATTAATTAAGATTATTGAATAAATATTATGTAGACAACAATTATATTTGAATTACAAGATTCCAAGTGTCAATAATCTAATTGAAGGATGGCTATAGATTTGATGAGTCACATGCACATAATGTGCAATAAAAAGTGTAAAGGCACATGCTATATATATTCCATGTCCACTTAGTGGAAATTCTTATATCATTTTGACATAAGGAGGGGCTGCACGTCCTTCACCCCTTTTGCTAACTTTATTTCATTTTAAATCTAAAATCAAAAGATAACAATTCAACTAGATAATTTTCACCATACTTAAAAGTTCGACAATAATATTTTCTTTCGTTTATGCGGGTCGAAGGTTACTTCGTTGTCAAGTAAAATTTCAAGTGGTTCGTGGAGATTGTGTAGTCCCTCTTCATCTCTTTACTTGTGATTGAAACTTCTTTCGAAGTGAAGTAAAGTTCGATAAAGGGTTCGTTCTTGGCATAAGGTAAGATTTTCCCCTCTTCTACGTGAATTTGAGTTCATACAACTCTTGGCTAAGTTGTTGAGTTAGAACTTATGAATCAGAAGTTGAATATCGTATTTGAGTCTGTAGGTGATATTGGGTTGTTTGAAGTATTTTTGTGGTGTTGTATGGCTGGAATTATGGAGAATAAACTGGCATAATATGTGTTGTTGTTATGAACATGAAAAAATATGGGCGGAAGAAATCATCGTTTAGTTAGTTAGTTATGTAGCGAGCTTGTCGCTCGATATGGTTGTCATTATGTTTCCGTGAGCTTGGCGCTAATACTATTGTTGTTCCTTGTGGATTAAGGTGTAGATAAGTTCATTCCGGCTGCACTAATATATATATATATATATATATATATATATATATATATATATATATATATATATATATATATATATGTTGCTCATGAGCAACCAAGTACCAGTCTCTCAACAGTATTGTCTTCATATTAGATTTAAACATACAATCATGTATAATCCATAGATATAGGTTAAACTCACTTACCTCAAGCTTGATGATGAATCTCTAGGTCCACACCTTGGCAAAATATGTCACTTCCCAACCTGAATGGGAGGTACCATGCTCTATATACAACTACTATGAACCTGTATAGATTATATGATGTAACTCAAGAGATAAATGGGAAGGTAAATGAACTTTGTATACAGATGTGGACATTGGCCCATGATATGCAACTGAATAACAACTTGTTACAAATGAACTCACGAATATTGTCTATGAAGCCTCTATGAATACCTATAACTGAACAACTAATTAAAGCGTCAGGCATGTAATATTTAACACCAATGACACACTAGACCTGACTCAGCTCCAGGTAGAATTGTAGCTTACAACTCTTCCGCTGAACATTTGTACCATCTAGCGAGAAAGTCTATCAACCTCTATATTTGAACCTATAATGTGGAATATAACAAATGCAGCACCACTGGCAAAAGAGACGTCGGTATAAAAAGAAATGTATCGAGTATGTACGGTAGATATTGTTAACAATATGAATACAAAAACATCTGATGAGAGCAAATCTAGTAATGTCGACAATTGTGATGAAACCTGGCAATAACATGTAAATTGCATCTTATGAAGCTGCTATTAGTTATTTGTTATATTACGCCACGTCGGGCATGGTATTTACGTATATATGTACATCTTATACCCTTCTTGCAAATAAGCCTCTGTGGGCCAATAAATAAAACTCTAAGGCAAATAAGCCTCGGTAGGCCAACAAATAAGGCTCGGTAGGCCAACAAATAAGCCTCTGTAGGCCAACAAATAAGGTAACGTGGACAACAAATAATTCTCAGTAGACCAACAAATAAGACTCGGTGGCGAGCAAATAAGCCCTAATGTACCAGCAAATAAGCCTCGGTAGGCCATCAAGTAGTGTCCGCGTATATGCCCAATTAGTCCCCATACTATAAACTACAATTACTCTCGTATATGTATACCTACTTAGCATAAAACAGTTCTTCCCGATTATCTCATTACTTAGGAAGATCTTACGAATGGCTAGACTATTCAAGTGACACTACTATCTTATAATAATATATCTAAGGAGTTCAATTACTCTCGGGAACCAAACAAGGTATTATACGGTCGAATAAGGGTTTGGTAGTCATGTACGGAATCAACTGAATGAGCTAGATGACAAATTAAAGCCTCAATATTCTATATGACGAGTCATGTGACAAGCTTATGTCTAACTTACTTCCGATTATCTTTTAGACACATAACAATGATTTGAAATACAAGTGGAGTACTTCCCTATGCTATGCTTCGTCTACGACACTTACCATACATGTTCTTATAAAGGATCAAATGTACATTAAATGACACAAGATACATCATATGAATCTAGGGAACTTTGTTTCCCCTATGTACAATATAACGTGAAACAACAAACGGACATAAAGTACATGAATATAGTATTTATGATAGTTCTATATTTTAACCTCTTATGAAGAAAAATATTCTAATGATTAATATCAAATGAAGAAAAGGATAGTCATTACATACCTTGGTTTAAACTTTGAATGACCACTACGAGTTAATCTTTTCAATAATTGTTTAACCTCAGGTGTTTTTAAACTAACGATAGTTCCGCGAGTTCCACACAACCTTGAGAATGCTAATCTCTTTTCCGAGTTAAAGGCCAGATGTCGAACTTTTTGTTCACTCACTACCGAAGTTACTTGTGTTGGGAGCTAAGCGATTAGACAATATTCTAATGTTGATGCCATGTACCCGAGGATATACATATTGATCTTGTAAATATTGATATTGTACGATGGTGAAAGCAAACTTGTAATAGGTGTGGGTTACAACAATTGCAGAAAATAGGAAGTAAGTAAATATTACAAATTGCTAGAATGGATAAACTAAAGATTACAACAAACTGGAATCAAGAACGTTACAAACTCCTTGTGATTTGCTGAGTCGAGTGATGACACTATGTCTTTAAGACAAGATTGCCCCGCATATATCCTTTTACGTTGTCGGGCAATAGTCTCCTAAGATACAACAGCAACTTAACAAATGATCAAAGGAAACTCAAGTGTTACTCTTGAAGAACTTTGAATATAGTAAACTTGCTAGAGAGGAAAAAGAAGATTTCAGAAAATTCTGTAAGTGTTTCTAAGTGTTGAACAATTGAGCCAAATGCCTTAATTTATAGTGTAATGAGATGACCTCTCAACTAGACAACTAATGGCCTTCAATAGCCATGTAATGACACTTATTGAGGGGTTACATTCAGCCAAATAATGGCTAAATTCATGTGCCAAATAATGGAGATTTAATGCTCCAAAACCAGCCCAAAAGTCAGAACTTTCCATCTTCCCGTCGTAGCATTCTGCCTCCGAAGCGTCGCAGCTCTCCGAATTAGCGTCGCGACTCTAGTGGCTGAACACCCAATTAGCGCCGCGGTGCTCCGGCGCCTCAGCTCCGCAGCGATTTCCAACTCGTTTCATCTTACACTTCGCACACTCCTTCCCTCGTTTACCAACGTGGAATACTTGTCATTTGGCCAATAACCATCCATCATTCTATGTCTCAAACGTATTACTTATGTACCAATATCTCTTTCACTAATGAAATTTGTGATACTTCACACTACGTGTGCACGTGTATGAAAACGTCATTTCCGACGTGCGGGGCCCCAATTGTTCGAGTCATAAATAATGGGATAAACTTAATTCCACATTAGTAAATTTCCAACAATCCCCTATTGAAAGAGATTTTGGCGCACTCACATGGTGCCTTTTCCAGTAATTTTTCAGTGGACCAATGTTTCATCAGGAGAGGTAGCTTCAGCTTTGAACCATCCATAGTTGAATACCATCGGACTTACTGTGCGGTGAACGTGATGTCTTGAACCGTCAGTGTTCAGTGTAAGCCCAAGTCAACGGTACCAACACAACAACTTCCCTTACTATGTTATTCGTAATGTTTTGTCCATTGTGGTTGTGGACACTTCTTGGATTCTTAAGTGCGTTCATTTGAGGCGGCCTGTCCTCGCACTTAAATAGGTGGTCTCCTACAAGGTATCCTACTATACCCCACTTTACAAGTGTTAGGAACCATTAAAAGTTTCCCCAAACCTAACCTCAACCGTTGAGGATCATTAAAGGTTTTGGAAACTTAATCTTTACCCACACTGCAGATAGCACTTAACGTCTATCGCAGGAACGGCTTTGGATTTGGTGTTTCTTTACATAAATCACTATCCGAAGTGCTTATGCTTCCACCAAAGCGCTCAACTGAACCTTTATAGCTTAGTTTTCCCATTGAACCTAATTCATGAGATCTCCAGTTAGTAAGGATGGGTTACCACCGTAGTGGTCCTTATAGCTTGGGTTTTAAGCCCATTTCCCTAGACAGACAGAACATCTGATCTTTGGGTAAGCCCTTTGTCAGCGGGTCCGCTATGTTATCCTTTGATTTTATGTAATCAATAGATATTATACTCGTGGTGATCAACTACCTAATGGTCTTATGTCTCCGTCGAATATGATGAGACTTGCCATTATACATAGAACTCCGTGCCCTTCCTAGAGCCGACTGGCTATCGCAGTGGATCATTACAGAATGAACGGGTTTGTCCCAACAAGGGACATCCTCTAAGAAGTTGTGAAGCCACTCAGCTTCTTCTCCTACTTTGTCTATAGCGATAAAATTCAATTCCATCGTGGATCGGGCGATGCAAGTTTTCTTAGAAGATTTCCAAGACATAGCCCCACCACCAATTGTAAATATATACCCACTGGTGGACTTGGTGTTCTCTATATCAGATATCCAGTTTGCATCACTGTACCCCTCTAGTACAACTAGATATCTCGAATAATGCAACCCGTAAGTTAGCGTGTATTTCAGGTATCGTAGTACCCGATTCAATGCCTTCCAATGATCATTACTCGGATTATGGGTAAACCTAGCCAACTTGTTGACTGCATAAGCAATATCAGGTCGGGTGCAATTTGTTATGTATATCAAACTCTTAATCACATGTGCATATTGCTCCTGGCATACGGGTGCACCACGATTTTTATCAAGCTTTAGATTTCTATCCATTGGTGACTTCATAGGCGAACTGTCAAACATCTCAAACTTTCTCAACACATCTTCGATGTAGTGAGACTGAGATAAGACCAGTCTGTCAGACGTCTTAGAGATCTTTATCCCTAAGATGACATATGTGATACCCATATCCTTTATGTCGAAGCATTCTTTCAATATGTTCTTAGTTTCTAGAATCAATCTAGGACTGCTCCCTGTGATCAACATGTCATCTACGTACATGTATATCATGACGAATGAGTTAGAGTTACCTTTTGTATAGACACACTTGTCATATTCATTAATGGAGAAACCCGTCGATAGTAGAGTACTATCAATTTTTTGTGCCATTGCTTCGGGGCCTGTTTCAGCCCGTACAGAGATTTCACAAGTCGATAGACTTTCTTCTCTTGCCCTGGAACCACATACCCCTCGGGTTATTCCATATAAATTTCTTCTTTCAAATCACCATTTAGGAAGGCTGTCTTGACATCCATTTGATGTATCTCAAGGTCATGCAACGCTGCAATCGCAATGAATACCCATATGGATGCAATCCGAGACACCGGGGAGTACGTGTCAAAATAGTCAAGACCTTCTTTATGTTGATAGCCCTTGACTACCAACCTGGCCTTGTACTTATCTATAGACCCATCTGCTTTATACTTCCGTTTGAGTATCCATTTACAACCCAACGATTTATTTACCGAAGGAAGATCAACCAACTCCCAAGTATGGTTATGTAGGATAGAGTCTATTTCACTCTCAATAGCTTCTTTCCAGAGCGGTGCCTCTGAAGTTGACAATGCTTCAGAAATTGTCCTTGGTTCGTCATCAACCATATAAGCTACAAAGTCATGACCGAAGGATTTATCCTTCCTGGCCCTTTTACTTAACCTCGGTTCCATCTCTGGAGTCTCCAAGTTCTGAGAATCTGGAACACTAGATTCCGGATATTCAACCACTTCGAAGTCCACTAGATCTGAACCATGTAGATCCGGGTAGTCAACGACTCCTAGTTCCTGAGAGATTTGTTCATAACTTCATTTGCGAGAGGTTATGTATTTTTCCTTTCTAGGAAAAATATCCTCAAAGAATTGAGCATTCATTGATTCCATGATTGTACCGCTGTGGATATCGGGAATATCTGACTTATGCACTAAGAAGCGATAAGCACTACTGTTATTTGCATATCCGATGAAAATGCAATCTACAGTCTTAGGCCCAATTTTGACCTGCTTTGGCTTGGGTACTTCGACTTTTGCCAAAGAACCCCGCACCTTTAAATATTTATAGGTGGGTTTCTTTCCCTTCCATGATTCATATGGAGTTTTGTCCTTACCTTTATGTAGGACTCTATGAAGAATCGTATTAGCGGTAAGGACGGCTTCTCTCCACATGTTTTGGGAAAGACCGGAATTGAGGAGCAAGGTATTCAACATTTCCTTCAACGTGCGGTTCTTGAGTTCCGCAACACCATTCGACTGATGTGAGTATGGAGCCGTCATTTGATGAACAATGCCCGATTTGACACAATATTCCTCAAATGGCGCTACGTATTCTCCCCATCTATCGCTACGAATGGATTTAATCTGCATGCTAAGTTGATTTTCAACTTCTGCTTTGTAACGTCGGAACGCTTCAAAGGCTTCATCTTTACTTTTCAACAAGTAAAGGTAACAATACCTTGTGCTATCATTAATGAATGTCACAAACTTCTCTTCTGCTGCCATCTCTTGAAGTTGGAGCCCAAAAACTTCTCTGGGCGTTCATTGTGGAAACCGGAGGGTGAAGGAACATTAACGTTCCTTGAGCAACCAGAAAGGCATTGGGTGTGCCTTGAGCAGTGCGGAAGGCAGAGGGGTTACCTTGAGTAGCAGCAGCAGAATCAGAAGCGAGTTGTTCTCTTCCAGTCATCTTTCTAAGCACTTACAACAATTCTTGTCTTAAAATTATGGGTTACAACAATTGCAGGAAACGGGAAGTAAGTAAATATTACAAATTGCTAGAAAGGATAAACTAAAGATTACAACAAACTGGAATCAAGAACGTTACAAACTCCTTGTGATTTGCTGAGTCGAGTGATAACACTCTGTCTTTAAGACAAAATTGCCTCGTATATATCCTTTTACGTTGTCGGGCAATAGTCTCCTAAGATACAACATCAACTTAACAATTGAGCAAAGGAAACTCAAGTGTTACTCTTGAAGAACTTTGAATATAGTAAACCTGCTAAAGAGGAAGAAGAAGATTTCAGAAAATTCTGTAAGTGTTTCTAAGTGCAGAACAATTAAGCCAAAGGCCTCAATTTATAGTGTAATGAGATGACCCCTCAACTAGACAACTAATGGCCTTCAATAGCCATGTAATGTCACTTATTGAGGGGTTACATTCAGCCAAATAATGGTTGAATTCATATGCCAAATAATGGAGATTCAATGCTCCAAAACCAGCCCAAAAGTCAGAACTTTCCATCTTCCCGTCGCAGCATTCTGCCTCCAAAGCGCCGCGACTCCAGTGGCTGAATACCCAATTAGCACCGCGATGCTATTTGGGAGGCGCCACAGCGCTCCGGCGCCTAGGCTCCGACGGGGCTGCGCCGCGGCCCTTCGCTGCTCCGGGGCGATTTCTGACTCGTTTCATCTTACACTTCTTCCCTCGTTTACCAACGTGGAATACTTGTTATTTGGCTAATAGTCATCCATCATTCTATGTTTCAAACGTATTACTTATGTACCAATATCTCTTTCACTAATGAAATTTGCGATACTTGGCGCTACGTGTGCACGTGTGTGAAAATGACGTTTTCGATGTGCGGGGCCCCAATTGTTCGAGTCATAAATAATGAGATAAACTTAATTCCACATTAGTAAATTTTCAACCATAGGTACTATAACATGTTTTCTATTTTTTCACTATATGATCTATCAGTCAGACATTGATCCTTTTGTCTCTTAGGCGGTTTAGGATGTCATATTCTTAAATACTTTTTAGCTACTTAGCCTTTAAGGAACTCCAATAAAAAAAATAGGAGTATAATGATGAGTGAGAATCTTTTGACGGTAGAAGCTATTTGGATATGTTACAATTCATACAATAATATATATTAGATCATATACAATAATTATTATTTTAATACTTAATAATTTCTCTACATAGCTATCTCCATTAAAATATTAATAAATAATAAATATTCTATAATTTAAAATACATACCAACACTTCATAAAATTTTAAAATTTAGAAAATATATTGTTATAAAATTCTAATTTATCGGATATTCCTGAACGCACAAATTACAATTTCTGCTATCTTCTAGTAAAATTATCATATCTCCGTGAAGGAAGGCCCTAATGAAGAACGGTTTAATATGTTGAAAACTAAACTCGTAGACCTTCGATTTTATAGGTGTATCACCCTATAACTCCAAGTATGCCGAGAGTAAAACTCCGAAGAATCGAACTAAAATACTAATGAATCTCTAATCTTAACTTTAAACGAACTTTAGTCGACTTCTTAATTTCAACCCATTATACTTCCAACCTTGACGTATGACTGACATATCACTGAAATACTTCAATATGTGGCCTACTTAGCATGATGGAAACATCTAATCTTACCCCGAAAATACGAACCATTACACAAAGCCTCACTTTCCATATCCGGAAATTCACTTATTGTATTACATATCCTTGTGGACATTTTCTCTCGGACTTGGGTTAATGAATTTCTATTATACAATACCTCTTATTAACTCTTAAAAATGCTACTTTTGGTAAGAATTAACTACTAAAGTTCAACCTTAATAATTCTCACTTTCCATGTGTCACCCATGCACTATATGTGCCTTGACTCATTAATTTAATTAAGAGCCACCTTATGGCGTCCTTTAGTCCACCTATTGCCACTTGTCAAAGGCTCGGGTGGATTATGTTCCCATAATATTTATTCAATAATATTAATTTATTTCTTATCTTCTACTATAATTTTTCATTTAACCAATTACACACATAATTAATATATTGATTTCAATTCATTCAAATAATAATAACACACTTCCCATAGCCTCATTTACCACACATAAAAATATTATTTTCAATCACCGTCGTCCCACTTGTTAACTCCTAAATTATTTTGGGACTAGATCTTTTTTATACACTGAGCTCTTGATCTGCACACACATGAGTATGACAAAAATTTCATACGGTCCGTATAACTTGTTCAACTTTTTGAACTTTGACAAAACTTATTTTCTCTTATTCGTTTAATCTCTAACTCCCACGTAACCTCTTTAATATTGTGACAAATCTTCTATAACCTCACGAATAACCTTAATCCCTTCAAGTTATCTGAATTTACTATGACATATCCTAACGCTAAGGTACGGGGTGTTACAAAATCGAGTTCCCAAGGCTTAATAATGACGAAGAAATGAATTGAAAAAGGCTAAAAATTTGCTCATATATATAGAAAATTTGAGCACCCTATCCACCATCTGGAGCTGAACTGGGCGCTGGCCTGAATTGGGCGCCAAAGCCACCGCCAGATGGTGAGCTAGGCTTTGAAATTAGCAGTGCTTCCTGAAAGCTGTCAACTTTCCTCCAAATGCACAGAAATTCACCCGAGGCTCCCAGGACCCCATCGAATCATCCCAACTGGTCTCTATATCCTCTACAAACTTGATCTAGGGTTCAAAACACATACATAAACATCACAAATGTTAATCAAGTTTCAAACTAAATCTTGGAATTTCTTCATTTTCAAAGTTCCAATTCCATAAGAATCGATTGAGTAGTACTTGACCCCCTCGGGTTGCCTACGAGTCATGCCCCCAAGTCTAAATAACCTATACAAATCTATCCAAATTCTCGAAATACCAAATAAGGGTTACAACACAAAAGTCAAACATGAGTCAAACTTATGAACTTCTAGATTCTTCAAAATGCCAACTTACGACTAAGTGTGATGAATATTTGTCAGACCACCCAATACCCGATTGGAACATATGTACAAATCCGAAACCATCATATAAATCAGTTGAAACATTCAAATAATGATTCTGAGCTCGTTTAATCTACTATCTGAATGTGGTAATCTTTTAACTTTCAACTCTACTAGAATGCAACTCAAGTATCCGATCAGTTTTGAGCCCCTCGGGATTCGTCCCAGCTATTTAACTAAGTCATAAATTGAATTTCAGATCACTTGAAATTGACGAAACTCCAATTCGACCTCTCTAATCTCTGATGTTGACTTTGGTCAAACATTTCTATTTTCTTAACTTAAAAACTTTCAATTTTACTAATTTTTTTCTGATACTCATCCGATTTCCTTGGGAACCACGTCATCCATCCCCGCAAGTCAAGAATACTAGTTTAAAGCTACATAATGGGTATTTTTGGGGTAAAGAGTCGTAAATCTCAAAACCACCTAGTGGGTCACTACAGGAATCATTTCACTAATATAGATATAAATATACCCTTTAGGCTCGTTTAGTTGAATACAAATATTTGAATGCATTCAACTATTTTCCGGCAACCATAGAATTAATATAGACGTTGGATTAGTTTGAATAAGCTTAGAGTAATCAGTACATACTCATAATTATTATCAACCTACAAATAGTAAATCAGAAAAATTAATAAGTAGAACGAGTTTAGTCTCAACTGGAGTGTTAGTCACCATAGGCCAATATCTTTCTCTCCTCTGATTAAACTCAAATTTTGTTTGCTTTATATCACCTTAAATTTTTTGTTTCAATTGTTCATTTTTTTAGAACACAATAATCAAATTGTTAACACTCTTGAATCGTTTAATCGAATTCACTCTAGACAGAAAAAAATATATAAGTGTTAAATAGACACAATATACATGTGTATATTTTGTATATTTGGCTCTTGGATTTTCTCCTTTGTACCGTGTAGTTTAGGTAATATTTAGTATCCTAGTTTAGGTAATGTAATTAGTATTGTCCACTTACCATAATATTTGTATTACCATAAATGTATAGTTAGTAACCAAGTAGAATAAGGTTTTAGGAGTAGAATAGGAATATGATTCTCCTATTATGGAAATATGTAACTTGTATAAACAGTCTTTCAATCAATGAAAATAATCAAGGGATTATTTCTTTCATGGTATCAGAAGTCTAGGTCTTAAAATCATCTCTCTAAAAATCCTCCTACTCCCGTCGCCACCTCAAATTCCGAGCCCTCTTCGTCTCGTTTTTCATACCGACGGTCTCTCCTCTCTTCCCAATTTTTCCTTCCAAATCCCTCAATAACATATTGTTCTATCAATATGTCTACATCCCGGAACACGTTTCATCCTGCCCTTACAGTTTCTAACATCAAGAATAACATCCCTCTTGTTCTTGACATAGAAAACGTCCAATATGCGACGTGGACCGAACTGTTTAAAATTCACGCACGCTCGCATAAAGTCATCCATCACATAATCCCCGCGGCTCCTGAGGATACAGAGGTGCCAAAATGCGAGGATGATCCTAAGTTGTGGACGACTCTTGATGCCATTGTCCTCTAGTGGATATATTCCATAATTTCTACTGACCTTTTTGCAAACGATTATTGAGCCTGACGCTACGGCACAGGCAACTTGGGATAGACTGCGTGATATATTCTAAGATAATCAAAATTCTAGAGTTGTTATTCTTGAGCAGGATTTCTCCCACGTCAATATGGAAGATTTCCCTAACATTTCAGCTTATTACAAAAGATTAAAAGAATTGGCAGACCAACTTCGCAACGTTGGAGCGCCGGTTTTGAATGATCGGTTGGTCCTCCAAATGGTTTCCGGCCTCTCCGAGACCTATAATGGTGTTGGAACACTTCTTTGACAAAGCAATCCGCTTTCGCAATTTTATCAGGCTCATTCTATGCTTACACTCGAAGAAGCAGGCATGGAAAAATGAGCGGCTACCGGTGCTAGTCCCGTAGTCATGATGACCGAGTCTACGGTTTATCCTACCAGTTCCAACAACTCGGGCCAAAACCGCAACAACGGTGATGGCAAAAAGGGTGGAAATAAGAAAAATAATGGCAAGAACCGCGGCGGCAACAACGGTAGCAGCCGGCAGAATAGTGGTGGCGGTGGGGGTCCTCACGGTGGTCAACAGCAACAACAGCAGTTCTGGGCCCCATGCAGTGGCAGTGGGCCCCACAACCGCAGTTTGGGCCTAGTTAATTTTTGTCCCAGTAGAAGTGGGCTGCCCAGCAGCAGTCCAGGCCTAATTCTACCTGGTCCACATACAGTCAGTTGTCTAGGCCGAGGCAGTAAGCAGGGGTACTTGGGCCTAGGCCTCTGCAGGCCCATCACGTCACGGCACCCACGTCTAGTGACATCGAAGCTGCAATGCACACGATTGGTTTAAATCCTCCGGACCCAAATTGGTATATAGACACCGGTGCCACTACCCACATGACATCCGATTCAGGTACGCTCTCGTCTTATTCCAGTTTGAGCAACCCTCGCGGCATAATTGTTGGTAATGGTAATTCTATTCCAATTCATAGTTATGACCATAAAACTTTGTCTCCCCCTCATCCACCTCTTATCTTGAAAAACACCCTACATGCCCCCAAATTGATTAAAAAATTAGTATATGTCCGTAAATTCACTACTGATAATTCCGTTTCTATTGAATTTGATCCATTTAGTTTCTCTGTGACGGATTTCAAGACGGGGAGTCCTCTCATGAGGTGAGATAGTAGGAGAGATCTTTATCCTATCACACCCAGTTCCGGTCCATCGAGTCAAGCTTTGTCATCCGCATTTGCAGCTCTTTCTCCTTCTTTGTGGCATGCTCGTCTTGGTCATCCGATATCATCTATTTTGTCGTCATTAGATAAAAATAATTTTATTTCATGTAAGGGTATGAATAGTACTCCAAATTGTCAGTCTTGTTCTTTAGGAAAAATTATTACGTTGCCATTTGTAGACTCAAATTCTCATACTTTAATGCCATTTGATATTATTCATAGCGACTTATGGACGTCTCCTGTTCTTAGTTCTTTGGGTCATCGGTATTATATTCTCTTTTTGGATGATTTTTTTATGGACGTTTCCGATAGCAAAAAAATCTCAAGTTTTTTCCGCCTTCTTAAAATTTAGAACATTCATTAGAACTCAATTCGAACGGGAAATAAAAAATATTCAGTGTGATAATGGCAAAGAATATGAAATGGGGTGTTTTGGGAACTCTGTGCTAATAATGGGATCAATTTTCATTTTTCTTGTCCTCATACATCTTCACAAAATGGGAAAGCCGAACGCAAAATTCGTTCCATAAATAACATTGTCCAAACTTTATTAATTCACACTTCCGTACCCCCGCATTATTGGCATCATGCTCTTCAAATGTCTACATATCTTCTTAACATAATTCCTTCCAAAGGTCTGACATATTTTTCCCCTCTTCAAATTTTATATAATAAGACTCCTTCTTATTCTCATTTTCAGGTCTTTGGGTGCTTGTGTTATCCGTTATTTCCGTCCACCACAATTAATAAAATTCAGGCGCGGTCTACTCCGTATGTGCTTTTGGGTTTTCCGTTTAATCATCGTGATTACAAATGCTTTGATTTATCCTCCAATAAAATCCCGAACCTGGGTGATCTATCCATGACCAGGATAAAGCTTGGGTGAAACTAAGTGGAGGTCCGAACCGACTGATGTTGAAGAATCAGCGGATGAGTTGTGGTTAGGGGTGAAATGCCACTTATCATCAGTAATCGCCATGTAATTTTTTATGAAACCCAATTTCCATTTGCTAAAGTTAATACTGTCGTGCCTAGTTCGTATAATTATTTGGATGATAGTATATCCCGTATATAATTCACCATTTTTTGGACGTATCCCGCACACAAAATTATCCAGCGGGCCCACTGCCCGCTGGTCCCACTGGTCCGTCACACACTACAATTCTCAGTACAGTCACTGGGCCAGTTTTAGCGATTGGGCCAGTCCAGCCCAATTCTGGAACTGCTCCAGTTCCTGCGTCGGTTTACAGAGTTGGGCCAGCAGGCCCACTACCTGCTGGCCAGTCAGTCCCGAGCCCAGAAAAATCTCGAAATCTGCCCAATTCTTCCTCGAGTCATAGACCGGTCACTCGTAGTCACTTGGGTGTGTTTAAACCAAAAAGATATTCTAAGCTACATTTAATGTCCCTAAATCACCCTTACCCCGTAATCCTGTGTCTGCCTTAAATGACCAGAATTGGAAAATTGCTATGACCGATGAATTTAATGCTCTTATTGATAATAAGATGTGGGAGTTGGTGCCCAGTCCATCGGGTATTAATATTATCAGGTCCATGTGGATTTTTGCTCATAAGGATAATTTAGATGGTTCATTTGCCCGACATAAGGCGCGACTTGTGGGTGATGGTAAGACTCAGCAGGTTGGTATAGATTGTGGTGAGATATTTAGTCCAGTGGTCAAGCCATCTACCATTCACACTGTGCTTAGCTTGGTTCTTTCGAAAGCATGGCCTATTCATCAATTAGATGTAAAGAATGCTTTCCTACATGGTGATCACAAAGAAACAGACTATATGCATCAGCCTTTGGGATTCAGGGATCCCAAACATCCTCATCATGTCTGTTTCTTGAAGAAGTCCTTATATTGTCTTAAGCAGTCTCCACGGGCCTGGTATACGATGTTTGCATACTATGTTTCGACTATTGGGTTCACTCACAGCAGGTCGGATAATTCTTTATTCATCTACCGTCGTGGATGATATTCTGTTATATATGGATGATATTATTTTGACTCACAACCTACGACTATTGGGTTCACTCACAACCTATATTCTGTTATATGTGGATGATATTATTTTGACTGCCTCTTCCGATGCCTTACGCCAGTCTATCATGACAATGCTCAGCTCTGAGTTTGCTATGAAAGACTTGGGGCCCTTGAGCTATTTTTTGGGGGTTGTTGTCACTCGTCATGCATGTGGGTTGTTCTTATCTCAAAAGAAGTATGCAGCTGAGATCATTGAGAGGGCTGTGATATCATATTGTAAGTCCACTTCCACTCCAGTTGATACTAAGATAAAGCTTAGTGTCGCGGCCGGTGTACCATACGAGGATCCGACCCGCTATCGCAGTCTTGCAGGGGCCCTTCAGTATCTTACATTCACGAGGCTAGATATTACGTATGTTGTCCAGAAAGTGTGTTTGTTTATGCATGATCCCATAGTTGAGCACATGAATGCACTCAAACGCATCATTCGGTATATTCAGGGTACGCTGGACTATGGTTTGCATTTATATCCCTCCTCGACATCCACACTTGTCTCATATACAGATGATGATTGGGGTGGCTGTCCGAACACCAGACGGTCTACGTCTAGCGATTGTATGTTTCTTGGTAATAACCTGGTCTCATGGTCGACAAAACGTCAGTCAACATTGTCCCGATCCAGTGCCGAGGCCGAGTATCGATGGGTAGCTAATGTGGTCTCGGAATCATGTTGGTTACGTAATTTACTTTTGGAGCTTCATTGTCTCATTCAGAAAGCAACTTTGGTTTATTGAGATAATGTTAGTGCCATCTACCTTTCTGATAATCCGGTTCAGCACCAATGCACAAAGCATATCGAGATGGACATTCACTCTATCCGCGAAAAGGTTGCTCGTGGTCAGGTACGCGTCTTCCATGTCCCGTCAAGATATCAAATTGCCGAAATCTTTACAAAGGGTCTTCCCTCGGTCCTTTTTGAAGATTTTAGGGACAGTCTCAGCGTTCGAAGACCGCCCGCTATGACTGCGGGGGTGTGTTAAATACACACAATAAACATGTGTATATTGTGTATATTTGGCTCTCGGATTTTCCCCTTTGTACCGTGTAGTTTAGGTAATATTTAGTATCCTAGTTTAGGTAATGTTGTAATGTAATTAGTATTGTACACTTACCATAATATTTGTATTACCATAAATGTATAGTTAGTAACCAAGTAGAATTAGGTTTTAGGAGTAGAATATAAATATGATTCTCCTATTATGAAAATATGTAACTTGTATAAATAGTCTTTCAATCAATGTTTTTTCGTGTTGTCAAAGATTGTAACAATAAAAATAGATGGCGAGTGCCTGATATCAGGGAAAATCAAATTTGGCTTCAAAAGAAAAATAATCAAGAGATTATTTCTTTCAATAAGTCCCTGTGAAATGATATATGAACTCAATCCTTTATTACTTGGCGACCGCGTATATTTGCGTGTGCGTTTGGAAGAAATAATAATTTTTTTCCATATAATTAAGGTAGTTTAGTTGATATAAATATTTTCTAAGAGGGTATAATTTTTTTCAGCTTCTTTTCTAAAGCATAAAAGTAGCTTCTGTTACCTTTTAAAAGCAGTTGTTTTTACCTGGAAATTTAGCCAAAACCTTAATCTCCAATATTATAAACACTTTCTCTTATAGTTAAGAATTTTAGTTTTCTAGACTCTTGGTTAAACAATCTATATTTAATAAATTAACATGTAATATGATCAAAATGAAAGGGATGTAAATATATATACAAATTACTATGGATATAAGTAGAATGTTGACAAAATGAAAATTCAGAGTGATGCTTTGTTGCAGAATAATTTCATTTAATTTCTAGTAGATATTAGTGATAATTTCAGAGATCTCCCTTTAGGTTTAACTTTATAATACTAATAATTTCAGAGATCTCTTTTTAGGTTTAGCCTTATAACATTAACTTTTCATTTGATTTATAATATTACGCTTACCTCTCTTATTTTGATTTTCTTTTAACATTTTTTAATCTATTTATTTTTAATTGAAAAATGGTGTAATATGATTAATTTACCCTTTCTAAAATCCTTTTTTGTTTAAGTAATCTTGTAAACATCTTTTAAAAGTAAATCCATCCCCCCCCCCCCCCCCCCCCCCTTTTGTCACTTTGAAACGGAGAAGTCATCCATTGTTAACTATGATTTTCCTAATTAAAAACGAAAAATGAAAAGCATTGAATATACCGGAAAATATATGGAGGAGCAAGGTACTGGAGAAATAGTGCCATCCTTCTTTCTATTCTTCTGATCTCAATACTTTTCCAGCCTAATTAATTTGCGACTATAAGAAAACCTGAGAGTACAATTCGATTATCTGAGGTCTCAATTTCATGATTTGCAATTTCTGTAATATTCAATTCGTTTATATGAGGTCTCATTTAATTTAACTATAGCTTTTCTCCAGTAACATTCAAATACTATTTGCAAATCATCTTTTCTTTCCCTTACGATTTACGATGTAAATGCAGATTTGTGAAAACAGTAAACTTGCTTCCATCTATTTGAAAATGTCTTCCTCTCTATCAACTTCATTCTCTTTCTGTCCTTTAATCTGTTGCTCTATCTTAGTTTTGAGGGCTACATTTTCTTAAATCATGAGTTGCCTTGAATTGGGGAATAGTAGTTGTTTTATGTATCTATTATTGTTTTGAGCTTCACTTTAAATAAAAAATAAATATTTGAAGAGTAATCGTTTTACTTTTTCATTAAGCAAATCAGGAACATTTCCTTCTAGGACTATAAACGAATTATATAAGAAAATATATTTACAAGATTAATTAAACAAAAAAAAAGATATTAGAAAGGGTAAATTAGTCATATTACACTATTTTCCAATTAAAAATAAATAGGTTACATAATTGTTACAAAAGAATCAAAATAAAGGAAGTAAATGTAATATCATAAATCACAAGGAAAATTAGTGTTATGAGGCTAAACTTGAGGGGAGATCTCTGAAAATTATCGCTAGATATTACTTGGATGAATTAAAACCTATGGCCATGATCTTCCCTCTCCGAATTAGTACATCTTTTTTCTTTTTTGATAACAACGTTTACCTTGGAATATTGTGACCAAGGAGATCCATTGATTGAGGATAAACGTACACAATATCAATTCATACTCCAATCAGCTACTTACTCTAACAGGTTGCTTTTCACTACCTAACTTTCTTTTGTAAAGAAAGAAATTTATTTGGAAATATACACATATCTATTCATGAGTAACAAAGCTTGTCATGTCTTCCAAAATAGACCCTTGAAATCTATTATTCACACGCTTGAGGAATATTGCAATTTGAAAGATTCAAAAAGTTCATCAATCTTGATAGCATTCTCAGTTGATTTAACAAGCGCAAATATTTAATCAAAGGAAACATTCAGGGGTAGGCTGCTTGAAAAAAAAAACGGTATACTTGTATTGCAACTACGTCTATCCGTGGGGTCTTTTGGCTTACAAACTGCAGTCTAGTTAGGCAAGGTTTATAATGTTAGGATTATTATACATGAATAATAATTTACATCAACATGGGTTGGGGTCCCTCCACCCTTAATCAGAGGTCTCGAGTACGAGCCCTGGGAATGCAAAAATTCCTTTCGGGAGCGCTGCCCCAAAATAAATCCTACAACGCTCGCACGATCTGGATGTAGTCGGGCTCCAATGCGGATACTGAACCCCAAATGGAAAATCATATTTTATCTATATCTATATCTATATATATATGTATATATATATATATGATTAAAAACAAAATAAAAAGGCACCACATTAAGCCAAGTGACATCATCAGAAAAAGTCACATAAAATTTAATAACTAATTAACTACTAACTAATAACTAATTAACTATTAGAAGTTTAGGACAATATTAAAAAAATTGAAAACAAATTAAGTAAAGGGAAATTAGCACGTCCCATACCTCCATCTTCCCACAAACTCTCAAACAACCATTTACGGTAGCAGTAAAAACATGTTTTTTGTTAATTGGCTCCTTTTTTGTAGCAAATTTTATTTTTCAGAAAAATATAAGCAATAAAAAAGAAAGTGGAATACTCTCCTTTGCAGCAACTAACACACCAGTTTTGTCGCTTTTTTTTTACTTTATTAAATCTGTATTCGTCCAATATCATAAGCAGTTTATGTTTTTAATTTAAAATTACATATAACTGTGTTACTTTTAAGTGTTTTGCCGAATCAAGTGACAGCCGAAGGTGGAAACCTCAAAATGAGCAGGCAACAGAATTCTAAGTCGATAATCGAACTGACTCGTAGCTGAATCTATTAGTCCTAGGGCTCGGCTAGAAAAGCTTCATCGACTATTATAGTAGCCTGGCCTAGTCATAATTCCGAGGAACGACTGAGACCCGCACATATTTGGACGCCTCGAAGACCAAGTCAAAGAACCTTCTAGACCCCAAGAAACAGTAACAACCAACAACAGCTAGAAGGAAGTGCCATTAATCGTACAAGAGGAAAACAAGGAGTAAAAATCGGCACCACCTCCTCATAGTTGGCTAGTGGATTTAGTGGGTTATTTAATGGCTAACATAGGGGGATCACGTTTTATTTTTTGTACTATAAATATAGGATCATTTGTACAGAATAAGACAACCAATCAATCAAACAACTGATTTTACATATCTTTATTTTATCTTTATCGCCTTTACTGCACTCTAGATGTATTTATGTTTCTTACCACTTAGTTACTCAATCACCGTCCTAACGCTTTCTGGAGTAGTTGGGGAACCCATTGCTGGAAGTTAGATTCCGCTTCCAGCCGAAATCGCTTCGTTAAGGAATCAATTTGTCATCCAATTTTGTCAGCCGATAGGCGGCAGACATTTCGGACGGGAACAAATTTGGCACGCCCAGTGGGACCATAGGTGACTCCATAACGAAGTTTGATTCTACAAGTCAGGATCACGCTTGGCGTATGCGCCTAAGGTCTGGTAAGAAAATGAACCCAGAGTCTAGTCCACATCCTAAACAGAATCCTCCCAGAAGGAACAACGAGCCACCATTTTCCTCGGGTATTCCTACATCGGTTGATACCATCCACTTCCTTTATCAACCCAAGTTGTGGGTGAACTTAGCCAACCTGAAGGTCCAACTGTCATGACCACATCATTCATTAGACAAGAGATTGACTTAGGCATCCACGACATTATGTACCAAGTTTCCAAATAGTTGGCTAACATTGTCAAGCCAATGGTGCATAATGAGGTTCAACAGGCAAGAGAACTGGAAGCTAATCGACTGCATCCAGGAGAATGTTCGGCTAGTTCTGTCATCCCTCTGACGAGTAGCGCTATGCAACATGCAACTGTGACTCCAGGTGTAGTTCCTCAGCCATATGTGTATCAGTCAGTTCCTACTCAGGTACAACCTATAGCACACCTAGGAGCACAAGCCCAGTCACTTGGTAACCAGTCTATTGTATGGTTGCCACCAAATGCTGGGGGGCAAACTGTGCCACTCGACCAAGCAAGTCTACAGTATGGGCAGATCAATATGGCTCAGAGACTAGTTCAGGCATCCGGACACCTTCGGTTGTCACCCGTTATGCCGTACACTCCTGCAAATGGCCCTATGGTACAGGAGACCAATGTTGGCCAGCCGAATTAGCAGCCAGTGTCCCCTGTCTATGACCCTGCTCGGCTATCCGGTGATGCTGTCTACAGCGGGACACCATTCCAGTAGTCACAGCCAGTACCCAATCCATATCATCCAGGAAGCGCAAACTTTCCAAGAACGGCTGATGTCCGGGGAGAGCAGACATGGAACACTGTTCCACCTTATCCTCAAGCTCTGTCAGCTGTTCTAGGAGCTCAGGTTGGAGGCTTTGGTGGCTATGCCTAACATCAGTAATGGGGATATACCCCACCTATTGGTAATGGCCAGCAGAATACCTACAACTTTCAAAACCCTGCTCAACAAGGTACAGAATGGAGGCCTCCAATTCAGAACGCCTACTAGTCGGTTCCAGCTGAGAATCGGTAGGGGACTTCACAATTGATGAACCCTGAAACTATCGTGAATACCATGAAGAGGTACTTTGGCATCCAACTAAACCCTTGGACATGCTTGTTTACAGGAAGCCTTACCCCAATTGGGTAGATCGGATAGCACCATTTCCAAGAGGCTTCAAAACGCCTAATTTCACCACATTCTCGTGTGATGATGACAAATCTACCATTGAGCACATCAGTAGATTTACTGCCCAATGTGGTGAGGTTGGCCAGAACGAGTATCACAAGCTGCAATTGTTCCCCGTTTCTCTAACCGGAACAACATTTGCCTGGTACTCATCCTTGACCCCCGACTCCGTACAGAGTTGGGCCGACATGGAGCGTTGTCTCCATGATAGATTTTATTGGTCCCAACCTCAGGTCATTATAACTGATTTGATGAATCTCAAGCAATAGGTCGATAAGTCAGCTACCGATTATATCGAGAGATTCAGAAGGAAGGTTAGGAAATGCACTGTACACTTTCCTGAATCGGAATGCCCCCACATTATAATCAACAACATGCATCCTCAGTTAAAAGAGAAATTAGTAGGACAATCCTGCTCTGACTAAAGCCAGTTAGCCGAGAAGGCTAGCCAATTAGAGCAGTATATCCAAGAGAAGGAGAAAAGAAGAGCTAACCGAAACTGAGGCTCCCATATGGTATCCATTATTGAAGCAGATAAGTCTGACTCAGAGTCAGCCGATTACACGGAAGACTCAATGGTAGCCGAGATTGTCAAGGGTAAGGTTTATTCTTGCCCAGCCTTGAAAGATACGAAAGACAAGAAGACGAGTTCATCCGATGACAGGGTCGGTTATCGTTTGACATTACAAAGGCAGATCAGATCCTTGATCATCTGCTTAAAGAAAAACAAATTCGGCTGCTTGATGGCCATAGGATTTTGCCTGCCAAAGAGCTCAAGAATAAGAAGTACTGTAAATGGCACAACTCATATAGCCACGCTACTTCTAATTGCGTGGTCTTTAGGAAGGCAATTTAAAATGGCATCAAAGAGAGGAGGTTCAAGCTAGCCGATAAACGCATAGCTGAAATGTCTGTTGATACTGATCCCTTTCCTACAGTACTGATATAAATGGTATCCTTTGCTAAGTCAGATCAATCAAAGGATGTCAAGGGGAAACAACTGATGAAAAATATATGGGTCCCAAAGAAGCCCACTAGTAAGGAGGAGGCCACAAGGACCTCTGTGTTTAATCGGCTAGGCAGTTACGTGACATCTATGAGGACACAGACAGGCAGCCAGCTAGAAGCAGTTTTTGTGGCCGCCCTTATAAACCAGAGCACATTGCTCAGGAACCTTACAAACAATACCCAAAATTCAAAAGGGACCCAGCATACCCCAAGCGCAGGCTTGGGGGACAAGCATGGCTACCAGCCGATGAGAGGCCGAGCGTGCCACAGATAAATGAGGAATCACTCCCCACAGCTAACAGAGGGTGTCTGAGTTCAACGTAAAAGAAGGCATTTATTCCTTGCGTATCACAGTGAGGGATGAAGGTCAGATGAAACCTCGGAGGATGATTAAGCCAACCACCAATATAGAGGAAGGGAAGTGGTTCTTCAATCAGGCTTCTGGAAAGAAAGAGGCACTACTGAGTGTCGTATCCAGGACTTAGAAAAGAAGGATGCAGCGTGCCAAAGCCTTGCACATGATATCCAGTGCTAAGGCGGCGGATAAATAGGAGATTCTTGAGTCTACCGTAGCTAAGGCTATCAAGCGGGCATTCGGCACAATCTCTTTAGAGACATTGCTGCATGAAGAAGAAGCTTTGGACCAACCAGAGCTAAATATACAGCCTGATGACAACCCGACAGAGGAACCTCGATGGGAGACTACTATCCTGAAGGAATCCCTAGCCGAGACGGTTCCACAGATCGTGTAGAGGATCCAAGCATTAGAACCTCAATCGGTTCCTATATGTCTCCAGAAAATGGAAGATATTAACTTCTTGTCAACCGAATTAGATTAAGTGGGAGATTCCATTCTTGATTTATTTAAGCATTATTCGGCCGATGAGATTTGGGCGGCTATTGAAATGGCCAGCTTGATTCCATGTGAGTTATGGTCCAGTCGCTCTACGCTGGATAACCTAGAAGGTGATATGTGTAGAAGACAATGAATGTGCGACTATAGCTGATACCACAGTTAGGGACGCTTTGAGCACTGTATTTGGTGCACCTACGGAAGAGATAGTTAAACACCTCAAACCCCTCTATATCAAGGCTTACATTAATGGCAAAGCTATCAGTCGAGTGTTCGTCGATAATGGAGATTGTGCTGAATTTGATGTCACTACTTACTTTGAAAGACCTCAACAAAACCAGGGAGGATATCATCCCAACTAACATAAAAATGGCTAGCTTTATGAGAGAGGCCTCTGAAGCTTTGGGATCTTAGTAGCAGAAATCACCGAAGGTCCTAAAATGGTCAGATCTGCCTTCTTTGTAATAGATGGCAAGCCATCCTACGCCATTCTGTTGGGCAGAGACTGGATTCACACTAGCCGATTCCTTCCTTCTACCATGCATCAAAAGCTCATTTTCTGGGAAGGAGATAAGATAGATATCGTCCCAGCCGATGATAACCCATTTCAAGCAGGGGTTAAGAACTTGGAGTTTATCTTATATTCACCCTATGTGGCTCCCATATCTATCGCGGAGCAATACGAAGAAGGATTTTGGGAATACTCTAATCTTACTCCATGAGGTTTTGTAATAAAACAATTAGCCGAACCACGACCTACCTTGGAAGAGATAGATAATTGAGGAGACCCAAATCATACATGATCTGTGGCATCAGCTGACTGCTCTAAGTTCTGAATTAAGGATAGCCGAGGCATTACAAGTAGAGGACTACAACAGAGAACCAACACTGGCAGTCGATGATATTGAGTTGCCGATGGAACTTGAATCGCCTATAAAAAGGGTTATGCCTAGTTTTGAGTCTCAGGATCCCTTGGAAGATATCAACTTGGGTACTGAGGAAGTCCCTCAGCTAACACATATTAGTGGTTTGCTGAAGGAGGAGGATAAACAAAGCATAACGGCTCTTCTAATGCAGTATAAGGACTACTTCGCGTGGGATTATCATGAGATGCCTGGGCTGGAACGTACTTTGGTAGAGCATAGATTGCAAATTAAGGAGGGTTTCACACCTCATAAACAACCGCTCAAAATATATCACTCTCAGTTGATGCCTCAAATTAAAGCTGAGATTGAACGGCTGCTGAAGGCCGAGTTCATCAGAACGGCTAGGTATGTGGAATGGTTGGCAAACATTGTGCCAGTCAAGAAGAAGAATGGAAATGTTTATGTATGTATTGACTACAGGAACCTAAATCTAGCCACTTCCAAAGATGAATATATCATGCCTAGAGCCGATATGCTAGTCGATTCGGTAGCCGCTAATGGTGTGTTGACATTCATGGATGGATACTCTGGCTATAATCAGATAGCAGTAGCCAAGGAGGACATTCACAAGACTGCTTTTAGGTATCTAGGAGCCTTGGGAATTTATGAGTGGGTAGTTATGCCGTTTTATCTGAAGAATGTTGGTGCTACTGATCAGAGGGCAATGGACACCATCTTCCATGATTTGATCAGTAAGATTGTGGAGGTCTACATTGATGATGTGGTGGTGAGGTCTAAGGACTTCAAAAATCATTTAGCCGATCTTGAACAAGCACTAAAAAGAAAGAGGATTTATAATCTTAAAATGAATCCATCCAAGTACATGTTCGGAGTATCGGCTGACAACTTCCTTGGCTTCTTGGTACATAAGAAAGGTATTGAGATAGATCATAACAAACCCCGGGCAGTAATGGAATCCGCACCACCCAGAACAAACAAGGAGTTACAAAGGTGTTAGGGAAGATCAACTTTCTAAGGAGGTTCATATCTAATTAAGCTAGAAAAATGAAGGCTTTCTCACCTTTGCTTAAGCTTAAAGGGTCAGAAGAGCTAGTATGGGGCTCGGAACAGCAAGAGGCATTTAACCAAATTTAAAAGGCCTTAGCAACTCCTCCTGTGCTGGTGCCTCCCATGCCAAGGAAACCGTTGAAGTTATACATCTCGGCTGCAGATTTGTCTATCGGCTGCCTGTTAGCACAAGATGCCAATGAAGAAATTGAAAAGGCAGTTTACTACCTTAGTCGAATGCTCAATGAGGTTGAAACTAGATATACCCATATAGAGAATCTTTGTTTGTCCTTATTCTATGTTTGTACAAAACTTGAACATTATTTAATGCCACATGTGGTTCACGTTTTGTGCAAAATTGACATCGTTCGGTACTTATTGAATAGACCTATTTTGCAAATATGACTAATGAAATGGATAGTCAAGCTCATCTCGTTTCCTCTTGAGTATAGGCCACTAAGGGCTGTCAAAGGTCAGACGTTAGCTGATTTCTTGGCAGACCACCCTTGTGTAGATGCGGAGGACCCATGCGCCCCCTCTCCTGCATGTATGGACGTCATCCCTTGGACACTAACTTTTGATGGGTCAAGAACCCAGAAGGGAGTCAGAGCTAGAATAACGATAACTAATCCTAGAGATAAAACGTGTAGGTTCTCTTATCGGCTATATTCTAAATTGACAAATAACCAAGCTGAATACGATACTCTCATCATGGGACTCAAACTCCTAGTCTCTATAAAGGTAAAGTGCATCAAGTTTCGTGGAGACTCTCAGTTGGTTATCAAGCAGTTGGCTGGGGAATAGGACTACAAAGATACAAATTTGTTGGCTCGTTACAGAACGGCTAGCAGGTTACTTAATGGTTCGCATCATCTACGTTAAGTTATGTTCCTAAGGGCATGAACGTTGAGGCTAACGACTTAGCACAAAAAGCTTATGGCTTTAGGAAGTCTTTACCCGTTCTATAGTATGATGAGCTGCCAGTCGAAGTGATAGCCATGGATAAGATCGACTCGTGGAATCAAGTGTTAATCGACTACTTAAAAGATCCTTCCACTTGCAAGGATCTTAAGGATAAGAGGAGAGCTTTGAAGTATATGCTCATTGATGATGATCTTTACAAAATGGGCGTAAGTAGAGTGCTACTTAAGTGCATTGATAAGACAGAGGCCTTAAGAGTCATGGGAGTAGTTCATGAAGGAATCCGTGGATCACATAGAGCCGGGCCAACGATGAAGTGGTTGATTTATCGCCATGGCTATTATTGGCCTGCCATTACGGCCGATTGCTTTCAATACGCAAAAGGGTATGAAGAGTGTCAGAGACATGGACCAATACAATGGGTACCAGCCGAGTTGTTGCACCCGATCGTGAAGCCCTGGCCTTTCAAAGGATGGGCTACGGACCTCATGTGTAAGATTCACCCGTAATCGGCTAAAGGACATAATTTCATTATTGTGGCTACCAATTACTTCACTAAATGGGTAGAGGCACAACTGATGAAGAGGGTTCATCAAACATATGTCATTTAGTTTATCCAACACCAGATCATATATAGATATGGTATTCCTAATACGATTACAACCGATCAAGGGACGGTGTTCACTTGTTCTAAGGTGGGAGCCTTCGCTGAGAAATTTGGGATCAAGATGATCACATCCTCGCCTTATTATGCATAGAGGAATGTACAACTTGATGCAACTAACAAGCTTATTGTGGACATAATTAGTAAAAATGTGGAGGATAGACCGGCAGTATGGCATCTTACTTTGGATGAAGCTATTTGAGCAATCAGAAACTCTAAGTCTACATCTAATGGGACAACACCTTATCGGTTAACCTATGGCCAAGATGCAGTGTTTCCTTTGGAGGTTAATGTTAAGTCATTATAGGTGGCCAAACAGAATTATTTAACCTTAGAAGAATATCAGCAGGCCAATAGTAATGGAGTTAGATCGGCTAGATGAAGATCGATTGATGGCCCTAGAAAGAATCGAAGCAGATAAATTGAAAATGGCTAAAGCATACAACAAACATGTTAAGCCTAAGAGGTTCGCCGAAGGAGACTTGGTTTGGAAAACCGTGTTGCCTCTTGGAATGAAAGATCGTAAATTCGACAAATGGTCACCAAATTGGAAAGGACCCTTCGTAGTAAGCCAACGGATTGCTGGCAATACGTATCGACTAATAGACATGCATGATGAATATCTTGACAGAAACGTAAACGGCAAATACTTAAAAAAGTATTACCCTTCGATTTGGGGTATGCACGAGTAAACAACAATGACAGACCGGTTGTCTGGCCGTACAGAAGAAACTAATTGCCTTCGATTTTGGGAATACATGAATGAATGATAGCCACAGATCGGCGGCCTGGTCACAGTCACATAAAAAAAATGAAAAGTACTTACCTTCGATTTGGGGAAGGCAGGAGTAAACAACAGCCACAGACCGGCTGCCTGGTCACAAAAACAGACCATTCGATTTGGGGTCAATAAAACTAGGAAGCCAAGTTGGTTGGCGTTTCACTAGCTAGAGGTTTAGCTACAACCTCAGTTACATAAGTCTCAGGATTAGCCAAATCTACGGCTGCTTGGTCGTCTTGAGTAGCCGCAGTCTCTTTATTATCCTCAACCTCACCAATGGCTATTACCTCATCCGCTCCTACTTCTTTTGGGACTCCCTTTTCCTCATCCAATAAAGGCTCAGCCATAACAACTGATTGGGTCTCGGTAAAAGCTTGAGTGTCCTCTGGCTGCTATTCATCTTATGACAATACCTCTTGAGTAATAGAAGCAGTGATGGCTTCGAATTTCAAGTCCATGAGGATGTTGGTTGACAAAGGAGCAACGGGATCAACTGGCAAAGGAATAGTCATAACCAAAGAATAAGTTCCCTCGGATACCACTTCCAAAAAACTAGCAGGAAGTGTTGGCATTGGTTGAGCAAGTCTGTTTTCCACGTAGTCCACTCATTCTCTAGTTGGGCCAGTCGTTCGCTGCCCGCTTTCTGATCCAATTCCCAAACCACCTGTTGGTTACCAAGTTCCCAGATCTTGTTATCCAAATGAATGCCCTGCTGAAACAAAGAAGAGCGGGAGAAATCTTGGGCCTTAATAGTGGATTCCAAGGCGCCTATGGCCTGAGTAATAGCCTTTATCTCCGCCTGGATCCTCTCCAAATTGGGTGGCAGTTTTGACAGCTGCTCCTGCAAGTCATTCTTTCGGCTGACATTCTCCTGCCTTTCTGCATTTACCTCACTGAAAGAAGTCTGAGTGTGTGGTTCTTCTCTTGCCGAAGAGACCCCAAGTGTTGCAGAGCAGCGACCGCCTTATGATGGCTATCTTTGACTATTTTTTGTAAATAAAATAAGTCATTTAGAGCCAAATCCATGTCATTATAGGCGGTTGCCAAAACTGGGAATCCTTTGCTTCTTTTGACAATCGGAACAGAGAAGCCCTCAAAGCATGGAACTCTTCTTTGCTGGTCGGGATTCTTCTGCCAAGAGACTCTTCAACTCGGTCTCGATGAATGCCAACAGGTGAAAATGGTGAAGATGCAATGTCGACTAAGCCAAAATATTGCAGAAGCACGTCTTCAAGGATAACCTCGGTTGGCGCTTCTGAGTCATCAATTGGGTTGGTTTCAGTCGAGGGATTATCTCCAGCCGTCTCCTATACAGAAAGAACAGGTTCAGAATAGAGGCAAAGGTTTGGAAACAGTGAAGGACCAAGCATAAGAGAAAGGGTATACCTCTACAGCTGCATCATCATAAAAATCGTTGGCTGCCTTGATAGGAGAAATTTTGGCCTTGAGGACAACCGATAATGGATCCTGCGGATGCGTGGAAGCATGAGCCGAAGAGGAAGACCCTCCAATATGAAGAGGGGCATCGAACGTTTTCTGCGGCCGTTTGCGTCTTGTTAGTTGTGGTCCCTGAAAGGCAAACAGAAAACATAAATATTGAAAGATAGCCGATGCGAAGGTATTTAAGAAAGAAACTTTTCAGTTGTGGAAGCCGAGATGCCTCAGTTGAACGGAAGAAACTTTTTAGAGAAATCATCATTGCATGCATTTAGGGCAAAAGTGATTGAAATGACACTCGCGGCTGCCACATGAAATGATGACTATTTTTTAATACATCAACTCAACAAACGCACTCGAGTTAATGTAAGGGCAATTGTTAATAATTAAAAATACTTTTAAGTGTTTAGTAGAATCAAATGACAACCGAAGGTGGAAACCTCAAAATGAGCAGGCAACAGAATTATAAGTCGATAATCGAACTGACTTGTAGTCGAATCTATTAGTCCTAGGGCTCGGCTAGAAAAGCTTCATCGGCTATTACGGTAGCCTGACCAAGTCATAATTCCGAGGAACGACTGACACCCACACATATTTGGACGCCTCAAAGACAAAGTAAAAGAATCTTCTAGACCCCAAGAAACGGTAACAACCAGCAACAGTTAGAAGGAAGTGCCATTAATTGTGCAAGAGGAAAACAATGAGTAAAAATCGACACCACCTCTTCATAGTTGGCTAGTGGTTTTAGTGGGTAATTTAATGGCTAACATAGGTGGATCACGTTTTATTTTTTTGTACTATAAATATAGGATCATTTGTACAGAATAAGACACAACCAATCAATCAAACAACTAATTTTACATATCTTCATTTTATCTTTATCGCTTTTACTGCACTCTAGCTGTATTTATATTTCTTACCACTTAGTTTACTCAATCACCGTCCTAACGCTTTTTGGAGTAGTTGGAGAACCCATTGTTGGAAGTTAGAGTTTCGCTTCCCGCCAAAATCGCTTAGTTAAGGAATCAATTTGTCATCCAATTACGTCACCCGATAAACGACAGACATTTCGGACGGGAACAAATTGTTTAGGATTTATCTTTTTTCCTATTTTTTGGATGTTTTCCCTATTTAATCTTCTCCCGCTGAGTTTTTAAACTGGCAATCCACAAGCAGTTTATAAACTACTCCCACTTCCCTTATTCCCGTCCTCAAGATCAATTTATATTTCTTTTTACAGTGTTGTATTTTGATGATATCAAGCAGCTTTACAGTTTCCTCATGGGAAAAGTTTGTTTTTATGTAAGGAATAAATAATAGACGACCCAGGGTGATCCAAACGTGCATGCCATAAGGAAGGAGCGAGAGCTGCAAAAGTAGATGGCAAGGCTTGACTCGAGAGATCGAATGTGGGCGTGATAGGATAAAGATCTCCCCTACTATCACATCTCATGAGAGGAATTTCCGTCTTGAAATCCTTCACAGAAAACCCAAAAGGATCAAAATTAACAAAAACCCAATTATCAGTGGTGAATTTATGGACATACACCAAATTTTTAATTAAGTAAGGGGCATGAAAGGCATTTTTTAAGACAAGATGTGGATGTGGGGGAGACAACGTTTTATGACCACAACCACGAATTGGAATTGATTTTCCATTACCAATAATTATGCCACGATTGTTGCCCAAATTGGAATAAGATGAGAGAATACCTTGGTCGGACGTCATGTGTGAAGTGGCGCTGATGTCCATATACCAATTCGGGTCTGGGGGATTTAATCCAAGCGTATGCATCGCGGCCTCAATATCTGTCGGAATCGGTATGGGGCCCACTACCTGGAATGCCTGCGGAGGCTGGGGCCCAAGCACACCGGCCTACTGCCCTGGCCCAGTAAACTACCAGTTTGCCAAAGCTGGACCCGAGAAACTGGACCTGGCCTGTTGTGAAAACTGGGTCCAGTTTCCCGGGTAAGGGCTTGGAAAATATCCACTATTGGGTCAAGACGGACTGGCCAAGGTCTACTGCATAGAGGCCCACTGCTGAGCCCAATTGGGTTGCTGGCCACTGCCCCGAGGGCCACCGCCGCCGCCACCACTATTTGATCCGCCGCGATTCTTGCCATTATTTTTATGGTTTTAACCTTTCTTGCCGCCACCGTTGTTGCGGTTTTGGCCCGAATTGTTAACAAAACCATGAGAATTATCGGACGAAGTCATCATTGCCACGGAACTGGCGCTGGTAGCTACCTTTTTTGCCAAGCCGACTTCTTCTATGGTGAGCGTCGAGCGGATTTGATAAAAAGAGGAAAGCGGATTACTTTGACGAAGGAGTGTCCCAACGCCATTATAGGCCTCAGAAAGGCCGGCAACCATTTGTAGAACCAGACGATTATTGGTCACTGGTGCGCCAATGTTACGGAGTTGGTCCGCCAACTCCTTGAGCCGTTTGCAATATGCAGAAACATTCGGAAAATCTTCCATGCTGACTTGGGAGAATTCTCGCTCAAGGGTGACAATACGTGAATATTGATTATCTTGGAATATATCACACAATCTATTCTAGGTAGCCATAGCCGTAGTGTCCGGCTCAATGATCGTCTGTAAAAAGTTGGTAGAAATAGTGGAATAAATCCACTGAAGAACGGTAGCATCAGTAATCCATGAATGAGGATCCTCCGCGGGAAGAGGGGTAGCAGGAGGAATTATGTGATGGAGGACTTGATGGGAGATAGCGTGAATTTTAAACAACTCTGTCCACGTCGCATATTGGACGTTTTCTATTTCAAGAACAATAGAGATGTTGCTCTTAATGTTAGAAACAGTAAGGGCAGGATGAAACGTGTTCTTAGACATAACGAAAGAACAAAGGGATTTGGAGGAAAAATTAGGAAGAGAGGAGGTAAAATTTAACACGAAATCCGAGAAAGGGGCACGGAAAATGATGCAGTTTCAACCGAGAAGGGCACGGAAACCGAGATAAATTTTGGAGAAGAGCGGAAGCAATTTAGTCCTAGACTTCTGATACCATGAAAGAAATAATCCCTTGATTATTTTCATTAATGAAAGAGTATATTTACAATTTTCCATAATAGGAAAATCCTATTCCTATTCTACTTCCAAAACCCTATTCTATTTGTACAAGAATCCTATAATTATGGTAATTGTACAAGCCTAATTTAATACAATATTTACATCCAAATTTGACTCCAAAACTGTGATATACACGGGCTTGTATACCGTGTATACCACGATTTCACATAAGGTAAGTTGCCTTGTGAAACCGTGATATACATGGTATACAAACCCATATATATCATGGGTATAACTAACACTTTTCTTAACAGGCATGGTCCGCAAGGAAATTTCGGATGAAACTGAATAACTGATCGAATCACAGGGAAAATTATGCAGATTTCTCCTGTTCATCCACCTGAGCATATACTCTCCAAATGGTATGATGTCCATGAATTCTTTATACGTGCTTAAGGATTTATTTATGGTCCCATAAAGTAATCTTACTCTACATTGCATCAGTAGGGTAAGTTGGTTATTTCACATACATGTCTGCTTTTCTCAATTTATGGTCCCATAACCTACGTTTGAAAAATACATAACTACTCTTAAAAATTATTCTTTTTAAGTATTTTGATAAAGTATTTTATATTGGTTAAGAGAATAAATTATTCTTCTCATATTGCCTTGAATGGCCTACAACATAGTGAGCAGGAAATAATTTGATTTCATTTACTAAAAAATGAAACTTACATTATCCAAGAAAATATCATTTGCTTTATTTTCTATTACATTGATTAATTTAGACAACTGAATAATAGTGACCAAATGAATAAGAAATTAAGAAATAACATAAACAATTTAGCAGTAAGAAAATTATTTTATATAGGAAAGTAGTGAGCAAAGATATTAATCCAACTGACAGGTTACTAAAAAGCATATTAAAAATGTAATAATGTTAAATAGCAGGAGGCGGATGTCATGAAGGACTTATGGATTCAGGGAAATTAAATAACTGACTCAAACTTATATGTGTTAAAAACTACTAAATCTATATTTATATTATTATTAAAAGGAAGAAAGTCTAGCCTATAAATAAGCCAAGTGACATAAATAATTTTTGACACGTATACAATCCTAGGACAAAGCTTCAAAAGATTTGGAGTTTGGAACTATTTTTTCAAAAAAGTTAGAAACAAATGCATCCCACTTTTACACGTTGCTACACTTAGCACAAAATTGACTACCATTTTAATTTTGAAATTAAAATTTTAGGATCGGCGGATGTAAAGCAATTATTTTTTTAATTGTGAATAAGATGATGGATAGTGGTGGAGATTTGTCAGATCAATTTCATGAAGCAGTGTCACAAATTTCTCTCCAGGTAACTCAC
Organism: Anisodus tanguticus; assembly: GCA_034509755.1. NCBI lineage: Eukaryota > Viridiplantae > Streptophyta > Magnoliopsida > Solanales > Solanaceae > Anisodus > Anisodus tanguticus. Next base: position 57,217,139 of record CM067545.1, read on the forward strand.
AATTTAATTTACTCATTTAGAAATTGAGTTTGTTTGGATAGTTGTAAATTGCGTTAAATCTCAAACGTATGAACAATTATGAATATTTAAATTTGATTTTAACTTCTATAATAGAAAAATAGGACATTAAAAAATTTTAAAATGGGACAGTTTTAATTGGATTTACGGACATTTTTTTGATTGAATGTATATCAAACCAAAAATATAGAAGAAGACTTAGAAACCACCAAGGCACCAACTACTCCCACTTCCTCCATTCCCTATCCTTAGCATCAGTTTTTTTGTTTGATTTGGGAGAATTTATTGTTTGATATACAAACAGTTATTTTCAGTTCTCACCAATATAGGAGTTGATTTAAATTAGGAACGTGTATTTCGACAATCTAAATAGGTAAAAGGAAGCCCTCTATTCTTATCTCTAACTTCTTGAACAAGATCTGATCTCTCCACAAGTCCACCTCCATTTGTGAATTTAATTACTTAGTCAATGCACATGTCATTTCATTGTAACACTTTTGATAATTGTGTCAACTTCATTAGACTATTTTTTTCATCTCTTGACTATGTGGTATCTTTTTATTTTGAATTTGTAGCACAGAAAAAAACAATGTTTATAAGTAGCTCTTGGCGAAGATGACGGAAGTGTATTAGAAAGGTGGAGAAAAGCTGGAGCCCTTTAATTCCTAAGTATATCATTTTTTTTGGCGGAAGGTACGTTTGCTCTAATGTAGGATGAAGAAGTTCTTTGTCGGGAAACAGTTAGACAACACGAGAAAACTACTTTTCTTTTCTTTTAGATGTTGTCTTTATGTATCCGAACTCATGTTCTTAAAGTCAGTTAGAGTGTATTAATATGTCAATGCATGAAAAAAGCTAATTCTTTGGGGACATTTACATGTTTTTCATATAATAAATTACCTAAAATATTTTAATGCATGAGTTAAGTATTCTTTACGTGACGTTATTTATTCAAAAAATGATTTGAATTATTTTACTATCAACAATCTTTTCAATATACATTTGAATGAATATAAACTGCTCTTGGGATATTAAAGAATACATTGAATAATATGATCTGTTATAAAACATTAATGTTTACATCGTTATATAAATATAAAATAGTCTATTATTCTTGACTAAGAATGAATTTCATAATACATGTATATTAATGACAAATAACTTTGTCTGTATAAACTAAAGTGGAATACTTTATTTTAACCAAAAAAATCATTCTATGCATCATTTCAATATTTAAAATATTTCAATATTAGTTTAAAGAGTATTCAAGCTAAATAATGGTTCCACTCATAAATATTCAACTTTTTTTTCCAACTGAAATTTATGATCGATCATAACTTAATTTCACAAACTATTTTAATTTTTTTAAGAAAAGTTGATCATCAATATTTTTTGTTTTGACTTTCCAATTAAATATTGTCCAAATATGCATGTAAAGATTAAGGCTAGGCTGACTTATTATCTAAATCAAGAAATAATAAAATAAGGATAAGATATTTTAAAAGCAAAATATTCAAATTAGATGAATTTTTCCATAATTGGGTAAGTCAAATTGATTGAAACTAATTTGTGATTGTTGCTTTCTAAGTTATGAAGATTAGGGGTCTATTTAGATAACATAACGTAAATCAAATTTGAAAGAAAAAAGATTGGACATGAAATTTCTGTCAGGTTTACATCCTACATTTTTAAATTTAAATTGACAAGGTTAGGAGGACTTCTTCCTTAAACCAAAAAATATAAAGTTAAGGATAAGACATCTTTAAAATATTCATTTAATTTGTACATAACACCTCCGTTGTGGATATTTAGGATTGAAATCAGATTTACTCCACTCATATTTCGAATGACACTTTTGTAGCTTATATATTTTTATTTGAACATTATAATTTGATTATTATTTAACAAGCGTATAAAATACATTTAATAATTGGGAACGTGATATTGCTTTGATAATGTTCTCACTCTATGCCAAAATTGTTATACAAGTGATAAGGGAAGGTGAATTCAGTAATTCTAAACAGATAATAGAAGTTAATTTAGTGAAAATAGAAAGTTAAAGTTATACTATTAAATTCTCACTACTAAAAATGTATGACTTGCTTTAGTATAGTATATTATATGGAAAAGGGTCAAATTTATCCCCTATTGTGTGAAAAGGATCAAATTTATCCTCCATTATACTATCGATTTAAAAATACTTCCGACGCTATCTAAATGGTTTAAATATACTCCTACTCCGAAAAATCTATCCAAGGTGGACTTCCAATGCCACGTGACACTGACACTTAGTGAGGTGGAGACCAGGTGGCATGCCCCGTCACCCGCCAATCCATTTTACCCCACCCCTTCCTTCTTCTTTCACCACTAGCATCTTCTCTCTTCAACTACCATTGCTACCATCAACACCACCATGTCAACCATCATTTTCACCGGTCACCACCTCCAGCTGCTTACAATCTTTCACTATAATAATGTCTGACTTCTGTTTAAGCGAATTTTTTTTTTAAGCTTAGCAAGTTCGAAATTCTTCGTACCAACATTATCATAGTTGTTCTCTCGTGTGGATTTGCTTAGTAAATTAATGGCACTGATTAAATCGATTCCAAGTAAAAAAACAAAAATTCCAGATGGAAAGCATGTGTGATTTGTTGGAAATTTATCTTTGGCGGGGAGATGCGTCCACCCATCTTTAATGAATTAAACACTAGTGTTCCGCATGTTGGAGGCTTTGTCTCTTTACACATGCATATTCTACTAAGTGAGTAGATGATCGTAGGGCAAAAAATCGTCAAATTTCGTTGAGAAATGAAAGAGATATTGGTCCACAAAGTAAGGTGTTTGAGGCATGGAAATATGGTGTGGGACAAATCTACCACATCGGTGGGAAAAGGAAGAATTTCTCTCTATATAAGTCTCTAAAGTGGTAAAGGGTTTGGGACCCCAAGGGGCATCCCATGTGTTTAAAGGAGGGAGGACCTAGATGTGCTTGGGTTCAAGGCTAAGCCCACACGCGCGCCGCCCGCCCGTCCGGTCTCGGTCACGGGTCGTGGGCTGTGGGCTGTGAAAGTAACTCCTCCATAAACAGCCCTCCTTCATGACCATAAATCAGCCTCTTCAATGGCCTTAAACCTGCCATTAATAGCCCTCACTAATGGCTATTAACAGCCTTGTTTGTGGCAGTTGAACAACCTCCTCCATGCTATATATTGATGCCTCCTTTGGCTCAATAACGTGAGAGAATACACACGAAAGACACTGCAAAACAATGAGTAAAAACACTGCAAAACAGTGAGGAAAATACCCAAAAATAGTGATGAAATACAGTGTGATATACACGAGATATACACAACAGAGACACACTATATACACAGAGACAAAACAGAAGAGAAAACAGAAACTCTTCCTTCCTTTTTCATATCTTCAGCAAGTCGATTCATATTTGTTTTCTTCGTCAGACTCAACCTATTGGCTTTCTAGCGTTGAGATTAAAGTGTTGTTTTATCTTGGGAGACTATTGCCCGCTAACGTAAAAGCATATATACGGGGCAATCTTGTCTTAAGGACAGAGTGCAATCACTCGACTCAACACACAACGTTGTAACCATCTAGATTTAATTGTTTCTTGATTTCAGGTTATCAAGATTCAAGACACAACAAACTTGCGGCAGATTTTGAAGATTGGCCTATTTGTTCAACAAGATTCAATTTCTAAATATTGAATGTTTGTTCATCCTTTCGAACACTTGTAATATATATTTACTTCATGTACTGCTTTATTACAATAGCAACCAATAATTTAAGACAAGATTGTATTGTATTAGTATTAGTGTTCGAAAGATGTCGGTCAAAAGTTGTGTGACCAAATCTGGATATGGCTGTGGTTTTCTGCTTGAAGATAGTGATGATGATATTGTTGAAGTTCAACGTGTTCATGGTGTCACTGCTCCTGAGAGTGGTGGGAACAAGCACTCACGAGAGGCTGAGGATGTCAACTGGGACAAGAGGAGAAGGCTGAAGATGTGGTTCTATCTTGCAGCAGAAGGCCTATATCTGTCCGAGATAAATGATCTGAATTATGATAAGGAGGAAATGGACACTCAGTCTGATGAAGTGGGCCAAAATCCGAAATTGGAATAAATGATTTTTCTTCCTTGTCAAGAATAAAATTAATTAATGTCTGATTAAAAATGGCTTAAAGTAAGGAGGAATATGAAAATGTTTTCACAAAATAATTTATATTCCTTACGCTTTAAAATCAGAAGTTTAATCTCTTCTTCTTTCCCGTTTAAAGATTGAACTTTGTAAACGACTTAAAAAGATCTGTTCTTATAAGTGTAATTATTAAAAGTGTGTAAAGTATGTTCGCACATACGATGGAGAAAGATCCACTAAATGTGCGAAAACTGTTACCACTCTTAAGTAAGCGCCAAGAATTGTCTGGGCACCAATCATAACGGAAGAAGACCAAAAGTTAAAGACGTTGAGCCTGTCACACTATTTGGTAGAAGATCCTTCATAGGATGATATTGGACACTCAGTCATATAAAGCCCCCGGGCGACTGGAGTGGGCCAAAATTCCTTTGATATGATGATATTGGACACTCAGTCATACAAAGCCTACGGGCGACTGGAGTGGGGCCAGGATTCATTTCATAGGAAAAGTAATGGACACCTAGTGTGGTGGGACAGAGTTTCTAGGTCTTAAATGGTCTGAAGGCCTAAAGAAAGGCAGAAAATAAATTGGACACTCAGTCTGCCAAAGCAACTGGAGTGGGCCAGAGTATCCAGATCACCTATGATCCGGTTATGCTCTAACCACGGATAAGAGGTTGTTCATGTGAAGCAACGCCACCTCTAAAGTAGAAGGGGTTGGACAGGTTGTCCTTAATAGGACTTCAGGGAATGGGATCACTCTAAGATGAGGTGATACATGTCCCAAACTTGGTTTAAGGGACGCTGTTGGTCAACCTGGTTTGAGACTAGTCCAACAGGTCGGTAATAACTAAGAATGGTACAGTATGTCTGTAGCCATATGAATGATATATTTGTAATCCGTGCATCTATGCCATTATAGATTAAGACACGTTAAATAGAAACTCATTCAAAATCTAACGATGTTGAGATTGTTGCCTACTGTCGACATAAACCCTCAAAATGAATGAGAGGTAGACGAAGAGGCAAAATCACCTTTCCAAATTCCGTCAAAGGAATAGCGAAAGAAGCACCGCTCTTTTAAAACTTAGTCACACCTTTATGGGTGATTTAAAGTTTATACAAAATAGAGGGGAGAGACAAGTACTTTGTGACCTTCATTGATGATGGTACAACGTATGGAATCCTTTGTTTGTTGAAAAGCAAAGATGAAGTTGTTAAAGCGGATAAGCGCTACAAAACAGAAGTTGAAAACCCATCTAAGCCTACGGATTGAGGAATTCGTAGTGATAGAGGGGGATAATGTGAAGCATCGTTCATTAAACGACTGTTCATTTCTCACCTCAGTCCAACGGTGTTAGCCAAGCGCAAAGTCGTACACCCAAATTATGTGGGGTGGCTTGGTAAAAGTTGGAATACCAAAATAGGTCAAGTTGTACCTAAGACTGTAGATTGCATATCCACTAGATCTGCAAATAACAGTAGTGCTTATCGCCTCTTGGTGTCAAAGAATGCTGAATTCTTTGAAGATAACTTTTCTTGAAAAGGAAAAAAAAGTAATTGCTCAAGATTAACAAGAACCCGCGAGGGCCTGACTGTCCGAAACTAGACGTTCCGTATCTACAGGACTCAGAAGTTGTTGTCTATCCGAAACTTAATGTTCCAGATCTGCAGAACTCAGGGATTCTAGATGTTGAATCGAGACGGAGAAAAGAGGGGACAAAGACTTGTTCCATACCTTCTAGCTTGTATGATTGAGAATGAACCATGGACAATTAACAAAGAATTGTCATCTCCAAAAGCACTGCTTTGGAAAGAAGCTATAAAGAAAGAAATAGATTCTATCATATAGAACCATACTTGCGTAATGGTTGATCTTCCTCCGGGAAAAGAACCTTTGGGTTGTAAAATGTGCTCCCCTGTGAGTAGCTTAACATCTAGGGCCATTGCAGTCTTGCGTGGCATGGATGTTGAAACAGTCTTCCCAATCGGAGAGTTGGAAGAAGAGGATCAGAGTTGGTTTGCTGAACTGTTGGGCTTCTGCCTGAACTTTCATTTTGGTCCCTGAAATGTTTACATTTTGGTCCTGAAAGTTTCAGATAAAATAGAAAAAATGAATCTGACCACAGAAACATTGACTCTGAAGTTAGAAAGCCAACAGTTGGAGAATCAACAGTCTGAAAGTAAAATTCATATTGAAACAAAGTCTCGATATGAAAGATATGGGTATCACATATGACATCTTAGGAATTGGATTTCTAAGACATCTAACGGACTGGTCGATAGTTGACAGTCCCGTTGAAGCCACCAATGGATATGAATCATAGAACTGATTGGAATCATGGTGCACCCATAGACAAGAAGCGATATGCTCAGGTCACGTGTAGTTCAATGTATTGTACACACTACAACCGACCTGGTATCGGCCTACAAAGCAGATCAGTTGAACTAAGGTTCACTGATGATTTTAATACATGATCCGTAGAAGGCGTAAAGTCGGATATGACGATAACTGAATTATTCACTTATCTACAGATTATAGTATTCCCTATGTCCATCGGTTCTGGGAGAACACAGTGATACAAATTGGACATCAGATCTGAAGAACACCAAAGCCATAAGTAAATATGTATGGTGGGTCTTGGAAAATCCTCTAAGCAAACCTGCATCGGCCGATTCATGATGGAATCAGAGTTTATCGCTTTATACAAAGCATGAAATAAGTTGAGTAACTTCATAACTCCTTAGAGGACGTCCCTTATTGGGAGAAACTCGTGCCTTCATCAGTTATACATTGTGGCTAGCCGGTCGGCTTCAGGAAGGACACACGCCCTCTTCGAGAAAAAGAAGTATGGATACCAGAGGAGCTAACCGAGAAGGGAAGGAGGATCGGAAGTCTTGAAAGACAGAACGGTGTTCGTAGATGGATTGGACTTTTGGCAGGAGAGAATACTGATTGAGCACATGCTTCTGATTTCTATCTATATATCAGGATCTGTCGGAGACATAAGACCGTATGACAGTTGATCATCACGGGTGTCACTTCCTTGTTTACTAACTAAGGGACTACCTGGAGATCAAGTGTTCTGCCTGTCTAGGGGAATGGGCTTAAAACCCAAACAATACGAATCTTTGTGGTGGTAACCCAACCATACTGATTGGAGATCCCAAGAATTTGGTTCAATGGGAAAACTAAGCTGCAAAAGGTTCAGTTGAGCACTTCGGTGGAAGCAAAAAGCACTTCGGATGATGATTTATGTACGGAAACATGAATCCAAAGCTGTTCCCGCGATAGACATTAAAGTGCTACCTGCATGGTGGGTAAATGTTAAGCTTCCAAACCTTTAAACGATCCTCAAACGGTTGAGGTTAAGGTTGGGGAAACTTTTAATGATTCCTAACACTTGTGAAGTAGGGTATAGCAGGATACCTTGTAGGAGATCACCTATTTAAGTGCGAGGATGACCGCCTCAAATGAACGCACTTAAGAATCCAAGTGTGTCCACGGCCACAACGGATAAAAACGTAAGAATGAAAATGAATAAGAAGAGTTATTGTGTTGATATCATTGTCTTGGCTTACACTAAGCACTGACGGTTCAAGACATCAAGTTCACCGCGCAGTAAGTAAGTCCGATGGTATTCAACTAGGGAAGGTTCAAAGCGAAAGCTACCTCTCCTAATGCAATATCTTTTCGCTGAAAGATTGTTGAAAGTAGGCACCTTGTGTGTGCGCCATAATCTCTCTTTAATAGAGAGGATTGTTGGAAATTTGCCTTTGGCGGGGAGATGCGTCCACCCATCTTTAATGAATTAAACACTAGTGTTCCGCATGTTGGAGGCTTTGTCTCTTCACACATGCATGTTCTACTAAGTGAGTAGATGACCGTAGGGCCAAGAATCGTCAAATGTCGTTGAGAAATGAAAGAGATATTGGTCCACAAAGTAAGGTGTTTGAGGCATGGAAATATGGTGTGGGACAAATCTACCACATTGGTGGGAAAAGGAAGAATTGCTCTCTATATAAGTCTCTAAAGTGGTAAAGGGTTTGGGACCCCAAGGGGTATCCCATGTGTTTAAAGGAGGGAGGACCTAGATGTGCTTGGGTTCAAGGCTAAGCCCACACGCGCGCCGCCGCCGCCCGTCCGTCCCGTCCGGTCCGGTCTCGGTCTCGGGTCGTGGGCTGTGGGGACTTTCTGATATTATCTTTTTGGACCCAAATTGCTTAATATTTACATTTGGTCCCTAAAGTTTCTAGAAAGCCTACCGTTTGGACTATTTTTTGGAGCATTAACCAACCATTACTTGGTTGTTAACTCCTCCATAAATAGCCTTCCTTCATGACCATAAATCAGCCTCTTCGATGGCCTTAAACCTGCCATACTAATGGCCTTAAACCTGCCATTAACAACCTTCACTAATGGTTATTAACAGCCTTGTTTGTGGCAGTTGAGCATCCTCCTCCATGCTATATATTGATGCCTCAATAACATGAGAGAATACACACGAAAGACACTGCAAAACAGTGAGTAAAAACACTGCAAAACAGTGAGGAAAAATACCCAAAAATAGTGATGAAATACAATGTGATATACACGAGATATACACAACAGAGACACACTATATACACAGAGACAAAACAGAAGAGAAAACATAAACTCTTCCTTCCTTTTTCATATCTTCAGCAAGTCGATTCATATTTGTTTTCTTCATCAGACTCAACCTATTGGCTTTGTAACGTTGAGATTAAAGTGTTGTTTTATCTTGGGAGACTATTGCCGGCTAACGTAAAAGCATATATACGGGGCAATCTTGTCTGAAGGACATAGTGCAATCACTCGACTCAACATACAACGTTGTAACCATCTAGATTTAGTTGTTTCTTGATTTCAGGTTATCAAGATTCAAGACACAACAAGCTTGTGACAGTTTTTGAAGATTGGCCTATTTATTCAACAAGATTCAATTTCTAAATATTGAATGTTTGTTCATCCTTTCGAACACTTGTAATATTTATTTACTTCCCGTACTACTTTATTACAATAGCAACCAACATGATTAAATTCAATCACTGTAGTTTTAAGTTGAGCGTCCGTGTATTTGTGAAAAATAATGCACAGATGTACACCGTCCACTTTGAAACATTGAAGTTGTTGGGTACTATTGTAAAGCGGTACGGGAAGTAAATAAATATTACAAGTGTTTGAACGGATAAACAAATAGGCCAATCTTCAGAACTGTCGGAAAGTTGTTGAGTCTTGAATCTTGATAACCTGAAATCAAGAAACACTAAATCTGGATGGTTACAACTGTGTGCTGAGTTGAGTGATTGCACTCTTTCCTTAAGACAAGATTGCCCCGTATATATGCTTTTACGTTAGCGGGCAATAGTCTCCCAAGATAAAACGACACTTTAATCTCAACACTACAAAGCAAATAGGTTGAGTCTCACGAAGAAAACAAATACGAATCAACTTGCTGAAGAAATGGAAAAGGAAGGAAGAGTTTTTGTTTTAGTCCTAACGTTTTGGACTGAATTTCAGTGTCTCTTCTATTTGTCTCTGTGTATATAAATGTTGTCTTGTTTTTTCTGTCTGTTTGGGTGTTTATATTCTGTTTTGTGTATTTTTCCTGTGTTTCACAATTGAGCCAAACAACTCAGGAGGGACTCCTCAACTGCCAAAACAAGGCTGTTAATAACCATTAGTGAGGGCAGTTAATGGCCATTGGAGGGCTGTTAAAGGTCATTCAAGGAGGGCTGTTTATGGAGGAGTTAACAGTCAAGTAATGACTGGTTAATGCTCCAAAAATAGCCCAAATGGTAGGCAGAAGCTTTCTGCCTTTCGTCATTCCCAAAATCAACTTTTCAGAAACTCTAGGGACCAAACTGTAAATATTAAGAGCCCGGACCGGACGGGACGGGACGGGACGGGCGGGCGGCGGCGCCGGCGCGCGTGTGGGCTTAGTCTTGAACCCAAGCACATCTAGGTCCTCCCTCCTTTAAACACATGGGATACACCCCTTGGGATTCCAAACCCTTAACCAATTTAGAGACTTATAAAGATAGCAATTCTTCTTTTTCCCACCGATGTGGTAGATTTGTCTCACACCATATTTCCATGCCTCAAACACCTTACTTCGTGGACCAATATCTCTTTCATTTCTCAATGAAATTTGACGATTCTTGGCCCTACGGTCATCTACTCACTTAGTAGATTATGCACGTGTGAAGAGACAAAGCCTCCAACATGCGGAATTCTAGTCTTTAATTCATTAAATATGGGTGAACGCACCTCCCAATCAAAGGCAAATTTCCAACAAAAGTTTGTTCTGTCTTTTTCTGGAATTGATTTATTTAAATATGGTGGTCATAGTGGTATTGATGGTAGAACTGATGGTTTAGGGGAGAAGATGCTAGTGGTGGAAGAAGAAGGAAGGGGATGGGGTAAAATGAGTTGGCGGATGATGTGGCATGCCACGTGGTCTCTACCTCACCAAGTGACAGTGTCACGTGGCATTGGAAGTCCACCTTGGATACATTTAACGGAGTAGGGGTATATTTGAACCATTTAGATAACGTCATGAGTATTTTTGAACCGATAGTATAACAGAGTATAAATTTGATTCTTTTCGCATAGTAAAGGGACAAATTTGACCATTTTCCCTATATTATATGATATTTTGTCACTTATTATGAGATACTATTACTACTTTTTATTTAGTTATTTTTATTTACTTTCAATCATGTTACATTTTAGAAACATTTGTTTCACAACAGAATTGAAGATGATATTTTTATTTCATCCAAAAGTTATTCAATAATCATATAATTAGTTTTTTTGTGAAAAAAGTCATGAACTTTTTGTTATTGGTATATTGTGTAAAGAAGTAAGATGACAATTATAGAATGAGGTTTAAGGAATTATATTTAATATGCTCAAGAAAATAATATTTCAATTACCTATAATTAATTTTTTATAATTGACTGTGCATCGCGTGAATACAAATACTAGTAATAATAATAATAATTTACTTGTCATACTCTAAATAGTAATGCATAAATTGTTATATAGTGAATAATACTAATACTTGAATTATTACGTAATGATCACATATCTTAAGTGCATTTTTGTCTTTACATATATTCTTAGATTAGAAGTATTATCAATACATGTTTTTTTGTTAGCACATTTTATTCTGTATAAAATATATATAATTCTCATATAAGTCGTACCAATATTAATAATACTGATAGGATATGGCATGGTACCGTGCTCAAATATGATTAAAATTGTAATTAAACTAGTGTACAAACCTAATCATACTTGTACAATTATTATAGAATATAGTACGGTACCGTGCTCAAATATGATTAAGATTGTAATTAAACTAGTGTACAAACTTACCATAGTTATAGAATTCTTGTACAAGTATGATTAGGATTTAGAAGTATAATATGAATAAGATTTTCAATATTTGGAGATTGTAACTTGTATATATACCCCATTCATTAATGAAAATAATCAAGGGATTATTTCTTTCATGGTATCAGAAGTCTAGGTCTAAAATACCTTCTTCCAAAAACACTTTTGCTCTTCTTTTATGCTAGGTTTCTGTGAACCCTTCCTCGGTTTCCGTGCACTTTTCCTCCTCTATTCCCAAATTTTCTTCCTAGTCCCTAATTCACCTATTATTCTTTTGTTATGTCTACGTCAAAAAACATATTTCATCCTGCCCTTACAGTTTCCAACATCAAGAACCACATCCCTATTATTTTTTAGATGGAAAACGTCCAATACGCGACATGGACGGAATTATTCAAAGTTCAAGCACGCTCACATCAAGTCCTCCATCACACAATCCCCTCGGTAACTGGCGAGGAGAAGGTGCCTACCCCCGAGGATGATCTTACGTCATGAACAACCCTTGATGCTACCGTTCTCCAGTAAATTTATTCCACAATCTCTATAGACCTTTTGGAGATGATTATTGAACCTGACGCTATGGCGATGGCTACTTGGAATAGGGTGCATGATATATTTCAAGATAACAAAAATTCTCGTGCTGTCACTCTTGAGCAGCAATTTTCCCATGTCAACATGGAAGATTTTCCTAACGTCTCGGCCTATTGTAAAAGGCTGAAAGAATTGGCGGACCAACTCCGCAATGTTGGTGCATCCGTTACCAATAATCATCTTTTTCTTTAAATGATTGTAGGCCTTTCTAAGGCCTATAATGGCGTTGGATCACTACTTCATCAAAGTAATCCACTGTCACCATTTTATCAGGCTCGTTCCATGCTCACGTTAGAAGAGGCCAGTTTGGCTAAAAAGGTATCTACCGGAGCACATTCCGTCATAATGATGACCACGTCAAATGACCCTTACTCATTCTCCAAAAATTCAGGCCAAAACCGTAACCACGGTGGAGGCAAAAACGGTCAAAATCGTAAAAATAATGGCAAAAACAGCGGTGGCAATCGCGGTGGTAACGACGGCGGAGGACAAAATAGTGGCAGCTACAACAGTGGACCGCAGGACAACTAGTCCTAGCCATAGCTCCCCTAGCAGTGGGGCTGGGCCAGTGGACATTGGCCCAAAATCCCTTATTTTCCGCCTGCTCTCTATGCGGGAAACTGGGCTCAGTTCCAGCAAAATTTTAGGCCCAATTTCTCTGTCCCAAATAGTGAAATGCGGTACGGTAATGGGCGGGGACAGCAGGTAGGCCTGCTTAGGCCTCAGCCCCGCAGGCTTTCCATGCTGCGGGCCCAAAACCGATCCCGACACCTACAGATATTGAAGCTGCAATGCATACACTTGGCTTAAATCCCTCGAACGCGAATTGGTATATGGACACCAGAGCCACTTCTCATATGACGTCCGATCAAGGTACTCTCTCGTCTTATTCAAATTTGAGCAATCGTGGAATAATTATTAGTAATGGAAACTCAATTCCAATTCGCGGTTATGGACATACAACTTTGTCTCCCCCACATCCACCTCTAGTTTTGGAAAATACCTTAAATGCCCCTAACTTAATTAAAAATTTGGTGTCTGTCCAAAAATGCATCACTGATAATTGTGTTTCTGTTAATTTTGATCCCTTTGAGTTTTCTGTGAAGGATTTCAAAACAGGGATACCTCTAATGAGATGTAATAGTAGGGGAGAGCTTTATCCAATCACAACTACCACCACTTTCACGAGTCAAGCCATGCCGTCTACTTTTGCCGCCCTTGCTCCTTCCTTGTGGCGTGCACATTTGGGTCATTTGGGGTCGTCTATTATTTCGTATTTACATACAAATAATTTTATTTCTTGTAAGGGTATGCGTAATACTCCACTTTGTTCTTCTTGTCCGTTAGGGAAACATGTTCGATTACCATTTGTAGCCTCTACTTCTCGTACATTGATGCCTTTTGACATTATTCATAGTGATTTATGGACATCTCCTGTTTTAAGTTCTTTGGGCCATCGTTATTATGTCTTATTTTTGGATGATTATTCTAATTTTTTGTGGACCTTTCTGTTATCCAAAAAGTCTCAAGTTTTTTCCACTTTCTTAAAATTTAGAGTATTCATTCGTACCCAATTGGAACGGAAAATTAAAAATATTCAATATGATAATGGCAAGGAATACGATAATGGGTTGTTTAGGGAATTTTGTGATGCTAATGGCATAGTTTTTCATTTTTCTTGTACTCATACGTCCTCACGAAATGGGAAAGCCGAACAGAAAATTCGTACCATTAATAATATTGTCCGAACTTTATTAGCACATGCTTCAGTACCATTTTCCTTTTGTCATTATGCACTACAAATGACTACTTACCTCCTTAAAATACTTCCTACCAAAGTCTTAGCTTATGAATCTCCCCTTAAAATTCTCTTTAATAAGACTCCTTCCTATTCACATCTTAGGGTCTTTGGGTGTTTATGCTATTCACTTTTTCCGTCAACTACAATTAACAAATTTTAAGCCTGTTCTACCGCTTGTGTGTTTTTGGGTTATCCATCTAATCATCGTGGTTACAAATGTTTTGATTTATCGTCTACTAAAATCATAATTAGTGACAAGTTCTTTTTGATGAAACCCAATTTTCGTTTGCTAAAATGAGTGGTCCCGTGCCTAGTTTGTATAATTTTTTAGATGACGAGGTCTCACCATATATTATCCACCATTATTGTACTTGTCCCATGACCAAAATACGCCGGCAGGTCCACTACTTGCTGGCCCACACAATCTCGTTACTACTGTTTCGCTGATTCTGCCCAGTGCATTAGAAACACGGCCCAGTACCAATGTCGGTACTGTTCCAGTGTTCTAGCCCATTCCAATATCAAATTCCACCTCTGTTGGCCAGTCTGTCACTGTCCCGCACATTGCCCCCAATCCACCCAACTCTACCTCGAGTCAAGGGCCCGTTACTCATAGTCAAAAGGGTATTTTAAAACAAAAACAACATTTTAATCTCAATTTTAATGTCTCTAAATCCTCACTACCACGTAACTCTATGTCTGCACTATATGACCCTAATTGGAAATTGGCTATGACTGATGAATATAATGTTCTTATTAAAAATAAGACATAGGGGTTAGTACCCCATCCATTTGGTGTTAATATTATTTGGTCTATGTGGATTTTTACTCATAAAGAAATTCTGACAGTTCTTTTGAGAGGCATAAGGCTTGTCTTGTAGGTGATGGTAAAACGCAACAGGTTGGCGTGGATTGTGGTGAGACTTTTAGTCCAGTGGTCAAACCGGCTACCATTCGCACTATTCTTAGTTTGGCTCTCTCAAAGGCATGGCCTATTCATCAGTTGGATGTAAAAAATGTTTTCTTAAATGGTGATCTTAAGGAGACAGTCTATATGCATCAGCCCTTGGGTTTTCGAGATCCCAATCATCCTCATCATGTCAGTTTACTGAAGAAGTCCTTGTATAGGCTTAATTAGGCCCTACGGGCTTGGTATAAGAGGTTTGCATATTATGTATCTACTATTGGATTTTCTAACAGCCGATCTGATCATTCTCTATTTATATATCATCGTGATACTTCTTTGACATACATTTTATTGTACGTATATGATATTATATTGACTGCTTCATCTGATAATCTGTGCAAGTCTATCATGCCACTTCTCAGTTCTGAATTTGCAATGAAAGACTTGGGACCCTTGAGTTATTTCTTGGGAATTGCTGTCATGCGTCATTCAGGTGGTCTATTTTTATCTCAAAGGAAGTATGCTACAGAGATTATTGAGAGAGCTGGTATGTCATCTCGTAAGTCTACTTCCACTTCGGTTGATACCAAATTGAAGCTGAGTACTACATTAGACACACCATACGAGGATCCCACCCATATCGCAGTCTTGCAGGGGTACTTCGGTATCTTACTTTCACGAGACCCTGATATTACTTATGCAGTTCAGCAGGTGTGTTTATTCATGCATGACCCACGGATTGAGCACATGCATGCACTCAAACGCATTATACGGTACATCCAGGGCACACTTGATTATGAATTGCATTTATATCCTTCTTCCGTCTCTACTCTTGTGTCATATACAAATATTGATTGGGGTGGCTGTCCTGATACCAGACGCTCGACATCTGGTTATTGTATGTTTCTTGGGGATAACTTGGTCTTGTGGTCTGCGAAACGCCAGGCTACATTTTCACGATCCAGTGCAGAGGCTGAGTATCGAGGCGTGACTAATGTGGTATCTGAATCATGTTGGCTACGTAATCTTTTATTAGAATTACACTTTTCTATTCAGAAAGCTACCTTGGTCTATTGTGATAATGTTAGTGCAGTCTATCTTTCTGGCAATCTGGTCCAACATCAGCGCACTAAACATATTGAGATGGATATTCACTTTGTTCGCGAAAAAGTAGCTCGTGGACAAGTACGCGTTTTACATGTGCCCTCAAGATACCAAATTGCTGACATCTTTTCGAAGGGTCTTCCCTCAGTTCTATTTGAAGATTTTAGGAACAGTCTCAGCGTACGACAACTGCCCGCTATGACTGCGGGGGTGTGATAGAATACAGCACGGTACCGTGCTCAAATAGGATTAGGATTGTAATTAAACTAGTGTACAAACTTAGCATAGTTGTAGAATTCTTATACAAGTATGATTAGGATTTAGAAGTATAGTATGAATAGAATTTTCCATATTTGGAGATTATAACTTGTATATATACCCCATTCATTAATGAAAATAATCAAGGGATTATTTCTTTCAAATATAGTGTTTATTATGCGATTTAATTAGACTCTTCATACGTTTTGCGGTATAAAATTTATAATCGCAGTATTGCAGTATTGGTGCAACTCTAAATTCATTTCTAAATACTTCTCTGGTCAATATATTTGTCAAGAACTCATAGGAATCAACAATTCACAAGCGTCTTTATCTTCCAATAGAGTGGGAAAGATCTTGCTTTTTTTGTATTTCTGAGAGAGAGAGACTATTTTATGGAATTTATAAAGTTGCAAAAGAAAGCATCGTCTGGTCCCATGAGTAAAAGTAAATGAAAAGGTTGCAAAAGTGAACAAAGAGGGTAAAAACAAAAGATATCAAATCAAACACTTTCTAAAGGGAGCTCTGTGGCTCTCTTTCATATATGCTTTTGTATAATAGTTGGAAAGATGGAGACGTTTGATTTTTAAGATTGAAGAAAGCCAAAGGTAAAGGGAAGGTCCACCATGAGAAAGTATGGAAATGTCATTTCTCCAATGCCCTTTCTTATTCTCAAGTGATCATGAATGGCATGTGTGTGGTGCTGCTGGTAGAGACCCCCTTATTCTTGATTCATCCGTCACTGTCTCAACTTTACATATACAAATGAACTTTCCCCACCCCCTTCGGTCATAATTTTAGCACAAGTTGAAGGGATTCCTTTTATTATTGTTACTCTTTGCTTCTGTGTTTATATGATACTTTATTCTTAATAGTTCGTCACAAAAGAAAAAAATATATTTATATTTGAAGATATATAACAATAAACTTAACACCATAAATTTCAAAAGTCTTATATATTGTATTGGTAACAATATGTCGAGGAGTTAAGAATACTCGGAAATTACGTGGAAGATCAAGAGAAGGATCATAATTCATTAAATTAATTCGTCGAAGGCAATACAGATCATTACTGGTTGGCGACCGAATACGTTCCCTCATCCCTAGACCATCAATGGGTTAGGAGATTTGCCCGGGAAGGCTGAAGAGCTCCCTATTAAAGATTACTCACGTGACAAAGGAACTCCAGTATATAAGGAATCTCATTTAATCCTATTAAGAGTCAACAATATCTGCTTAGTAACAACTGCAATGTGCGTAGTAATAGGAAAGTCAGTTAATGTCCTACATATTATAAGACCCGTCATGTATTGTATAACAGACCTGTCGGGTCATTTTGAGTTTTAGGACCCGTTTCCCCTAACTGATCCTTTCTGTAACTTTAAAATATTGATTTTGTCTTATAGGGATCGGTGACATGATTCTCAAGGCAATTGTGTGACTATTAGAGAAGAAAACTAGAAACTATAGTTCTTGAGGGAAAAATAAAATAAGGGTTGACCAAACTCAACATTCGGGGTGAACGGACTCAGACTCGAGGTTTGAAAGTTTCTTTAGATCCCGAATATGATTTATGATTTAGTTGGATGGATCCCGAAGGGCTCGGGAGGGTTCCGAACTGTTGAGTTACTCACTAGTTTGATTAGAGATTAAGAGTTGACCACGGTTAAATATGATATTAAACAATCTCAGATAGATGTTTCGAGGGTTCCAAGAGGTTTGTAGGGTGTTTTAGGAGTGATTTGGTTGTTTTTCTTGTTTCCCGAGGGGTTCAGATGAGTTTGAAATGGTAAAAACCAGATTAGGGAATAACAAAATTTTCTGGTATCTGATGTGGGCACAATCACGCTCAAGAAGAAGTTTGATCATCACAATAGGCGCATAGGAAACACTATCATGGTGAATGAGGGACTGGCACGCGCAAGGCAAAACCATTATGCTAGGGGAGCGCAGTCGTGTAGGAGGCAGATAACATGGTCAATGATATCACACAGTGGGTGCGCGATCGTGCGGATCTAACTTTTCTAAGTTGAGCGCATTATGTTGTGTCATTGTGATCACACTGAGCTTCAAGTGTTAAAAATGGACAGTGATTGTAGTTGAGATTTATTTTACCATTGTTGGAGGTATAGAGCTTAGAATTAGGCGATCTTGGAGGTTATCTTCACATTTTGAAGAGGGGTAAGACTTTACTTCCTTATTTTGATGATTTCCCATGATTACTTCACTTTCTTAGCGTTTTTATCTATGGATTTGGTTGGGAAATTGGCGGGTTTGAGTCCTAATCTTAAGAGAATGAAAAACATTGGTTTGAGTATTGATTCATCGGTGGAATTTGATGATTTTCGAGATGTAGAGCCTATGGGCTATGGGTAAAACCGATTTTGTGATAAAATTCTAGTTTCAACCTTGGGCTTGGAACATTGAGTTACCTTTTACCTGGGAAATTTAAATATCAATATGATTGTCAATGGAATTCTATACATATGTAGATTAGATTTTTTCAACATATTAGGATTGGTCAAAGGCTTTTAGGAAAGGAAAGGTCATGAGCTTTTGTCATGCCCCAAACCTGGAGAGTCATGGCCGGCACCCGGTGCCTTACTTGACCCTGAGCGTACCTCTCTGTAACTTGAAATACCGAAATTCAATCAAATGATCTAGGCCAGCAAGGTCAATCTATAAAGAAAACAATTCCAGTCTAGGCCAACAAGGCTCATACTCAGAACCATCTGAAATGGGATTACCCCGATACAAATATATACATATCTGAATGAGCCAAAAAGGCCAACATATGTCCTTGCAAATAGCAAAATCCAAAACAAGGCATACACAAGGGCCGACAAGGCCGCTATACTGATATACTAAATATATAGGACACATCTACATGCCTCTAAGAAGAACATACCATAATGTGGTCACGACAAGGACCCATCCTACCTATCATGTCTATATACCACCACAACAATTCCCAAACTCTAGACCTGGTAACTCCTGATGAAATGAAGCTTACCAATCAACTTGGTACTTGACACGTCTATAAGGGAGGCCTATCTATCACTCTGTCAAGACCTGCAGACATAAAATACAGCATCCCGAGAAAAGGGACGTCAATATGATATTATGTAACAAGTATGTAAGGCAACTAAAACATAACAATAAGACATTATGAATGAGAGAGATAAGAATCAACCTGAAACCTCTAAATTTCCAATGGGGGCCATGATATGCATAATGACTATACTATATATGATGCCACTCTTCGAGGATATATTATTTTATTTTGAGCCGCTCTTCGGGGCTAATATCAATATCGTAAACTTTAACTGCCCAACTAATTAGTGGTAACTGTCCGACCGACCGTATCTCGATGGTATATAGGAATACATGGAATTGGAATACCATAGCCTTACCCTTATAGATATTGTATATGTGTATATAACATCATTATTCGTTTACATAAATACTCACAATGCATGAAGAGCCTTTTAGAACCATTAGAATATCTTTTGCAGTGACCTATAGTCGTTCACCCTCCATTACTTTATGAACATTAACATCTTTATCATATTCCTCAATAAGAACTTAGGAACATATTTAGATATGCTTTGCAATATATTTCATAGGAATGAATAACATGGACATCCTTAAGTACTAAGAGTAGAACCATTTATGAAATAACATTATGTTTACGTTTCATTACTCGGATCATGCCAAAAGAAGAAAGGATTAGCCTTTACATACTTTTGTCGTTTAGTTAATGACTCAACATACTCTGTCTGTAGCCCTTTAATCTACAATATTAATAATGGCGCTAAGGTTAAACCATGAAAATACTTAAAATACACTACTAAGCCAATAACTCATTTCTATAAAATTGGGCAGCATGTCCCCTATATCTTTCACTTCCTTCCAATTCAAACCAACACCAAAAACAACAAGAAAAACATCAACAACAATATATCCAAGCTACTACATCAAGAACCGGCCAAAACCTAGCTGAAAAACCTTCCAAAATAGTCCCATACGTACAACACCTCAACTTCACTTTCAAACCCTCATTCTCCATGCTCTCTTCATTACCTATGATTGCTATATCCCAAAACTAATAAGCCTAAGTAGAAGAGTGTAAAACATACCTTATAACACTCCAAAAATCAATTTTCAGAGCTTATTTCATTACAAAGCAATTCTTAATCAGCCACGAAGGGAAGAGAAGCAAGATAGCAATTACCTCGGGATTCCTGACGTTTGATTTACATTGTTTTCTTTGGATTTAACTCTTGGCTGGTTGGGGATCTCTTAGAGGGCGTTTGTAAAACATCTCGAGTTTTTTTGAATTGGATTATGTCATCATAAGTTAAGTTATCTAGGGAGGATAAGAGACTTTCATCAGGTTAGTAATAGTTTAAAACTAAAGTTGAGGTCAAATGTGTAACACCCCGTACTTTTACATTAAAATGTATCATAGAGTAATTGACATGAACTCCAGGGATTTTAAGGTAAAAAAGAAATTTAGTAAATTAGGAAGAGTGTAGCAGTAACTTGAAAAAAAAAAGATGAAGTCCCACAATGATTTTAGACTTAGAAATGTGACGACGGAAATTTATAATAATATTTTGTGTGTGTCAAAAGAGGCAACATACTAGTTCTATACCACATGATCATGGTACTGAATATATGAAGTGTGTAAAAAATAGTTATTATATGAGTGAGTAGAGATAAAGATATTAAGTTAATCATGGATTAAGTGATAAGTGGGATATAGCCTTTACACATGTCAAAAGTGGAACAAAGCATATTATGACTATGTAATTATAGGTTGTTGGTAGCACCTTTTGGTGAAGGGTAGTAATTATTGTGAGAGTGATTGGACCCCCACAACCCACTAGAAAAGGATATATATAGAGATAACATTAGTTTGCAAAAAAATCAATATGAATAGGTGTGAAACAACTTTATTTTCGTGAGAAATATGGACAACATGGAGAAATTTGATCTTTTGGAGTTTACATAGTTATAATCAAATATATAGGCACAACAACATGAGTTTTAGAAGCCAATATGCAACAAACATTTTCATGAAGAACTTTTATCAAGAACAACATACGAGTTTTGGGTTCAAGCCGTGGAACAACATACTGGTAAAGTTGTTGCCATGTGACCAAGAGGTCATGGGTTCAAGCCGTGGAAACAACCTCTTGCAGAAATGTGAGGTAAGTATTCGTACAATAGACCTAAGTCTTCATACAAAAGACCCTTGTGGTCCGGCCCTTCCCCGAACCCTACGCATAGCGGGAGCTTAGTGCATCGGGCTTTCCTTTAACAACATAAGGGTTTTGTGCACTGCTTCAATCTCGTTCTTTTGTTTTTCATTGAGATAACATTAACATTTATTTAGTCGCTTAGAATTCATGGTTATGTCACTAACTCGGAATAGCTTGAGGGTAGCTCTTGACATTAATGATTAAGGTGTAGAAGAGGCAGATTCCGACACCATTAGTAGATGTTTGGCATTAAAGGTATGCAAAGGCTATCCCTCTTACTTGTTTTTGGCATGATTTTCTCATTGAGCTAATTCTGGTTAATCGCATGATCCGAAAAATATAATCTAAAAGGTATGTGTTATAGTTTGACAAGAATAGTGTTATAATTCAATTTAGGAATTTTAACCCAATTCCCTTTCAGAGTACGCGTGAAACACGCTATCTATCGGGGTTCCCCCCAACCCTTAGGATCGACTAACCCATATACAAGTGCCATTCACATGGAACCTTTCCCCTCTTAGGCCTTCAAAGTTCTCATTTAAATATTTGCTACTACCACAAAGATCTACACCGATGCCCGCTCCGCCCAGGCTCACACCGAAGGTTTTGCAGCGACCGCCGCGCCCTCCTACTCATCGGGGCCTGGCACTTGCCCCGACGGCCGGGTGTAGGTTGCACGCTTAAGCGCCATTCATTTTCTGGGCTAGTTGATTCGGTAGGTGAGTTGTTACACACTCCTTAGCGGATTTTGACTTCCATGAACACCGTCCTGCTGTCTTAATCAACCAACACCCTTTGTGGGATCTAGGATAGCGCATAATTTGGCACTGTAACCCGACTTCCAGTTCATCCCGCGTCGCCAGTTCTGGATACCAAAAATGGCCCACTTGGAGCTTTTGATTCCGTGACGCGGCTCAACAAAGAAGTCACGATGTCCTACCTATTTAAAGTTTGAGAATAGGTCGAGGTCGTTGCACCCCTGAGGCCTCTAATAATTTGCCTTACCTAATAGAACTCACATGCAAGCTCTACCTATCCTAAGAGAAACTTCAGGGAACCAACTACTAGACGGTTCGATTAGTCTTTCGCCCCTATACCCAAGTTAGACGAATGATTTGCACATTAGTATCGCTGTGGGCCTCCACCAGAGATTCCTATGGATTCGCCCCGCTCAGGCATAGTTCACCATCTTTCGAGTCACGAAAGGTATGCTCACACTCGAATCCTTCTCAGAAGAGCAATGTCAGTCAGTGGTGCACTCCTTAAGGGGATCCCACCAATCAACTTCCTTACGCCTTATGGGTTTACTCGTCCATTGACTCACACACATGTTAGACTTCTTGGTCCGTGTTTC
This sequence comes from Anisodus tanguticus, assembly GCA_034509755.1. NCBI lineage: Eukaryota > Viridiplantae > Streptophyta > Magnoliopsida > Solanales > Solanaceae > Anisodus > Anisodus tanguticus. The sequence continues at coordinate 57,240,017 of CM067545.1, forward strand.
AAGACGTGCCAAATAGGGAGCCCATAGGCCAGTGTCCTAAGTGCGTAGATGCCGAAGCACACCAGAGGCACGTTGTGCCTACCACAATCAATGAGATGTCATTCCACGGGCATATCAATAGCCTGGGATTTGGCCGCCCCCAATCCACGCTGGTCTATGCCTCGAGTTGAATAGGCTAGCTCTATCTTTCAATTACATATCCTGTGCTCGAGAAGGTCCCTCAGTTCCTCGGCAGCACCTTGAGGTGCATTTAGTTGTCTTACATGAGACGAGGGCTATTCCCCACTCCATGACATGGCATGACACCTTTCTCTCATCCATTCCGCCCGTCCATTCGGTGTACTGGCTCGTCACCATTCCACATACGACTGGGGTGTATCGCCAGCCCCCATCCGCTTCCCTCTTGATAATTTCAAGCACTCTTTGACTCTCTTTTCAAAGTCCTTTTCATCTTTCCCTCGCGGTACTTGTTCGCTATCAGTCTCTCTCCCGTATTTAGCCTTGGATGGAATTCACTGCCAAATTTGGGCTGCATTCGCAAACAACCCGACTCGTAGATAACGCCTTATGGTGCGACAAGGTTTGTACCCGGTCCGCTACTAAGAATGTTTCTCCAGACTACAATTTGGACGTACCATGCTCTATATGCAATAGGTGGACTAAAGGAGGGCATTAAGTGGCTCTTAATTAGATTGATGAGTCAAAGCACATATAGTGCATGGTTGACACATGGAAAGTGAGAATTATTAAGGTTGAACTTTAGCCGTTAATTCTTACCAAAAGTGGCATTTTAAGATTTATAAGGTACTGTATAAGAGAAATTCATTAACCCAAGTTCGAGAGAAAATGTCCACAAGAATACATAATACAATAAGTGAATTTTCGGATATGAAAAGGGAGGCTTCGTGTAATAATTCGTATCTTCGGGGTAAGATTAGATGTTCGTCATACTAAGTAGGCCACATAATGAAGTATTTGAGTCATATGTTAGTCATACGTCAAGGTTGAAAGTATAACGGGTTGCGATTAAGAAGTTGACTAAAGTTCATTTAAAGTTAAGATTAGAAATCCAGTAATATTTGGGTTCTTCGGATCCTTACTCTCGATATACTTGGAGTTACAGGGTGATACACTTACCAAATCGAAGGTCTACAAGTCTAGTTTTCAACATATTAAACCGTTCATCATTTGGACCTCCTACAAGGAGATATGATAATTTAACTATAAGTAGCAGACTCTAATTTGTGCGTTCAGGAATATCTTATAAATTAGAATTTTATAACAATATATTTTCCAAATTTTTTAATTTTCTGAAGTGTTGGTATATATTTTAAATTATAGGATATTTATTATTTATTAATTTTATGGAGATGGCTATGTGGAGAAATTATTAAGTATTGAAATACTAATTATTGTATATGATCTAATATATATTGTTGTATGAATTGTAACTTATCCAAATAGCTTCCACCGTCAAAATATTCTCACTCATCATTATACTCCTATTTTTTTATTGTAGTTCCTTAAAGGCTAAGTAGCTAAAAAGTAATTAACAATATGACATCCTAAACCGCCTAAGAGACACAAGGATCAATTTATGACTGATAGATCATATAGAGAAAAAATATAAAACATGTTATAGTACCTATTACAAGTTTGCTTTCACCATCGTACAAGATCAATATTTACAAGATCAATATGTATATCCTCGGGTACAGAACAGAAACATTAGAATATTGTCCAATCGCTTAGCTCCAAACACAAGTAACTTCGGTAGTGAATGAACAAAAAGTTCGGCATCGGGCCTTTAACTCGGAAAAAAGATCAGCATTTTCAGGGTTGTGTGGAAGTCGCGGAACTATCGTTAGTTTCGAAACACCTGAGGTTAAACAATTATCGAAAAAATTGACTCGTAGTGGTCATTCAAAGTTTAAACCAAGATATGTAATGACTATCTTTTTCTTCATTCGACATGAATCATTAGAATATATTTCTTCATAAGAGGTTAAAAGAAAGAACTATCATAAATACTCTATTCATGTACTTAATATCCGTTTGTTGTTTCACGTTATATTGTACATATGGGAAACAAAGTTCCTAGATTCATATGATGTATTCCATTTGATCCTTTATAAGAACCTCTATGGTATGTGTCGTAGACGAACCATCTCATAGGGAAGTACTCCACTTGTATTTGAAATCATTGTTATGTGTCTAAAAGATAATCGGAAGTAAGTTAGACATAAGCTTGTCACAACTCGTCATATAGAATATTGAGCCTTTAATTTGTCATCTAGCTCATTCAGTTGATTACGTACATGACTACCAAATCCTTACTCGACGATATAATACATTATTTGGTTCCAGGGAATAATTGAACTCCTTAGACGTATTGTTATAAGATAGTATTGTCACTTGAGTAGTTTAGCCATTCATAAGATCTTTCTGAGTAATGAGATAATCGGGAAGAACTGTTTAAGCTAAGTAGGTATACACATACGACAGTAATTGTAGTTTATAGTATGGGGACTAATTGGGCATATACGCGGACACTACTTGCTGGCCTACTGAGGCTTATTTGTTGGTCCATCGGGGCTTATTTGCTGGCCACCGAGCCTTATTTGTTGGCCTACTGAGACTTATTTGCTAGTCTATCAGGACTTATTTGCTAGCCACATAACCTTATTTGTTGTCCTACCGAGGCTTATTTGTTGGCCTACAGAGCCTTATTTGCTGGCCTACCGAGCCTTATTTGCCTCAGAGGTTTATTTATTGGCCCACAGAGGCTTACTGGCAAGAAGGGTATAAGTTGTACATACATACGTAAATACCAGGCCCGGCGTGGCGTAATATAACAAATAACTAATAGCAGCTTCATAAGATGCAGTTTACATGTTATTTCCAGGTTTCATCACAATTGTTGACAGTACTAGAATTGCTCTCATCAGAAGTTTTTATATTCATATTGTTAACAATATCTACCTTACATACTCGGTACATTTATTTCTATACCGACATCTCTTTTTCCAGTGGTGCTGCATTTGTTATATTCCACATTATAGGTTCAAATATAGAGGTTGACAGACTTTCTCGCTAGAGGTACAAATGTTTAGCGGAAGAGTTGTAAGCTACAATTCTACCTGGAGCTGAGTCAGGTCTAGTGTGTCATTGGTGTTAAATATTACGTGCCTGACGCTTTCATCAGTTGTTCAGTTGTAGGTATTCATAGAGGCTTCATAGACAATATTCATGAGTTCATTTGTAATAAGTTGTTATTCAGTTGCATATCATGGGCCAATGGCCACATTTGTATACATAGTTCATTTACCTTCCCATTTATCTCTTGAGTTACGTCATATAATCTGTACAGGTTCATAGTAGTTGCATATAGAGCATGGTACTTCCCATTCAGGTTGGAACGTTACATATTTTGCCAAGGTGTGGACCTAGAAATTCATCATCAAGCTTGAGGTAAGTGAGTTTAACCTATATCTATGGATTATACATGATTGTATCTTTAAATGTAACATGAAGACAATATTGTTGCGAGAATGGTACTTGGTTGCTCACGAGCAACATATATATTAGTGCAATCGGAACGACCTTATCTACACCTTAATCCACAAGGAACAACAATAGTATTAGCACCAAGCTCACTGCCCATATTTTTTCATGTTCATATAAACAACACATCTTATGCAAGTTTATTCTCCATAATTCCATCCATACAATACCACAAAAACACTACAAAACAAACCAATATCACCTACCGAGTCAAATACAATATTCAACTTTCTATTCGTATGTTCTAACTCAACAACTTAGCCAAGAGTTGGATGAACTCAAATACACGTAGAAGAAGGGAACATCTTACATTATGCCAAGAACGAACCCTTTCTCAAACTATGCTTCACTTCGAAAGAAGTTTCAATCACAAGTAAAGAGAGGAAGAGGGACTATACAATCTCCATGTACCTCTCAAAATTTTACTTGACAACGAAGTAACCTTCGACCCGCGTAAATTTAAAGAAAATATTGTTGTCTAACTGTTAAGTTTGGTGAAAAGTATCTAGTTGAATTTTTATCTTTTGATTTTAGATTTAAAATGAAGTAAAGTTAGTAAAAGGGGTGAAGGACGTGCAACCCCTCCTTATGTCAAAATGATATAAGAATTTCCACTAAGTGGACATGGAATATATATATCATGTGCCTTTACACTTTTGTTATTGCACATTATGTGAATGTGACTCATCAAGTCTATAGCCATCCTTAATTAGATTATTGACACTTGGCAGCTTGTAATCCAAATCTAATTGTTGTCTACATAATATTTATCTAATAATCTTAATTAATTTCTCATTTTGCGCTAAAATTTTCCATTAGATCAATTACATACATAATTAATTTCTTGATCTCAATTCACTTAAATAGTAAATATTTTAAAACACTTTATATACTGATTATCATGATGATGTGATATAGCACTAGCCCATATCTCCTTTTGGCACACACAAAATATTATTTTCAACCATCGTCGTCACACTTTCAAGTCTGAATTATTTCGGGACTTCATCTTTTTGTACATGAGCTATTTATTTGAATACTTGAATATTATTCGGGGCTCGGATCTACTTACCGCCTTTCTACTCAAGGCATCCGCCACTACATTGACTTTGCCTGGGTGGTAATGGATTGTCATACATAATCCTTGTCCACTCCAACCACCTACGATGTCTCAAATTAAGATCTTTCTGGTTGAATATATACTGAAGACTACGATGATCCGTGAATACCTCACAATGCAGCCCATATAGATAAATCTTCAAAGCGAACACCACCGCCGTCAACTCCAAGTCATGAGTGAAGTAGTTCTTCTTATGTACCTTTAACTGTTTCGAAGCATAGATAATCACATTCCCTTTCTGCATCAACACACACGCAATACCCACTCCAACAACATAACAATAGACTATAAAGCTCTCTCCCTCGAAGGGTAAGGCCAAAATCGAAAGGTTAGTCAATAAAGTCTTGAGTTTTTTGAAACTCGCCTCACATTCATCGGACCAATGAAGTGCTACTTCCTTCTGAGTCAATCTAGTCAACATGAATATAATGGATGAGAACCCCTCCATAAAATGTTGTTCATTACTCGCGAGACCAACAAAACTTCGAACCTTGGTGACCGAAGTAGGTCTAATCCAATCCTGAACCGCCTCAATCTTCTTGGGATCTACCATGATACCATACTTAGTCACTACATGCCCCAAGAATTCCATTGAACTAAGCCAAAAACCAGACTTCAAAAACTTGGCATAAAGTTGATTCTCCTTCAAAATACCAAGTACAATCCTCAATTGTTGCTCGTGCTTCTTCTTACCCCGAGAGTATATCAAAATATCATCGATGAATACAATCATGAAGGAATCCAAGTAACACATGATACTCCATTCATCAACTCCATGAGGTTGTAGGAGCATTAGTCAACCCAAATGACATCACCGGGAACTCATAATGCATATAACGTGTCTGAAAAGCCATCTTAGGAACATCCTCCGCCTTGATCTTCAATTGATGATAACCTGACCTCAAATCAATATTTGAAAAGACAAAATCACCTTGAAGTAGATCAAACAAATAATGAATGCGAGGTATCGAATATTTATTCTTGATAGTCATCTTGTTCAATTGTCGATAATTCATACACATTAGCGTAGACCCATCTTTATTTCTCATAAAAACGGGAGCACCCCAAGGAGAAACAATAGGTTGAATGAAAGGTACTCAATAGAACCTGCAATTGCTCTTTCAACTCCCTCAATTTGGCTGGTGCCATACGATATGGTAAAATAGAAAAAGGTTAAGTGTCCGGCTCCTAGTCAATACAAATATCAATGTCGCTATTGGGTGGAACTCCTAGAAGATCCATTGGAAATACCTCTGGAAACTCTCTCACTACCAGACCGGCACTAATGAGGGACTCTTCGCGCTAGCTAGTATCCTGAATATAAGCCAAATAAGAGAGACACCTCTTTTCCACCATCATTTGAGCCTTAAGAAATGATATCTCCTTCTTCAGATACTGACTAAGAGCACTCTTTCATTCTAATAGAGGAATACTTGGCATGGCTAATGTAGTTGTCTTGGAATGAGAGTCCAAGATCTCATGATACAAAGATAACCAATCCATCCCAAGAATAGCGTCAAAATCTACTATATCCAAGACCTTCAAGTCTACCTGGGTATCATATCCAATCAAAGTAACTATACAACCTCGATATACCTGATTTACCACTACGGAATCCCTAAGAGGAGTAGAAACATGATTAGGAAAGATTAGGGAATCACACATCAAATCCGAACTCAAAGAAAAGTAGGTAGAACCTGGATAAAACAAAATCATAGCAGGATGATGGCAAATTGAAAGAATACTTGTAATAAATACACGGAGGAATCTGTATCGGGTATGCCTAGTAAAGAATAGAAGTGAGCATGTTCACCCGAAGCTTGAGTACCCCCACGACCATCACCTCGGCCGAACTGAGTACCACCCCTACCTGTCTGAGAACCACCCTACTACTATGAGAACCACCTTTAGTTGGTTGTGCAGCTATCCTTGACATAGGAGTCTGGTAACTCTGATGCTGGCCACCAGACCTAAGTCTAGGACAATACCTCTTAAAATATCCATGGTCACTACACTCATAACACCATTTGGAATGGTAGATCACTGGAAAGGATCAGTACCTAAATACCCACCACGTCTAGATGACCTATAGGAACTCGGGGTCAACTACCCTAAAACATAAGAAGTACACACTAACTGTCCTCCCTCAAATATCGATATAGTCTCAAAACTATCTTGACAACCGGGTAGTGATGACCTCTACCAAAATGACCTCTACCTCTAGATAAGGTACCCATATGAGTGCTGCAATGGGGTCTCTTCACCACCTGCTCCTCATAATCCTCACATCTAATAAATTTGGCCTCTCGGACAGTATCAACAATCTGCTGGAAGAAAGACCCTATAACAACCATATGTGCTGCAATCAAGAGAAGAGTACAAATCAGACCATTGATGAACCTTCTCACCCTTTCAGGCTCATCCGATAGGATCATCAAAGCATGGTGAGACAATTTATGAAACTATGTCTCCTACTCTATCACAATCATATGCCTGTAGTGTAACCCCTCAAACTAAGCTCTCCTCCTCTCTCTAACATTATGAGGTATGAACTTCTCCAAGAATTCTTGAGTAAATAAAGTCCAATTAACATGAGGGGACCCTACTAGTCTGGTCTCAATATGTGACCTCCACAATTGCTTAGTAGGTCCAATCATTTGAAAAGTGGTGTAGTCCACTCCACAAGACTCTACTAACCCGAGGTTGTGCAACCTCTCATAACAACTAATCAAGAACTCATAAACATCATCCTCTGGTCTCCATCATATCTGGGAAGATCCATATTTTGGAGTCGGTCAAACATGTTCTACTCCGTCACAATCAATGTGGGATGAGTATCTAGGAGTGAAGCAAGACCGGACACTAGTTCATCTGAGAAATAGGGAACCCTAGTAGGTGTTGGTTGAACTCCTAGTGTCTGAAATTAGGGCATAGCCATATGATCTAGAGTCTATCCTCCAACCCTAGTCTGTGATCCATCAAAAGTGACAGGTAGAAGACCCCTATGATATAGTCTCGAAAAAATGCATCATGCAAACCAAAGTGTCCTAAAGCACTAGTGTAGCGATAAAACATGGAGGCACTTTTTCTGGCTCAGCCTCATCTGCCTAACATGATCATCACCATCAAGAAATTGATAATCCTCTAGAACAACTTCTTCCTTGGGAGATACTATCCTAGCATGGCCCTGAGAAACTGTTGGTGCTCGACCTCGAGCTGGTACTACAAATATAAGTCTACCTCTGCCTCATACAACGCTCGTAGCAGCTTGAGTGGGTGCAGGTACGGGATCTTGATCTTCATTCGTGGTTGAACGAGATCTCACCATCTGTGAGAAAGATTAAAACAAAATAGATTTAGAATCCAATAAATCTGGGAATGCACAATAAGAATGAAAGAAGCAAAATTTCCTAAATGACATATAGCCTCTTGAAGATAGGTACAGAGCTCTCATACCAATCCGCAAAACTCTACTAGACATCGCTATTGTACTCATGAGACCAGCGAACCTTGTGCTCTGATACCAAATTTGTCACGACCCAAAATTCCATTTGTGTCGTGAAGGAACCTACCCTAAAACCCATAGGCGAACCCTAAGCATTCATAAGTTGAGAAAGAAAGTAAATGCGGAAATAGAAGTAAAACAATTTGAATGAACTAAAATAGTCTCAAATACGCATAAAAGAAAATGTCTAAGTTAAACTACTCCCCAAAATCTGAAAGTCATAAGTACAAGAGCTTGCTAAATAAAGATAAGAAGGAGTTTGGTGCTGTGGAAACATCATTAGCTCAATATAGACTCCAAAGATAGCTCGCCTCAACGGTCGCCTAAACCTTGAGCTGCACTCGTGCTCGGATCTAGACTAACACACAAAAAGTACAACAAGTGTAGAGTTAGTACGAGAAGCACGTGTGTCTAACACGTCGTTGACCGACCCTAAACTATAGCGATGACGAGGGTTGGTACTTTCATTACTCATCTTTCTTGTTTCGTTGGTATTTACAAATTATAATTTATAAGCATTCCAACAGTTTAAGTGAAGAATCTACAACTAAACTAAGTAATAAAGTTTATAACTTTTCACGTATAGTCACAAAGGTCCCACTTTTCCATAAATTCAAGAATGTTATGTTGCAAAGATTCAATCTTTATATTAATAAGGACATGAACATACACACATAAAGATTCAACCATTTCACTTATTAAGGCTAGAATAGTCATAAAGACTCGACCTTTACATTATTTAAGATGATATATTATTTAAGATTCAATCTTTCCATCTATTAGGACAAACATTGTTCAAAGGTTCAATCTTTTCATTATATAAGTCAAGAAAAGCCAGAAAGACTATCTTTCTATTATTGTAAGAAAGTATAGTCATAAAGATCCCATATTTACATCATTTAGGACACATATGGCACCAGATCAAATCAACAAGTATAAATGGCATAAAATGCAAGTGAAATGTATGTTATTCAATAGTCATATGCATTCGTACACACACGCTCATGCAGTAGGTTTCAAGTGATATATGGAGGACTCATGACGTCCATACACCCACCCGGAATATCAGATCTTCAAGATCACATAGAGTACTATCCCTTGGGCTATAATATCATCATCATCATCACTCTTATCTGTGTACCATATCAAAATTTGGCCTCTCCGGGCCCTGTTCCTCATATTCCATCAATTAGATACCAATAATATCAGAATGTAATCGATATGCGTACACCATGTAAATGCATAATATCAATTCAATTTATCAAGATGAATTCTTCTTTCATATTTTAGACAAGATGTGGAGTGATGAATGCGTGACAAGTCAATATTCCTGAAAGTCAATCAATCATGGCTTACCCAGCTGAAACAAGCAACTAGTCGATTTATGCACCACCTTCAAGACTTGAAGGCTAAACACATAGTCTCTGTTACAAGTATAATTACTTTGTGTTTTAATTATCCATAAAGATACACCGGTACCCGTACATGTTCTCATCACCTCACGAATATGGAACCCCCAATTCTCCATTACGCCCCTTAATTAATTAAAGCATCACAAAACACTACATAAAAGGTCTAGTAAGTCTCAATTTTCCAGAATATGAAGACGAAGAGTCACTCCATATCTTTTTCCATTTCTCTTAGCTTCTGATGGAGCCCACTCTGATCAAATACGATATCTACATGATAATACAAAGTTATTGATACCCATATTGCTATATAAAGGTTACGGGTCCAAAAGTTAAATAAAAATCCTGCCCCGAGCCCCAAAGGTCAAAATCAGAAATTGAACTTAAAATCATGTTACACATAGTCTAGATAATCATAATCCTAAAGACTATGAAGTTCTACTCACAATTGGTGCTTAAATTTCACTAATTTAAGCTAAACCCAAATCTATAGAAAATCCTTATTTCTATGTTCTAAATCAAGGGAGGAATCACTAAATAATGGAAGAAAACATAAATAAATGCTTAGATTAGAGTTAAGATCTTACCCCAGTGAAGAATCTTGAAAATAACACTTGGAATCACTAAAATACAAGCTTCCTAGCTATGAAAATGTGTTTTGGAAGATGAAGTTCGAAATGGGGATTTAAGATTTTTCCCAGGTATCAAATGGCCTTCGTGATATCTAGGCCCACCAATCGCGAAGAATTATCTGACCCAGCCTAGGTTTTCCTCTGTGATCGCGAGACAACACAGAGCTATCGCGACCCTACACGTCACCACTCATCGTGATCGCAAAGAAGGAAACCATATGACAGGTTATTATTTCTTGGTGTCTTCAAAAGCTCGATCCAACACTCGAAACTTATTTGAGATCTCCCGGACACAAACTAAATACGTATTTCAGTCATAAAGCATGATATGAACTCGCTCACACAATCGAAATTCCTAAAAAGTCTCATTGACCTGATATTGACCAAGGTCAACTCTTAAACTTTGAAAATCCTATTTCTCAACCAATTATCCAAAACACACCCAAACACCTAGGGACCCGAACCAATGGCTCGATTACATCATAAATGACATTCCTGACCTAACAGAATCGACGAAACTTCGAAAATGATGCATTTACCCCTGATGCTGACTTTGTTCAATCGTCTCTATTTCATTTAACCTTAAAACTTCTAAACTTGCTAAAATCTATCTGAACCCCGCCCGATTGCCTCGGGAACCGCGCAACCCATCCCCACAAGTCATAAGTACACAATTAATTCATGTGAAGGGTATATTGGAGAAATAAAGGTAAAAAGCTCAAAATGACTAGGCGAGTTGTTACATGTAGCGTCTTATGTAGATGTTGTTTCTCTCATCTGCCTGTAGTTAAGATGCTATGCAAATCGCAAGATATCTTCAAAAGGTGATATATGACCCTTTTATATAGGTGAACTAGAGCATGGAGGTACTTTGGCCTCCATATAATTCTAGCGTACCATGGGATAGAAGGACGGGAATTGGGCTCATCTTGTAGAGACCCAATTTAATGGACTAACCCACATATAATTTGGATTTCATTTAAGTCGTATAATTTTGAATTAAATAATTAATTTGACTTTATTAATCATAATCTGACTTGGTCAATATGTCATGAATTTAAGATTCAATCCAAATTTATTATGGATTTGATCCAATAAAATTTTGATTTCTACATATACGATTAGTTTCAAATTTATTATGGATTTGAAACCCTTTTTTTAACTTGAGGATGAATCTAGACAAACTTAGATATTTGGATGAATAAAGACAAACGATACAATCAAGATTAAGGGAACGATCGATAAAAAGTCAATTATCACAAATCAAGCTGCTAGCTAGTCAAGATTTTATTTCCAAAACAAGAGGCTACCGCATTTATTATGTAGAACAACGGCTAGATGAATCTGATGATAAAGTATAAAATGAAGAAGTTATTAGCACATCATACATACAAATCTGTTCCTTACGCAAAGTTTCTTTCTTATTCATTCATAAGCTCAGTAAATCATTACATTACAGTGTATCAAAAAGAAGAGAGAAAACAAGAACCCGCAAGGGTAGCCAAGTTGGTGTAGCAGTAGAGCGCGGGACCGCAAGGTCACGAGTTCGATCCCCTGCAATAAACCTTCTTGGTTGAGCCTGTCACACATGGCTTGCCAAGTGTGGTTAATCGACTGACGTGGTTTGCAGGCTATTGCGTCAGTCCGGGATTTACCCTGTGCGCACTCGAGAGAGTAGCGGCTGCGGGTTCCTTTCCTTCGTCAACAAAAAAAAAAAAAGAGAAAACAAGAATAAAGAAAATTGTGTGATATTTCGTTTTGTATTTTAGTTCTGGAAAAGGAAATCGTTCAAAAAAAGAAAAATTTCACTAGAAAATATTGTATAAGGAGGTTATCGTTCATATTCAACATGTAAAGGGTATATTATTTCTCAATCCTTAAATGTTAAGGGAGTACATTGAAATTAACTCAACCATTGATGATTGAGCCGCAACTAACTTGGATATGTTGGTGGTTTATGATTGAGCTTAAACTAACTTGGATATGTTCGTGGTCGATCACGGAAAACCGCCCGACATTGCGTACGAAAAATAAAACTTCGAAAGTGCTCATAATATAAAATTCATCCCCTTGTGGTTTTTTAGAAAAGAACTCGGATTCATTTAAGTTTTATTTTTTATTTTTTATTTTCAAGTGATAAAAAGGTGATGCTGAATAAAAGTTTACCTTTAAATTATGATGTTAGCATTAACCTTGGGATCAAGGATGTAGCTACATGTAATGAAGGGGGTTCAACTGAATCATTTTTGTCAGAAAATTATATTGGCAATTAAGGTTAATACATATTTGAATTTGTTGTGTAATTGTTCAAGTCTCTTGACATGGAGGAAGTTTTTAAAATAGTGATAAAAATGGTTTAAAAACTATTTTTAGATTCTACGTTCAAATTACAAGGGTGGCCGGCCTTTTTGTATTTTTCTAATGCCGTTACTAAAATTCCTGACGATATCATTGTCCAACCCATCCTAAGAAAATAAAAGGTTGTCTTTGTTCGCCATTGTCTGAGGTTCCTTGGGAATTAGTTGATGAGATACACACACTTAAACTTCATAAATTTATTCGTAAGCCCAAAGTAGAAGTAGATGGTTTGATTTGATACCAAATGCTCTAGTCTAAGTCATTTTCACATAACTTTGCCCTTGCCCTCTCAATTTTTTGAAGAGGCACATATATGGTCCCCCCCCCCCCAAGAAAGAGAAGATGAAGAATCTGGTGGGAAGATCTCTTCTATTTGGATTCTGTCGAACCTTTTTCTCTGAGGTACAACAACTTGTAAATTGTTGGCTCTAAATTTACTCTTCTGTCATTTTTGTTAAACAATAATTTAGAATAATTCATTTATGAGTTATTATTGTAATTAAATGATGAATCATCTATAATAATCTTTATTAGTATAGAATCATTCTTGTAAGGTAAGTAGTACAATTTATATTAGGATATATTTGATTGATAAGGAGAAGATTAAAGGTACTAATCTTCTTCCCATATTTGTATATATTGATACCTTTTGTAAATGTGATAATGGGCGGGAGTTTGATAATAGGCAATTTTGGAATTTTTGCAAAACAAACGGTTTGAATTTTCGGTTTTCATGTCCCCACACCTCTTCCCAAAATGGAAAGGCGGAACGCAAAATCCAAACCATAAATAATATTGTTAGAACATCCTTTGCCCATGCCTCTCTACCCCCTAATTTTTGGCATCATGCACTTCAAGTGGCTACTTATTTGTTGAATATCCTACCCAACAAAAATACGCCCAACCAAACACCCCTTAAATTGCTTTACCTCCGAGAACCTTCATATTCTCATTTACGGGGTTTGGCTGCTTCTGTTATCCCTTATTCTCATCTAGCACCATCCACAAACTACAACCGAGGTCTACTCCGTGTATTTTTTTAGGATACCCTGACATCATCGGGGATAAAAATGCTATGATATATCCTCTAATAGGATTTTTACTAGCCGTCATGTTCTCTTTGATGAATCTCAATTCCCGTTCAGAAAAATTCATGAGTCGTGATCTCACACATATGAGTTTCTGGATACCGGGATACACCCATTTTTCCCCGACCTTTTCCCAGCAATCTGTCACAAGTTCCACCCAATCCTTATTGACCCCTCATTCGGCTACCGGAACAGCGGCCCGGGCTGATTCTCCAACTCTCTCCCCCCCCCACAATGCCCCACAACCCAGTTACTGGCCCTGCGGCCCAGTTGTCTCACATCTGCCGCCCGGGCCTCTCATTTCTGGCCCATCTTCCCATTACCCAGGAAATCACATACGGGCCAGTGGCGTCCAGTTCATTGACCCGATACCGTGTCCTGTCCGTCCAGCTGATCCGCAACCCAGTGTCCACCGCTCTGTCACCCGAAGCTAGCATGGTATACTTTGCAGACCCGATACAAAATATAGTTTGCAGACCCAAGTCACGAAATCACCATTGCCTCGTAACCCTGTGTCTGCCCTATGTGACCTAAATTAGAAAATGGCCATGGATGACGAATACCATGCTTTAATTAAAAATAGGACGTGGGAGTTAGTATCTCGTCTATCTAATGCTAATATTATTCGGTCTATGTGGATTTTCAGTCACAAAGAAAAATCTGATGGCACATTTGAGCGGCATAAAGCCCATCTTATAGGTGATGGAAAAACACAATAGGTTAGCGTCGACTATGGGGAGAAATTTAGCCCAGTGGTGAAACCAGCTACCATCAGGATGGTACTCTGTCTAGCTTTTTCCAAATGATGGTCCCTTCGTCAGTTGGATGTCAAGAATGCATTTCTCTATGGACATCTCCATGAAACAGTATATATGCAGCCTTTAGGCGACAGGGACCCCAAATTTCCAGACCATGTGTGCTTACTCAAAAAATCCTTATACGGCTTGAAACAGGCACCTCGGGCCTGGTACAAACGGTTTGCAAAGTTTGTATCAAAAATGGGTTTTTCCAATAGCCGGTCGGATCATTCTTTATTCATTTACCGTCAGGGTAATAATATTGTCTATCTCCTTTTATATGTGGATTATATCATACTAACCACCTCATCAGATGCTCTTTGTCAGTCTATCATGTCACAGCTCGGTTCGGAGTTTGCTATGAAGGATCTCGGCCATCTTCATTATTTTCTTGGGATTGTTGTGACACATCATTCAGGTGGTTTGTTTTTATCACAAAAGAAATATGCTGCAGAAATTGTAGAACGAGCTGGTATGTCTTCCTGCAAATTGTCGGCCACTCCGGCGGACACTAAATCTAAGCTGATTGTTCTATCTGGTACACCATTTGCAGATCCCACCATTTACGGGAGCTTGGCGGGGGCACTTCAATACTTGACATTCACCAGGCCGGATATCTCATATGCAGTGCAGCAAGTCTGTCTCTTTATGCATAGTCCTATGGAGGAATATATGTATGCCCTCAAACGTATTATGCGATATATCAAAGGCACGCTAGAGTATGGCTTATACTTATATTCCTCTCCTGGATCCAAATTGGTCTCCTATACAGATGCAGATTACGCGGGCTGTCCCGATACTCGACGCTCCACGTCAGGATATTGTGTATTTCTTGGCGACAATCTGATCTCCTAGTCGTCCAAATGGAAACCAAAAGTATCTCGTTCCAGCGCTGAGGCAGAATATCGTGTTGTAGCCAATGTAGTATCTGAATCATGTTGGATTCGAAACCTGTTACTTGAGGTTCATTGTCCAATGCCAAAGGCTACACTAGTCTACTATGACAACATTAATGCAATCTATCTCTCGGACAATCCAATCAATCATCAGCGCACAAAGCATATTGAGTTAGATATTCATTTTGTTCGTGAGAATGTGGCTCGCGGACACGTGCGGGTGTTACATGTTCCAACACGTCATCAGATAGTTGATATCTTCACGAAAGGGCTTCCGCTGATTTTATTTGAAGATTTTTGGGGCAGTCTCAACATCCGTCGTCCCCCCGCTTCAACTGCGGGGGAGTGTTAAACAATATTTAGAATAATTCATTTATGAGTTATTATTGTAATTAAATGATGAATCATCTAGAATAATCTTCATTAGTATAGAATCATTCTGGTAAGGTAAGTAGTACAATTTATATTAGGATATATTTGATTGATAAGGACAAGATTAAGGCTACTAATCTTCTCCCCATATTTGTATATATTGATACCTTTTGTAAATGGATAGGGGGAGGAAGATCTAATTCTTTCAATTTTTATTGTACTATGCTCTTTAATCTCGCACATAAGTCTAAAGAAATATCATTTGCTAACTCTTATAGCCCACACTAAAATTATATACAGTAAAGCTTAAAGTTGTTGCTTTATCACCCAACTTTGCAAGTTGCAAAAAACTTATTCTATCACAATCACGTGATTAATAAGAACAAAACACCGATTTCAGAAAGGAAAGAGAAAGGACGAGAGACTAACAAATAAAATTAAACAAAAAAACCTAGTAGATTGTTTATGCTTGTTAGTGAACTGCAGCACTAAAAATCGTCAGGTGTTTTCTAATCGTGTAATATTCGAATACTTTATTTTCTTATTCTGTGCAATTGTTCCAACTTTAATTAATCAACCATAATTTAGTGTGTCTGCATAATGGGTGTACATAGCCAATGTCATACTGCCTTGTAAGATTGGAAATATGGTTGATGGTCTTTAACGCTGAAAGGGGGATTGAAAAAGGTAGCTAGGCTAGGAAAAGAAATTTTTTTAGCAAGAAAAAGCAAGTTATGCTGTTGAGGGACCAAAAACTATTCTGACTGTGGTGTTTTTTGATGGATCCCCCACTAAATATAAATAGAACATATTCAACAATGCTTTCACTTTTGGGTTGAAAATAGCTTGGCACCATTAGTGAATAAGATTTTATTGTAAAAAGTGATGGGATTTGACTTCTATTTTATTATTTACGTATAACTCCCCACCACCACCCACCTCACCTCAGCTTCAAATTCTCAAATAAATGTTCTACGAGCTATTTTAATTTTCCTGTCTTTTCTGATTAATTTTTTCGCTTATTATTATAGCTCTTTCTAATTGAATTCTCCATCTAATAATGATTAGACCAGTCATATAAATGTAATTAATTCATACACGATACTATGGCTAAGGCTTTCATGTCTAATTAACTTCAATTTGCTGCAAAACATATCCTCAGAATCATTCTCATGAAATTATTAAGCATGATTATAACCCATCTAATCAACATGAGATTAAATCAGTATAGAAGATCTAGGAATGTAGGGATCGGACGGAGAACTGTTCCACTTCCACATTTGTTTGTTAAAAGAATGACCTCTTGTCTCGAGATCTAGTTTCTTAACAAAGCAACCCAAATAGAAAAAGAACGAAAAAAAGTTCTACACCTGTTTGTTACTTAAAAAAGCGAAAAGTAAAGAAAAAAGAAAAAAGAAAAAAAAATGCTTTCTATAGAAACAAAAGATGTATTACGGGGAATCCATGGTTGACCTCGTACAGGGCCGGCTCTAAGTGAAAGTGTAAGGGGTGAATTGTAATTTTTAGTTTTACTAGTCAACTATCTTAATGTGCTAGTCGACTCCTAACAGATATAGTGCAAAATTTAAGTACCAAAGATAAATGACACAAGTTGTTTTCATACTGGTTCGGACTTAATGTGAATCCTAATCCAGTCGCCTTTGTTGCAAGGGTGTTCTTTGCATCTCTTTTAAGATTTAGTTTGGTACAAGGAAGGTTTGAATGAAGTTCCTAAGTCTACACTTACACTCTTTATCTTTTTGATACAATGCTTCACCAACTATACTATATCTCTTCTCACTTTTTTGTATACATTATTAATCAATCAGAGATTACAATTCCTATTAAAAGTAAGGCAGAGAGCTTGAGAAATTGAGATGAAAGTATGACTTTTCTTCATCTGTGTAGTCTTCTTTAAGTAGTAGAGATGTAGTTGTTTGACCCCTTTGGCAGAAATGGCAACCCAATAGAATTGATCCTTGGAAAGGGGAATTCGTAATCCCATTTCCAAGAATAAGGTTAGAGCTTGATATTCCACGATATATTTCCTTGCTTGAGAAGATCTTGCTTGTTGACTGGAATATTTTCTAGTCATGTTGGTTCAACCTTCCTTTGATATTTACTCGCCGATAGTCAATCAATTAATATGTTCATCCTTGATTGGTTCAACATTCCTTTAATGTTTACTCGCTGGTAGCCAAACAATTAATGTGTCTATACTTGATTTGATTCTTGGTACAAGCTTCCATAAATACATAGATTTACATATCTGTGTATTATTATCTCCTTAGTCTTTGCGGCTGGGCTTGGCTTTGATGGCTAGACTTGTGACCTTGACTGTTGGGCGGACTGCATAGTCAGCTACATGAGCTTGATGGTAGTCCATTTTTGTCTTGAGCATCTTTGAGTATTTCTTGCATACAATTATAAGTCATCATTAAAATCTTGACACCAACAATCTCTCCCCTTTTGATGATGACAATGAATACTCAAGATATAGTCAACTTTCCTGTTATGTTCTGACAACTTAGTCTATTGGGAGTAGTCTGCTCTCCCTGAGTTGTTGACTCCACCCTTAGTAGTTGACTTAGTCAACTGGGAGTAGTCTGCTCCCCCTGAATGGTCGACTCCTACTGCTTCTTCTCCCCCTTTGGCATCAATAAAAAAATAAAGAGAAACATAGCATATATATAAATATAGTGTGCTGATATCTCAGCACCAAGAAAACAAAATATTTTATCTAGACTTAAGTCCATATAACATCCACAAAACATATCAAACATTTAACTAACAAAAAAACAAGTTAAGATTCATGCTCCTGCTCCTGCTCCTGCACATGCTCATCAGCCTGCTCTGGCTCCTGCTCATCCACATGCTCATGTTCATTTTCCCCTGCCTATACTTGCTCCTTCTGCTACTCAGCATAGGGTCTAAGAAAATAGGCCAATGTTTTGACTACTAATCCTTCATAGCCTCCATTGTGTCAGACATTTTCGTTGGAATGTCATGAACACAAGTCTGAACTTTGGTAGTCAACTTGGCAGCTTCCTTGAGATCCTGATCGAGTTTGATACGCATGCGTGCCACATCTACACTGGTTTCTTTGGCGGCGAATGTCTTTTTTCCACCTGAATTTTGAAGGATTCGAGCTTGACATCGAGATCAACTATTTGCTAAAGGATTTCAGTAGAGCTTTTAGGATGAGGGTTGACTTGTGAAGTGGAAGGCTTTGTTTTAAGATTGGATGGAGGACAGGGAGTATCAGGATCCTTTTCAACCTTCTTAAGGATCTACACACCATTGACGTAGACATACCCCATGCTTGCAAAAACACGAGACATATCATTGCTTAATAAGAAGGGAATGGTGGTCATCGAGACTAACATTATGGTATTCCATAATATGGGTAATCAACATTCCATAGGGAAGATTCGTGAGGTCATACACATATTCAAGCATACGATTGATAATGAGAGAGGCAAGATTCAACTTACGTTTGTAGACCAAGCAGTAAGTAAGCAGGGTATGAAGTTGAGTGATGGTAGATAGAGAAACCTACATGAGGAATTAAGGTGGTAGCAATAATGTGGGCCAAAACACGAGTTTCAACAGAGAGATTCCTAGGACCTAACACTGGATGAACAGACCTGGATGATTCAAGAAAGAGACACCTTTTTGCTTGTTCAAAAGAGACTTCAAAATCAGTAGGCCAAGAGTTTTTGGGTAAATCAGAGAACCTAGAGCTTTTGATGTTAAATTTTTTATGAAAACCGGCACAGTCAAACAAGACACGAGTCCCAAACACCAATGTTTCAACTTCATCATCTTTGGTAGTTCTGGATTTGCATAAAACATACGAATGTGGTGCTCATAAACATGGGGAAAGGAGTAAGAGAAAATATTTGACCATCCTTAAAAGTCAAAAAACTATTAAATATTACAGTAAAGAGATGAACTAACTTAAAAATCCACAATACGACAATGAGCATAGGATTTACCATGAATAGAGTGATAGATGTCAGAGTATGGTGTGCCCCAGAAATTCCTCCGATCATTGAAGGCAGAGTCATAGTCAAACTTAATTCTTTTGGATGGTTCACCATACTCACTGATGATGGCGGTACGCTTACCAGAAGTTTTTTGAGATATGGAATTGGAAGAGTTGTGAGGAGATGATGACACAGAGCCATCAGAGTCTATATGAAGGGGAGAAGAGGGTTTTCCTTTGGTAGGCTTAGTGTGAGTGCTTTGTCGGGTAGTTTTAAGAGAGGATTTGTTGATTTTGGCTATAGTGGAAGGTGAGGGAGTTTTGGAATAGAGAATGAGAATGGAGAGAAGAGAGAGTTAGAGATTAAGAAGAGTGTGGAAGTGGGAAATTTTAGTTCGAAGGGAAAAGGTTTATGGGGAAGAGAGATCGGTGAAGTGGCAGGGGTGATGATGGGATGTGAGCAGTCAAATTAGTTTTAATGTGAAAAGGAGAGGCGTGTAAGGTAAGAGTGGGATAATCATGGGAGATATTTTGAAATAAGCGAGTAATTAGTATTACACTACTACACATAAGGAAACACATAGGTTAAACATGTTGGGCAATAATACCTAGTGATTTTCTAAGCATGCAAAATATTTCCTCCAATAAGGGTTTTGTAAATATGTCAGCTAATTGATTATCAGTACAAACAAAATGCAGTTCAATAACTCCCCTAAGTACATGATCTCTAATAAAATGATGCTTGATGTCTATATATTTTTCTCTAGAATGATGCATAAATTTTTTTGTTAGACAGATAGCACTAAAGTTGTCACAAAATTTTTTAACAAGTTTAAATAGCAAATCATAATGACTTAATTGATGGGTCATCCATAGCAATTGAGCACAACATTGTCCAATAGTAATATATTCAACTTCAGTGTTAGATAATGATACACTTCCTTATTTCTTACTGTTTCAAGAAATTAAAGATTGGCCAAGTTGTTGACATGTACAACTAGTACTCTTATAATCATCTTTATCGCCTACAAAATCAGCGTCAAAAAAATCTTCTAGTTTGAAGGAGTCAGTTTTAGGATATCATAATCCATGAGAGGTTGTGCCAATTAAATATCGAATGATTCTTTTGAATGAACTAAGGTGGGATTCCTTATGAGCTGACTGATACCTGACACATCTGCATAAACTGAACATAATGTCTGGTCGACTAGCAGTAAGATGGAGTAATGATCCAATCATTCCCCTATACTTAGTTTTCATCAACAGGTTTTCCTTCATCATCCTTGTGTATTGAACAAGTTGGACTCATTGGAGTCCCCATTGCTTTTGCATCACTCATACAAAACTTTTGAATGAGTTCTTTGGTATATTTGCTTTGACAAATGAATATTTTTTTCTTCAGATTGTTGAATTTGTAGCCCCAAGAAAAATATTAATTCACCCATCATACTCATCTAAAATTCACTTTGTATGAGATTAGAGAAATCCTTACACATAGAAGGGTTACTGCTTCCAAAAATTATATCATCAACATAAATTTGAATAATGAGATTTCCAAAAGAGGTTCTTTTAATAAATAGTGTAGAGTCAATTTTGCCTCTTGAAAAACCATGCTCAACTAGAAAATCACTTATCCTATCATACCAAGCCTTTGGGGCTTGTTTAAGGCCATATAGAGCTTTAGATAGTTTGAACACATGATAAGGAAATTTTGAATTTTCAAACCAGGTGGTTTTTTAACAAATACTTCTTCATCAATGAAACTATTTAAAAAGCACTTTTAACGTCTATTTGAAAAAATTTAAAGCCTTTAGAAATAGCATAAGTAAGTAACATTCGAATTGATTCTAACCGGGCGACTGGTGCAAATGTTTCATCGTAGTTGACTCCTTCTTGTTGTGAGTAACCTTGAGCGACCAATCAAGCCTTATTTCTTATTACTTCACCAGCTTCATTCAACTAATTTCGAAATACCCATTTGGTTCCCACAACTGAAGCATTTTTAGGTCTGGGTACTAGACTCTATTTTATTTTTCTCAAATTGGTCTAGTTCTTCCTTCATTTCATTTACCCAGTGATCATCCTTCAGAGGTTCATCAACTTTCTTTGGCTCTAGTTGTGATATTAGAGCCAAGTTTGCATTATTTCTGGTTGAAGACCTGGTTTTCATTTTCTCATTTATATTTCCTATTACAAACTTTTTTGGATAGCCACGTTCGCCTCCCCATTCATTTAGGACAATACCAACTATTAGGGTAGTTGACTTTTTAGGTACGATAGTTGACTCTGTGCTACGATTTTGATCAACAGTGGAAATGATTGTTGTTATTGATAGTTGACTATCTTCATCCTCTGCAGGTTTATGTTTCTCAGCCAAGACATTAATATCATCAAATATTACATGAATAAATTCTTCAATGGTTAAGTACGTATATTGAATACTCTGAAAGACCTACTATTAATTGAATAGCCAAGAAAAATAGTGTCATCACTGCGTGGATCAAACTTACCAAGATTGTCCTTTCCATTGTTATGGACAAAACACTTACATGCATTTGAACGGAAGTAACTTATGTTAGGCCTCTTTCCTGTCCATAGTTCATATGGAGTTTTCTTTAAAATAGTTATGATTATACACCTATTTAAAACATGGCATGCTGTGCTTACAGCCTCAGCCAGAAGTGATGTGGTAGATTGTTTCCTATTATCATTGTTCTAGACATATCTTGTAGTGTTTCCTTTCAACAATGCCATTTTTTAGGAGAATGGGGTGAAGAGAAATTATGAGTATATCCTTGATAATTACAGAATTCTTCAAAGGCCTTGTTATCAAATTCTCCTCCATGATCACTTCTAATTGAGGAAATGTAGTATCCTTTTTCACGATGTACTTTCTCACAGAAAAACTTTGAATTCTTTAAAGTATCATCTTTATGATCAAGAAATATAACTCATGTAAACAATAATAATCATCAATTATAAAAAAAGCGTGCCTTTTTCCTCCAATACTAGCAGTTCTTGTTGGACCAACTAGGTCCATGTGAATTAGCTCCAATGATTTTGAAGTAGACACAATATCTTTGGAATTGAAAGAGTTTGTAATTTGTTTACCTTTTTGGCATGCATCACACAAGTGATCATTTGAGTAGTTTAGCTTAGGCAGTCCTATAACTAGTTCATGCCTTTCTAACTTTTCTATCAGGCGCATGCTTGCATGTCCGAGTTTGTTATGCCAAATCCACAGATATTCTCTGATAGAAGCTAAGTAGATGTGTTATTTATAACACTTAGCTGACTCAAGTACATAAACATTCTTGTTTCTGCTTCTAGGTAGAATAGATCTTCAATGATACATCCTGATTTGTTGAATCTAACTTCCAGATCGGAATCACATTTACCAGGAGTGGTTTTGTAACAAAATCTGCAGTTATAAAATTTATGACCAATTTTTCCACAACAAAAATATGATTGAGAAAAGTGTTCTTGGGTGATATGTTGATTAGTCAACTTGCAAGGGTAGTTTTGATTAATAGACTTCCTACCAGTTGACTTAGTCCACTGAGTCGACTGGTCTGTCTTAAAATAGGTAATAGACTTATCAGTTGAGTAGCTAGAAGCTGACTTGTCACTCATAGGCTTTTTTCCAGTTGACTTGTTGTGATAAGTTGACTGATTTGACCTTATAGAACTATGACTGGTAGATTTTCGTAAACTATTTAGTTGTAGTCACAAATCATCAACTTCTTCTTGAAAAAAATATTTATCAATTTCACAAACTTCTAGGTTAAGTTCCCAGTCTTTCTTTTTCTTTTACTAATTTTCTATATGCATCAAAAATATTATTTAGATCCTCAAGAGTTTGATCTAGAAACTCTTGAGTTTTATGACACTTAGAACAAGAGAAAGGTCTTACCTCATTGGTTTCACCAATTACCATGAAGCATATGTTTTCCGTTTCTTCATTCTCATCTTCTGAGATTTCATCCTCGCTCCAACTACTGAATCCTCTTTGTTTTGTTTTCCTCGAAATGATTTTTTTACTCTGGACACTCTAAGGTTATGTGACCATATTTTTCACATTCATAGCATTTTCCATGATTCCTACGTTGATCACTTTGAGATTTGTATTTTCTAAAGTTGGAAGAGTTTCTTCTATTGTTTCTAGATCTTCTTATGGCTTCAACTACAGATCTAGTTATCAATTCAACTTCCTCTTCTCTAATGTAATCATCAAATTCCTCAACTTAAGATTTGAATGCTACAACCTTCTTCTTGCTTTCATCTTATCCGGGCTTATACAGATAGGTCTTTTCAAAAGTAATCAAGTCTTCTCTTACTTCATCATATGTGAGTGTTTGAGATTTATAATCTCAAGAGCAACAACTTTAACATACCATTTTGGAGGAAGGCATCTTAGTATCTTTCTTATGTTATCCACATATGTGAAGACTTTCCCTAATTCCTTGAGTTCTCCTAGGATCTTGTTAAATCTAGCAAACATGACTTCTACTGTTTCTCCATCTTTAATTTTGAATGTTTCATATTCATTTACAAGGACACTAACAATAATTTTCCTTACTTTATCTGTTCCATCATATGTGACTTCAAGTTTGTCCCATATTTCCTTAGAAGTTTCATATGTGGAGATCTTTTCATATTCTTCTCCACTGATTGCGTTGTATAAAAGATTCCTTGCCTTTGAGTTTATTTGTATAACCTCCATTTGTGCATAAGTTTAGTCGGCTAAAGAAGCCAACTTATTAATTGATGTAACATCATCCTTCTTATTATCATCAGTCTTTGTTTTAGGCATAGGAAAATCTCCAACTTGATAACCCTGTAGATCATAACATCATATAATTTGATGTAAGTTTCCATTCTTACTTTTCAATGAGAAAAATGCTTTCCATTGAAATAGGGTGGTCTAGTTTGGGAAGTGCCTTCTTGAAATAGTTCTCTAGTAGTAATGTGATTAGACATGATATTTTTCTCACTTGTTGTTGAGTAAATAAAATGTGAGACTTCGCTCTGATATCAATTGAAAGTGCAAGGGGGGTGAATTTTATTTTTTCGTTATACTAGTCGACTACCTTAAGGTGCTAGTCGACTCCTAACAAATATAGTGCAGAATTTAAGTACCGAAGATAAATGACACAAGATATTTTTATACTGGTTCGAAATCAATGTGAATTCTAATCTAGTTCCCTTGGGTTACAAGGGTGTTCTCTGCAGCTCTTTTAAGATTTGGTTTGGTAAAAGGATTGTTTGAATGAAGTTTCTAAGTTTACACTCAAACACTCCTGATCTTTTTGATACAATGCCTCACTAACTATACTCCATCTCTTCTCACTTTTTTTATACACCATTAATTACTCAGCGATTACAATACTTAATAAAAGTAAGACAGAGAGCTTGAGAATTTGAGAAGAAAGTATGACTTTACTTTGTTTGTGGAGTCTTCTTTAAGTAGTAGAGACGTAATCGTTTGACCTCTTTGGTAGAGATGGCAACCTAAGAGAATTGATCCTTGGAAAGAGGAATTCATGATCTTATTTCCAAGAATAAGGTTAGAGCTTGATATTGCATGATGTCCTTTCTTGCTTGAGAATATCTTGCTTGTCGACTGGAGTATCTTCTAGTCATGTTGGTTCAACCTTACTTTGATGTTTTCTCGCCGATACTCAATCAATTAATATGTTCATCCTTGATTGGTTCAACCTTACTTTGATGTTTGTTCGCTGGTAGTCAAACAAACAATGCGTCCGTCCTTGATTTGATTCTTGGTACAAGCTTCTATAAATACATAGATTTACATATCCGTGTATTATTATCTACTTAGTCTTT
The DNA here is from genome assembly GCA_034509755.1 of Anisodus tanguticus. Lineage (NCBI taxonomy): Eukaryota > Viridiplantae > Streptophyta > Magnoliopsida > Solanales > Solanaceae > Anisodus > Anisodus tanguticus. Next base: position 57,265,590 of record CM067545.1, read on the forward strand.
ACAGTTGGGCTTGGCTTTGATGGTTGGGCTTGTGACTGACTGTTGTGTTGACTGCATAGTCAGCTACATGGGCTTGATGATAGTCCATTTATGTCTTGTGCATCTTTGAGTATTTTCTGCATATAATTATAGGTCATCATTAAAATCTTGACACTAACACTAAGTTAAGACAACTAAAGCCTTTTCCTTAGGCCTCCAATTATTTAAGGCCTCCAAAAATAGAAATTAACTACTATATTATTATATTTGATAATATGTAATTTATATACTCCCTCTGTTTTAAAATGTTTGTCTTACTTTTCTTTTTAGTCCGTTTATAAAAGAATGACTCTTTCCTTTTATGACAACTCTTTCGTTCCAGCTTTTCACATGACATGTTTAAAACAACAAAATAAAAAGTCATTTTTGTACATTCAACACATCTTTAATTTAAGACCACAAGATTCAAAAGTCTTCTCTACTTTCTTCAACTTTATATCAAGTCAAAACCAGACAATCTTTTTGAAATGGAGAAAGTATTTGTTATTAATAAAAGATTCTAAATATTTAATAATTTTTAATTGAGTTGAGGTTATACGGTTGAACGTGTAAATAATGATAAATTTTCTCTCTCATTAAATTAAATAGTTACTTTCTCAACAATTCTAAAATCAATTCTTCACGTATTCTTATTTTTCACGTGTTTGACAATTTTCACTTTCTAGTTTTGATTTAGTTCCTCTGAATTAGTTATTTCTTTTTGTCAACATTGGATTGATTCATAAATAAGAAAATAAGTTATTTTATGTCTCATATTTGTAATTACTAAGGATCCCCAGGATAAGTGGCACAATGTTCGAAATTTGGTGAATCAAAGGCCCACCCATATGTTGTTTTACATTTAAATGCTATGCTTTTGTGTATGAGAGAGTTTGAAAACGTGTCTTAAGCCTAAGCCACACATCACAGTTTGTGTTCTTGCCACTAGATCGAGGTCATGTGGGCTTCTTTTGTATTCCATTACTCCTTCCGGATCAAAAAGAGTGTCAACATAGCTATTTTCACACCTCTTAAGAAAAAAATACTAACTCTTAAATAAAAATAGATAATTTGACTAAAATGTCCCTAATTAAATTGTTGTTGGAATTTGATCACCTAACAATTAATAAGGGCAAATCTGAAAAAACAAGGTAAATTCATTCTTGATTTGGTAAGTGGACACTCTTTTTTATCCGGAAGGAGTATTATATGAATTTTATAAAAAACAAAATTAAGATCTTTTAATATATTTTGGCTTTAGGCCATCAAATTTGTTGAACCTCTCCTACGTATGTATGATGATCGTATCTGCATCTTTCTTACACTACCTTAATGACTAAGAGCTATTTCGTGGCAGAGTACTTACCACCCCTTCTGAGTGGAGAAAATTAATTGCTGGTGGAATCTTGCAAGAGGGCCAATAAATATATATAGATTCCCACATGCTTGGGGAGATGTAATGAACAAAAGGGTGATAGGGATACGTTAGAACGTCATTCCTTAACTAAGTGAATTTAATTCGAGAAAAAGAAACATATGATGCAAATTAGCACGAAGAAGGGTAGGGGACCAGTAAATGGCGAAAATCAAAGTTGATCCTTTCCTTCAGGAATATAGACTGTTAAACAAAGCAGCCCATTCTCGGCTGAATCTTACCAAACAAATAAGTGTATATATGGTATATATATTATAGTATATTGTAGTATAAAAGGTTACCTTAATTAGTGTTATACACCTACCATAATTGTATAGATAGAATTATGGTAAAATAAGGATTTAGAAGTAGAATAGGAAAAGGATTTTCCTATTATGGAAATATGTAACTTGTATATATAGCCTTTCAATTAATGAAAATAATCAAGAGGATTATTTCTTTCATGGTATCAAGAGACTAGGTCTAAACAAAAGTTTTCTTCTCTCAAACTTTTGTATCCTTGGCCGAGAACCCCCCCCCCCTTCCCTCGGGTTTTTCTCTCCAAATATCTCGTCTTCCGCTCTCAAAAACCTCTCTTAAATTTCCCCTCCTTCTTTGTTCTTTCAATATGTCTAAGAACAATTTTCACCCCGCCCTCACGGTTTCCAATATCAAGCTCGGTGTCCCTATTGTCCTTGAGATGGAAAACGTTCAATATGCAACGTGGGCGGAGTTGTTTAAAATTCACGCTATCTCTTATCAAGTTCTTCATCACATCATTCCTCCCGCTAGACCCCTTCCCGCGGAGGATCCCGAGGTATGGATTACACTTGATGCTACCGTTCTTCGGTGGATATACGCCACTATTTCAAAGGGACCTTCTACGACGATTATGGAGCCCGATACCACGCCTATGGGCCGCATGGAATAGATTGCGTGACATATTCCAAGACAACCAACATTCCCGTGTCGTCACACTCGAGCAGAAATTCTCTCTCGTTCGAATGGATGTATTTCCGAACGTTTCGCATATTGCAAGAAACTAAAGGAATTGCGATCAACTCCGTAATGTTGGCGCACCGGTGACAAATAATCGTCTAGTTCTACAATTGGTTGCGGTCTTTCGGAGGCCTATAATGGTGTTGGAACTCTCCTTCGCCAAAGCAACCCTCTTCCCGACTTTCATCAAGCCCGCTCCATGCGACGTTGGAAGAAGCCGGTTTGGCTAAAAAGGCGGCTACCGGAGGAAGCCCGCTTGTCATGGTGGCATCCTCTCCTAGTCCTTCGGGTTTTGTTAATAATTCGGGCCAAAATCATATTAATGGTGGAGGCAAGAATAATCGCAAAAATAACAAAAAACGAGGGGCAAACGAGGCGGTTCGGGTGGCGGTGATCAACAAACAGAGGTGGGTCCCATCCGGGTACAAGGTGGCCCACCACCACCGTGGGCCCGCGAAGGGGGCCGGTGGCGTGGCACCCCCACCCTCCAAGAAGTTTTTGCCGCCGCCGGCCGTGGGGCGCGGCCAACAGGTCCCGTGCCCAACGCCCAACAAGTGGCGGCCACGGCCGCGGGGCCCAACAAGCGGCGTATCCAAGACCTACGGCCCAAAGAAAGATCACGGAATGGCGTCCTTGGGCCCCGTCCTCCGCAAGCCCATCATGCGCAGCAGGCCCCACTCGCACCGATATCGAGGCCGCGATGCACACGTTGGGATTGTCCCAACCGGACCCAAATTGGTACATGGACACCGGGGCCACTACTCACATGACTTCCGAATCAGGTACTCTCTCATCTTATTCCAATTTGAGCACCCCTCGGGGGATAATTATTGGTAATGGCAGTTCTATTCCAATTCTAGGGTATGGTCAGAAAACATTATCTCCTCCTAATCAACCACTCCTCTTGAAAAATACTTTACATGCTCCTAAATTGATTAAAAATTTAGTGTCCGTCCGAAAATTCACAAATGACAATTTCGTTTCTCGTTGAATTTGATCCTTTCGGTTTCTCTCGTGAAGGATTTCAAGACGGGGAGTCATCTCATGAGGTGTGATAGTAGGGGGGATCTATATCCTATCATGCCCGGTTTTAGTCCATCGAGTCCACCCTTGCCATCAGCTTTTTCAGCCATCTCTCCTTCCATGTGGCATGCTCGTCTGGGTCATCCGGGATCTTCTATTTTATCAGCTTTAAATAAAAATAGCTTTATTTCTTGTAAGGGTACAAGTCGTACTCCAATTTGTCAGTCTTGTTCATTAGGAAAAATTGTTAAGTTGCCATTTGTAGACTCCAATTCCCATACTTCTATGCCATTTGACATTATTCATAGCGACTTATGGACATCTCCTGTTCTTAGTTCAATGGGTCATCGATATTATGTTCTCTTTTTAGATGATTATTCTAGATTTTTGTGGACGTTTCCAATTGCGAATAAATCACAAGTGTTTTCCGTCTTCATAAAATTTAGAGCGTTCATTCGTACTCAATTCGAAAGAGAAATAAAAAATATTCAATGTGATAATGGGAAAGAGTATGACAATAGGGAGTTTCGAGAGTTTTGTGCTACTCATGGGATAAATTTTCGTTTTTCATGCCCTCATACATCTTCACAAAATGGGAAAGCCGAACGCAAAATTCGTTCCATAAATAACATTGTCCGAACTCTCCTAATACATGCCTCCATACCTCCATATTTTTGGCATCATGCTCTACAAATGGCCACATATCTTCTTAACATAATTCCTTCTAAGGGTCTGACATATTCTTCCCCCTAAAAATACTATATAATAAAAACCCATCTTATTCTCATCTTCGAATTTTTGGGTGCTTGTGTTATCCGTTATTCCCATCCACCACAATTAACAAACTTCGTGCTCGGTCTACTCCGTGTGTATTTTTGGGTTATCCGTCAAATCATCGTGGTTATAAGTGTTTTGATTTATCCTCCAAGAAAATCATAATCAATCGCCATGTCATTTTCGATGAAACTCAATTTCCATTTACGGAAGTTCATACTCCCGAACCTAAGTCATATAATTTTTTGGATGATCAAATATCCCCGTATATTATTCGGAATTTTTCGGACATCTCCCGTACCCAAAATCCTCCAAATGGGGCCCACCGCCCGCCGGCCCAACAAGATCCGCCACTTATTCCACCACCGGAACAGCCCAAAGAACTAGGCCGGTCCACCCCGCTTCCGGAACCGGTCCGTGCCGAGTCCACCATTTCCGATTTGGGCCGCGGAGCCCACCGCCCGCCGCCGATCGCCCGAGCCCGTAAAATTCCCAAAATTCCCTTAATTCTTCCTCGAGTCATAGACCGGTCACTCGTAGTCGGCGGGGTATTTTTACACCTAAAAGACATTTTAATTTACATCTCGATGTCTCTAAATCCCCCTTACCCCGCAATCCCGTGTCCGCATTAAATGATCCTAATTGGAAAATTGCTATGACCGATGAATATAATGCTCTTATTGATAATAAGACGTGGGAGTTGGTGCCCCGTCCATATGGTATTAATGTTATCGTGTCTATGTGGATTTTTTCTCATAAGGAGAATTCGTATGGCTCATTTGCTCGGCATAAGGCACGACTTGTTGGTGATGGTAAGACTCAAGCAGTTGGAATTGATTGTGGTGAGACGTTTAGTCCGGTGGTCAAACCGGCTACTATTCGCACCGTGCTTAGCTTGGCTCTGTCAAAGACGTGGCCAATTCATCGCTTGGATGTCAAGAATGCTTTCCTACACGGTGATCTCAAGGAAACAGTCTATATGCATCACCTTTGGGTTTCGGGGATCCAAATCGTCCTCATCATGTATGTTTGTTGAAGAAGTCCTTATATGGGCTTAAGCGCCTCCGAGGGCCTGGTACACGAGGTTTGCGACTTTGTTTCCACTATTGGGTTCACTCACACCCGGTCGATAATTCCTTGTTCATCTACCGTCGTGGTTCTTCGTTGGCCTACATTCTCGTTGTATGTGGATGATATCATCTTGACCGCCTCTTCCGATGCCTTGCGCCGCCTATCATGACCATGCTCGCCCGAGTTCGCTATGAAAGATTTAGGGCCTTTGAGTTATTTTTTGGGGATTGCCGTCCAACGTCATTCCGATGGGTTGTTTCTCGTCTCAACGGAAGTATGTCGCCGAGATCATCGAAAGGGCCGGGATGTCATCCCGTAAATCCACTTCCACGCCGCTTGATGCAAACCCAAAGCTAAGTGCCACAAAAAGGTGCACCATACGAGGACCCGACCCGCTATCGCAGCCTTGCAGGGGCCCTCCAAGATCTTACCTTTACCGGACCGGATATTACATATGCAAGACAAACAGTGTGTTTATTCATGCATGACCCCGAGTTGAGCACACGAATGCAATCAAACGCATCATACGGTATATTCAGGGACACTGGATTATGGTTTGCACTTATATTCTTCATCTACATCCACACTTGTCTCTTACACGGATGCTGATTGGGGTGGTTGTCCCGACACCAGACGGTCGACTTCTGGCTACTGTATGTTCCTTGGCAACAACTTGGTCTCATGGTCGGCAAAACGTCAAGCAACTCGTCACGCTCCGGTGCAGAGGCGAATATCGAGGGGTAGCGAATGTGGTCTCCGAGTCATGTTGGCTACGTAATTTGCTTTTGGAGCTTCATTGTCCCATTCAGAAGGCAACCTTGGTATATTGTGATAACATTAGTGCCATCTACCTTTCAGGTAACCCAGTTCAACACCAACGCACCAAGCATATCGAAATGGACATTCACTTTGTCCGTGAAAAGGTTGCAAAAGGTCAAGTTCGCGTATGTCATGTCCCGTCTCGTTATCAAATTGCGACATCTTTACAAAGGGTCTACCAAATGTTCTCTTTGAAGATTTTAGGGACATCTCGGCGTTCGAAAACCGCCCGCTATGATCCGCGGGGTGTGTTAAACAAAGCAGCCCATTCTCGGCTGAATCTTACCAAACAAATAAGTGTATATATGGTATATATATTATAGTATATTGTAGTATAAAAGGTTACCTTAATTAGTGTTATACACCTACCATAATTGTATAGATAGAATTATGGTAAAATAAGGATTTAGAAGTAGAATAGGAAAAGGATTTTCCTATTATGGAAATATGTAACTTGTATATATAGCCTTTCAATTAATGAAAATAATCAAGGGGATTATTTCTTTCATAGACTACTGCAGTTTCTGAGAATTCTCTTCCCAGTGCTTTGGAAACATTTAGTTTTCCTGTGCTGGTGCTTCTCCCTCTCTTCAATATGCTCAACTTGCTTAGTCCACAACCTTCGTCATTTCAATTGCTAATAAGGGTCTACTGATTAATGGCACAATACTTCGGTATCCCTATATTGTACATCTTTTATTTGTTGCATATAAAAACTTTGTATAATCTTAATTATTCTGTGAACGTAGCATTTCGATATTGTAAACCTCTCTAGCAAATCTCACCTAACGGGGTGAAAAACATTACCTACAACGTGAATTTTTTTGTACCTGTGATATTTATTTTAAGGGCAAAGGTATAAATATATTCTTCAATTTTGTGATTTAGAGCAGATATGTCATTCGTTATAAAAATAACGTATATATACCCCTGTTGTTACATAAATTGTGGAAATATGCCCATGCCATTACACAAATAACGCAAATATACCCTTTTCGCTGACAGTTTTTTTTTTTTTAAATCATTTAGATTATTTCTTTTAAATAAAAAATGTCACATGACTTTAAAAAAATCAGTTTACCTATTTCTTTAGTAGAATAGAGTTATTTTTCTAAAGCTACATAATAATTTTTTTCTCTGGTGGGTTGTGTCAGGTATATTTTTAAAATATCATTTAACTTATTTTTCTAAAGCCACGTGGTAATTTTTTTTTTTCATGATGGGTTGGGTCTGATTCGTTTAAAAAAATGGAAAGTCTTATTCTTGTTAAAGCCTTTTTTAAGAAGTCACGTGGCATATTTTTAATTAAAAAATAAGTTAAATGATTTTTAAAAAATATTCCGTCTTGCATCATTTGTGTAATGTCAGAGATATATATGTACCACTTTGTTAATGGGAGGTATATCTGACTCAATATGGTAAGGTTGAGTGGTATTTTTGTACCCTTTTCCTTATTTTAAAAAATAAAATACATTTATATCTTTTTAACGGTTTTAACTTTTTGGGTCATTTTTTAGACCAAATTAGTAAAAAGAAACTTTGTGAACTAACTCCATTATTTTGACTGAATTCTTTTATTTGGCTAAAAGTAAAGAAGTTTCAGTCAAACCTTTTTCATATTTGGCCCCAAAAAGGAAGAAATACATAATTGGAATAAGTTATCGTTGCATCTGAGGAAGAGATAAAAAGAAATAAGTGATTCTTCTCTCCTAATTCGCATGCAAAAATCCTACTATAGTCAGAAAACCTTAGCACTTATGGTCTTGTCAGCCGGCGTGGCGACCAACCACCACCATGCAGCCAAACAACTACGCTTCATCCCTACAACCTATATTATCCTGATCGGCATCTAGAAGTGGATATTGTTAGATACATCCGCCTCATATTTGTTACTATTTTCTTAATTTCATTTCGACTACTTTATGCTTGATATGTATTTTTTGTGGATATATGATATATTTGATGGAACCTGATAATTTTGTGCAAAAAGATAAAGAAAAATGACTTTGAAGTCGGATTAGAAGTCATTCCCAAGTATTATGATGGAGCTAAGCACCCAAGGGCCAAGTACGCATGAAAAGAAGTTTTAAAAAATGACGTATCTTGAAATTTGTCTTGGTGCAACACATTGGAAAGGCACCCTGTGCGCGGCACTAGTGTTAGTTCCTACAAAACCTACAGAATTTCACTCTGTGAAATTTTGTTTAGTGCAGCACATGGTATGGTACCCTCTAGGGCACATCAAACATAATTTATTGCTATTCAAGTCTATTTTAGACTGTACGAATAAATCTGGACCAATATCAAATCGTAACACTATAAATACACCTTCTATATATTTTAAGAGAAAATTCAAAATTTTGGGAGAATAACAACGAAAGGATAGTCAGAGCATCGTGGAGTGGAGATTCACAAAGTTTATCATTTGTTTCATCTATTGTTTTAGTTAAACGATCATAGATTGTGTAGTCACCAAAGCATGAGCGGCTAGTTTCTTATTATCACAAGGTTGCGAGATTATCCATGACTGTTGTTAGTTCAAACTTTATCTTAGCATACATTTGATTATCACCGATTTATATTAGCTTAATTAGTGTACTTACATTAGCACGCGCTTAATTATTTGATTGTTTGATCACCAATTGAATGTAATCTATGAATCTAGACTATGCACTTGGAAGGGGAGCTCTATCCTGCATTACAGGATAAGGTAGATCTTGTTTGGTGATCCAGCAACCTGTCTGGCACTGATTTGCGACTATTACTAACTTATAGCTAGCAAGTAACATACTAGTTATAGATCTTCGCTTTGCTTAGTCAAATACAGGATAACCAATTGTATTTTTATTACTTTAGATGATCATGGAAATATAGGTGTTTCAGTAGTTTGAATAGGTTTTGGTTATCAGAAATGAACTCTGATGTAAAATCAACCATGTGGCTAGTAAACTACATTTTTAATGAACTAACTAAATTGGATACGCAACTGGATTGTCTAACTCACCTCATATCTCTGGGATATCTCTCTCTTTTGAATTCTCAATATCATCTTTCGTTTAATTTCTGTCTTCAATCTTCAAATCACAATCTCTTGAATTATTCACTTTCGTATTTCATTACAAGAACATGATTGTAAAGGGATAGCATTTGGGACAATGACATCTTAGATCCATTTTATTATCTAGAAAAGACACTACGCAGGAACTGCGTGAGCAAAAAGCTCTAGCCCAACAAGCTAAGAGAACAAAAAATATGGCTGATGAAACCTTGAACGTTGTTCCCGCAGTCGTCATCGATGAACTATCACTTGTAGTTATGGTGTTATTTTGATGTGACCTATATTTTGAAAGAACTAGGTTCTTTCAGTAGCTATGGAAGAAAATAAAGTGAGAAATAGTATATCAACACAAGGATTTTATATGGAAAAATCCTTGCTCAAGGGAGGAAAAAACCACGACCTATCTCTAATACGATTTTCCCAACTCTCCACTATAACTCGAACAAATTTTAAACTTACAATACCTTGTACACCTAAGGAACTCACTCTAAAAATTCCTACCCCAGTCCTTAACAATTCTCCCTAATTATTGATAATTTCTCCAACTTCTTCAAAGACACTACCCAGTCTATGAAGTCCCTAACAATTTAATAACAATCTAATACAAATTACTAGGAATGTAAAGGTTATAAATAAACTTTGAGAACTAAACTGTGCAACAAGAACTATAAATATTACACTTGATAGGAACATGTTCTTTGCCCCAGTTTATTCTCTAAGTTAGAGAACACTCAATTATAATATCTCGCTCTTATTCTATGTCTGTGTTGTCATGTCTCTTGTATTCAACAAGCACCAATGTGATGCTTTATATAGGAGCAGAATAGTCATTTGTAGTTTTCCCAATCCAATCAAGACTTGATTCAAATAATTATAAGAAACCAATCCTTGTTTGACTTGGATTTGGCTCACATATAAGACCTCTTCTAATCCTAATCCCATGCTAATGCATGTGTTCAATTATGGTAAAGTTTTCATGTTTTGAACCCCCCGTTCCTGGTAGAATTGGACTATGACTTAATCCCATTTTCCATTATTTTATTTTGTGCGCGTGGAATAACTTCTTCACAGACCAAACAGTCTCTAGGATCTTTTCTGAAGGATTCGGTTCTCTTAGCAATCCTGCATCTGGGTTTCCTGCTTCACTTTTTCCTTTTGCAGATCTGTTAAGGACATGATTCTTGTACTTCTTTGTCCATTCTTCTTGTACGTAGATTGTCACTTTTACAATGTTTGTTAATCATCAAAACTTTATAAGACCGTGAAATAATATTAAGATCCAAGAAGCTCAACAAACTCCCCTTTTTTGATGATGACAAACCCATATCAGCTTTATACTACTCCTAGGTGAACTCTAGCATCTTCTCAGTCTTCATATGCTCATGATATGCATCTTCCCCTTTAGGAACAACTTCTATGTTGACAATCTACCCAAGAACCAGCTCCATATTGATCTAGCTTCTTTACTTTTGTAAGATGTTAATCTCACTCCACTCAATGTAGACTTTGGCAAGATGTTAAGATTGCTTCAGCCTATGTAGACCTTAGCAAGATTTCAAGCTTGATTGAGCCTATGTAGGGACTTACATTTCTTTCATTTCAATATTCTAGATGTCTAGGTGTAGAAACATGATCATATCCATATGTCTTGTTCAAAACATCTCTTCAATGTTTGTGTAAAGCCCATGTTCTTTTGTAGACAATTTTGTGTAGCTTTTTTCTGTATTTTGTGAGCTCTCATTTTTACATTCTTTTTTCATAATGTTTTACATTGTATCACCTTCTTCCCTTCAACGCACTTGATATTTTTCAATGTTTGTGCCTGATTATCTGATCTTCTTCTTCCATTCAAATTGAACTTCTTGTAATGGAACATGAATGGTTTGAACTGATATAATTTTCCCCCCTTTTAGCATCATAAAAAAATCAAATGTCTTGAAAAGATTAAGTGTACTTCTTCATTATCAAACTCATGATCACTGGGCTACACTATCATGAACATAATACAAGTGCTCAAATAATTTGTATGGTCCCCATAGTCTTATCAATATGACTACTGATATCATTATGAACTTTGCAACTACATATTATCCACCTTCAAGATTATGTGTTTTGCTCCTTAGACATCCTTGTCTGCTTCTTTCTTTGAACAACTGATTTTCCATCCTCATCTGATTCTTTCTCCAAACAACTGATTTTATAAAAGTTAGTCTTTTTTTCATTGAACTTGAATTTTCTAAATCACCAATTTAGAGGATATGAATCATAATCATTTAATATATTGTTCTTTTTGTTACTCTCTTGATTGAAAAGTTATTTCTTGTCAATTCCTTAAGACATTAGCAACTAAGGAAACAAGTTCCTTATCATGATCGGATTCTTTTATCACAAACTCCTCCTATGTTTCTTCTTGATCAGTTTCCTCCTCTTCTTTTTAAAAATTTCATGATATCTTTTCTCCTGAATCAATGCTTGTGTTCTTTTGACTTTGATCAAGATTTTATCAATAAGTCTTTACAATGTATGCTCTTGAATAGATTTATGACTCCGGAAGGTATAAGACTGAGTTAGATAATGTTCTACTTTGATCAGCCTCATGCAGTCATTAATTATAACCAAAATCGTGGAAAAAATTGTTGTGCTCAGTTCATCTTTCAATTAAGCTCATTGAGGTTGCTTCTCATATAATCAGTTGGTTATAGTTGTGGCAGCTCTATTCCATTTTAAAGACATGTTATGAGCGTGCATAATTTATTTTAGAGGTGTAACAACACTACATAATTTTGAGTTAAATGTGAATTCATTAAGAGGGTGATAATGTGACATCGTATCTATACGAAGTCATCTCAAAGTAATTTGGGTAGAAATTATTGTATAATTATCAAGACGAATAGTGAAGCGCGTAGGATCTGAAAGAATCGATTAAGTTTATGTTTGGCCTTACTTCTAATAGTATTGGTCGTATATCATGTGAAAATTAGGAATAATCACAACATGAAAGTTGCATCCAATTGAAATATCTTTCAATCATATGAAGACCAGGTCAATCGGATCTCCCTGCTAGGAGTTATGCCCAATTTACTGAAGACAGACGCTAGTCGCGCCACCCTTGCATCGCATGGGTGGCGCAAGGATTTGACGATTCAGAAAATATTGTCTTGTCGCAGCACCCTTGAGACACAAATATGGCTCAAGAGAGGCCGGCTCGTGGCACCTTTGTGACGCAAAGGTGGTACAACTGTGCCTTTTATGATTATGAATTTTATAAAACTCAAACTTCGTTTAAATTTTTTCCCACTTCATTTTAGACAACCTTTTTGAGAGAAAACAACCATAGGCTTCTCCAAAACACCTAAGGTAAATTATTTCTCAAACCCAATGGTTATTACATCAATTTAACAATGATTAACACTAGATTATCCTTCCAATCCATATATTTTTAAAAATCAAAGAAAAAGCAATTGAAGGAGAATTTTGGGAAACCTCCGCCTAAGTTTCTAGACATAGCTGCACCACGCCCTCAGTAGGCTTGAGAATTGCAATTATCTGCTGAATTTGTGGACTGAGCCACATTACTTCTGGTAGCCTGTCTTGTTGATGGACAGTCTCTATGAAAGTAATCTCGTTGGCCACACCAATAACAGATATCCATGCCCATGCGACACTCTCCTACATGCCTCTTACCACACTTACTGCAGATGGAGCAGGTCATGTTGACCTATTTTTAAAGAAATGTCTACCTTCACTTCCCATATGACTGAAGTGACTTATAGACTTAGCTCTTTTGTTGAACTCCCTATCTTTCTCTTTCTACAATTGCTCATTTTCCTTCTTCCTGTCATCATTACCCTAAACAAAAGAAACAATCTTGGTAATGGTAATCTCTTTATTCAGAGTAGCAATATTAGCATCACCGATCAAATAAGGCTCGAGACCCAACATAAATCGTCTAACTTTGGACCTCATATCTGTAACCATGTGTGGGGAATACTTGTCCAATGAGACAAACCTGGGATAGTATTCATGTATGCTCATGTTGTTCTGTTTGAGCCTCTCAAACTCTAGGGCCTTGGCCTCCCGAAATTTTAATGGTTTAAAGTGCTCAATAAAGGCATCTGCGAATTAATCCCAAACTACAGGTGGTGCATCTTCCCCTCGGTACTGTTTCCACACTTCATACCAAATATTTGCTACGTCCTGCAACTGATAGATTGCAAACTCTTTCGGCTCTGTCACGCCCTAGCTTAGGAAGGGCGAGACCGTCACCCAGCGCCTTACTTGACCGAGCGTACATAATTATAACTCATAGCTCTAGATGAAATCAATCATACATAGGCCCATAGGTTCAAGCTGAAACTTAAACAAATACCATCATAGGCCGATAAGGCCATGCTCAGAATAAATGATAAACAAAGACTATCTCATTGGTAATTGAAACAACTCCAAAACATATATACATAAATGGGTCGACAAGGCCACCATGAGTGTTGTCATTATACAACTCAAAAGAGAAATATACAAGGATGATAAGGCCGCTAAACTGACAACTTTACAATAACAAAACATGTCTACAAGCCTCTAAAGATAACAACTATACTATGGTCATAACAAGGCCCCCACCTACCCATAATATCTGTACAAAAAATTCTAATACTTGGCAACTCTGAATGAAATGGAGCTTACCACAAACTGATGCTCGGCACACCTACTACGGGTGTCTATCTCTCTAATTATCAAAACCTGCAAGAATGAAATGCAACATCTCCGGAAAAGGTACGTCTATACAAAATAATGTATTGAGCATGTAAGGCAACTAAAATAGTTATAACTGAAATAAATAGCAACTGAGAACTCAAGGATACTCTGAGTACACTTACCTGTTCTGACTCAATGTCTATGTAATGTAATAGTATAGCTAGTCAGCCATATATAGGGTTCGGTGTATATCTCACCAGTTGTAAGACCGGGTATCTCACTAGCTTGTAGGCTAGGTATCTCACCAGCTAATAGGCCAGGTATCTCACTAGCTCGTAGGCTAGGTATCTCACCAGATAATAATCTAGGATATAGTAACTTTGTATATAGTAGTGGTAATGTATCACTGTACATCTGAATTCTCTATTTTTTCTATTAACATATGGCCAAGGGAACTGAACGTAAGCTTCTGACAAAGAATAGCTTCTATATCAGATGTCGTCAACCATGGACTATGTATGCAAGCTTTATATATGCTCATTAAGTGAGTATAATAAACTCTAAGGCAGAAAGTACTCCCGAAAAGGGACAAATAATAGAATCAGAGGGATAGCCTTAATACAACTTCTACAAGTACCATTTTAGATATGGAATCATGCAATAGAAAGAAGGGATAGCCATTACATACCTTGTCGACTACTTAAGTACATGACGTCAATTCAGTCCCTTAGCACCTCAATACACTACAAGCGATAATGAACCATCGTTAAGCTATAGAAGCTAGAATTCAACAAAAGTGAGGGACAAGCTCGTCTACCATAAATTAGACAACACCTCCCATATTTCATTCACATTCCTAAAATCTCAAACAATAAGACAAACACATCCAGCATACAAAAAAATATACAAAAATATCCATCCTTATACCCATCACAAGAACCTCAACAAACAGCCCAACAAGCTACAATAACACTACAAATATTTTCCATGTATTATCTTGGACCTTCTATACATACACCTTGACTAGAACTTGAATACACCTTAATTAGTAGTATTATAAGAATAACCTTACATTATACAGCACGAAAAAACATTAGAATAATTCTCCTTAAACTTTATAAAGATTACAACTCAACAACAATATCATACAAGGGATCTCCACCACTTTTACAACACTTTTAGTGAAGAACTTAGATGGTTTAATCTTGAAGAGAGGGGCTACCTTGGATATTTGTATAAAAATGTGTGATATCTTAGGAGAGAAGATAAAACACATGAAAATCAAGTTGAAACTTGAAGCCCTTTCCATTTAGAACTATAAGAGCAAGAAAGAAGTGGTTGTTTAGCTTGGGAGAGAAAGAGAGAGTTTCTGGACTTTCCTATGGATGAGTATATGTAAAAATGTCCAGATATTGGCCATATAAAGGTCCCTTTTGTCTAACATATCATGCCCCTAATGTGCCTCTTCTTAAACACCAGATTGTCCACTTTCTGCCCTTTAATTTGGGCCTTTCATTTTAAGTAAGTGGGTCACCTACTTGTCACTTATTTAGACAGGTAGGTTATTAATTCTCCTTGAACATGTGTGTTTCCCTTGTTAAGCAAGTAGGATATGAAGGAAGTAGCTCAAGAGATCAGATGTCAAGTAAGTAGCTTAAGCAAGTAGGACGTCCAAGGAAGTAGGTGAAACACATAGGTGACTAGTTTACTTTGTTTCATTTTCACTTCCTTTACACATCTTATTCCCTTCAACTATTACTCACCTATGTACATCTGGTCACTTAGACTTTAGGCTCAAACATAACCTTATCCTCCCGAGTTCACATTGGTTTGTCTACATCAACTTAATCATACATGTGTTGGAAGACACGAGGTATTACAAAAACCTTCCTTAACCTTGTAGAGGTATCTTAACCTCTACGAATCACGTTCACCTTAACTCATTTATAATTTCAAAGATGATCCTATTTTGAGCTTACGTCAACTAACGTATGACACAACTTAGTGTCCGAAATTACAAAATGTAACATCCTAGATCTCTGTGGCATGCATAATACAAAGGACCTTTAGAATCCTGTCAATAAAATTATGTGGGTCCTCAGTTTTGTTGGACCCTATGAATACTGAATGTATTATATGAATGAACTTCATGATCCTGGAACTGGATGACCCTCGTTGGCAACATTATTTGGAGTCATCTCCTAATGCTGAGCCTGAGTAGGAACAATTTGAGTGAGCAACTAGATAGCTCCTCTGACATCAATATCTCCAGAACTGAGAGGCGGATCGACTGTAGCACATGCCCATACAGGCCTTTCAGTAGCTGGTGGGGTATACCTTTACTGTAAAACATGTCATGAAAATAAATAAACTAACAGCCTGAATGATATGGGGCTAACCAAATAGCTGATACGTGAGAATCCTAGCGAACTGATCCATCGTCCTAAAACTCCATACCTGCACCATGAAGTGTAGGCCCCAGGCAAAAGGGACGTAAGTACATTTGAATTGTACTCGTATGTAAATCAACTGATTAAATAAATAGGCACATGAAATAATAAGAACTGAAACTAAAATTGTAACCTAAGAATCAGCATGTATAATATCTATCATGAATATATAAAAAAATAAAACATGGTAAATCATTTTAAGTGGTAGAGATTTAGTATAACTGACATGAAGCCACCACGCTAGAACGTGGCATCTGATCTCTACCCAATCACCTAAGCCATTTTGTACCTTGCCGGGGTATGAGACATGAACATGACATGAATGGATCCAATTACCCGCAAGGGGTAACATGAAGGAATTGTCCTAACTAGGTGTAGCGATCCTTATCCTACGTTGGCATACATAGTTTCAGGCAGTCTGAGCCTTCTCCATAATATGTGCAACTCCAAAAGTATGAACATGAATATAATTGGCTTAGAAGCCCATGAATTTCATAAGCATGACTTGTAAACATGGGTTGTAGATAAAATATAACATGTGTATAATTTTCATAAGACATGGAAACTCATGGAGAATTCATGAACTAAAATAATAGTAGTTTGTGAACAATTCGTATTTCATGCTTGAAACACATGGAATTGATATCATGAGCATTCATGAATTACAGAAAGATTCATGACAACTATAATGACACATCATGGATACAACTAACGAAAATGTGATATAAGCAAGGTATTTAGGTTTACATGTATATAGGGTCATCGTGAACTTGAGCAATATCCTAAACTTAAGGAATTTCATATTTTCATGGATGATCATGGCGTGGGGAAGAACAATAACATTCCCACACGTGGATAGAAACCTTACATACCTTAGTCGCTCCTAGTCTTGTAATAAAGTATGAATCTTGATAACGAATTCCAAAAAAAAATCTTATCTTGAAACCTTGAGAAGGGTTTATCTTGAAAACCCTAGGTTAAAAATCAATGATTATGCTTAAAACCAAAGTATAGTTGATTAGAATTGCATGAATACACATGGAAATGACTTGCCTTGAGCTATGAGGATGATGGGAGGAGGAGAACTTTGTGCTAGGGCTTGTGAGAATGAACAATGAAATAAAAAGGTTGTAAATGCAGTATTTATACTATTCAGTCGTCTGGTCAAATTCATGGTACCTTCAACGGACTGTAACATATTTCACGGTCCGTGAAAGTAGTCGTGAATAGGTTCCAATGAGTTATTTACCCTTTTCCATTTCTACGGTCCAAAAGATGGTCTGTAATACATTTTGCGGTTGGATTTACGATCGTGGAACTTTAACGGCCCGTGAAACCTACCATGAATTGGTAATAGTTAGTTGCGTTTCTTAAGGCTATTTTATGGTGCAATTGATGATCCATAAAACTTTTTACGGTCCGTATAACCTTACACAAAAACTGAAGAATGTTGATTTCGTCAAATTTCTAATCCCAGCATTTCCCACTTGATTTTTAACCCCTAGATAATGAAAAATACTTAGTCCAATAGTATGAGGTGTTACAAACTCAATTTCCATCCAATACTCGTAGAAAGTAATTGAAAGATCCTTATCGAATTATATGCACTAGAGGTGCGACTATTACGCTAAAGTTTCACAGTATAAACATTTGTCTAATTCGTATATAGAGAAGGTAATGAAAGCCTGAAAAGGCAAAGTGATAGTTTTAGAATGCAAAGAAATTAAAGCAAATAAGGTACAAGTGTCTGAATAGAAAAGATTATAATATGGTTGGCATTCAGAAAAATGATATAGGCATTGTTATCCTATTTTCAGCAGTGGTAGTATTACAGTGAGTAGTATCTACTCCAGCACATGATTTACCGATGTCAATAGATGTAGTTTTAGAAGGAAGTGAGATCTCTAGACCTAGTAAGGGTTGGTGTAATCATTAGTGTTGGACATATCGTCAGAACTGAATGGCGATACGGAAGAATAGTATTAATATGTCGATATTATCTCCTTAGAGAATATATCTATATATACATGATGTAACTGAGAATTGTTAGTCTGATATGACTTCTTGAGAATCTGGAAGATCTAGGGGCTAAGTATTGAAATATTTGTACACGTGGAAATATTCCCCTTAGTGATGCTCCTATGTGAAGTAAAGAATGAACATTACGTGCCTAGAGAATAAGGCCAGTAAAAGAGGAAGACGTTAAAAGTGAGAGAATGTTTCATTGGAGCTATCCAGAATAAGATAAGAAGCAATGATAATCACAAAAGATTGCAAGAAAGACAAGTAGGGCATACGAGTAGATATGAGAAATGATCGGATAGTTGTAAGATAAAGTATGGTACTGCGACAAGTTCGTAGCCAAGTAAAACGAAAGGTAAAAAGAAGTAAATTCTTAGTTGTGAAGAGGAATATGTTATGAGACTAAGTATCCATTTCGAGATTTGAATTGACAAATGTCAACAGAATATATCAATTAGATGATTTAGCACCATGAATCAGAAAGTATCGATGTTGAAAAGTACCCTAAGCTAACCTCAGCACGAGACAGAATCGATAGACTGTTATACCAGTAGGTATTGCGAAACTCACAAGGTAAGCGATTAGACTGTAAGGGACTGAACTGTAGAAGAGCAATCTTTGGAAGTTGTCAAGAAATGATCCCCCATAATAGTAACGTCTTGTGTAAAAGATGACATTTATCGAAATAGGCACGTCAGCTATGAATATAGGGCAGTATATCCATATAAGTGATTCAGTTGTCTCTGGTAAGAGAGATTTGTTCTAAGCCAAGTTGTATGTTAGTAAGGTTCACAGAATTGCAAAAGATGTTGAGGCAACAATATTACTTCTCTTGAATGAAATTATTGAGCACAAGTGTGTATATCCTCCCATAGGGGAGATAGTGTGATAAAACTATTGAAATAGAATCACATGTTGATTTAGTGATTGAGTGAGTGTTAAGGGTTACAACAAGGATTTCAAGATGAATGAGATTGTATTATCCAGAATCTAAAAATGTGTTATGAATATAGAATGGTATGGAACCATGAATACTAAGGAAGTAACAGTAGCAACCTCATGGCTAGATGTGTTAATCGATAGTAAGATCATCTAATAAATGAGGCTCAGATTAGAATAGTATGAGGTATAAACAAAGACAGTAATGTATAGGCCCAAGAAGAGTTATTAAGAATTAATGAATGAAAGGATAGGTCGAGATTCAACAACGAGAGATAATTTATGTAAAGCCCAGAAGGAAGCTAGTCAAGATGTTAGATAAGACATTAGACGATACAGAATGGTACATTACAGAATGGTTTTAAAGTTTGAAGTGTAAGTTTCATACGTAAATGATCGTAACTCTTAGAAGATATTTCAGATAGAAACTAACCATAGAAATGGGCTAGCATAAGGCAGATAAAAAGTTAACGGGGAGCATGAAGCCTTGAAATTGATGCAAGGAGTTACATGTTGCTCACAAAATTGGTGTTGTCAGAGCAAGAGAGAAGTGAGTAAGGATAACTACGGGTAGTTAAAAGTGCCCAAGATCTTGTGGGGATACATAATAATGAGTTTGTATCTTAACATGAATGAGAAGCTTCATTCTTAAAGTATATTGATAAACAATATAATCTAAGAGACAATAGAGGAGGATATACTCTGAGTAGAGTGGGTTAAAGTATGGATTACAATCCGAATATGGGTATTATTCAATAAGGAAGTACGTCAACAATTTATCGTTAGCTATGCTAGTTGAATAAAGAACCAAATCAGAATCCATAACAATAGATGATGATATATATATAAGAACTTCCAGTATATCCTTGACCAGATGTAGCTAAAATCAGGATGAGTTTCCCCTATTAATAGAAAAAGCGTCCTCTAGTACGAGTCTCGATAGTAAAAAAGTACATGAGTCCTCTTAAAGAAGGTAACAATCATGGGCATTGAGAAGTAATTAAGGATGACCAAGATGAGATAGTTAAGTATGGCCTTCCTCGAGAGGGAAGCGACTCAGAAGCTAGACTACAACAAAAGTGTATCCCATGAAAATGGTAAAGGAGCGTTGAACTAAGATAACAACAGAGTTATCATTCATAATCTAGTGGTATTACCCTCAGTGGTAAAAGTGAAAGAGTAGAAGTAGGAAAATTCTTTCCTAATATAGTTTAAAGAGAAAGTTTAGAAAAATGAGGTGACAACCTTCAAGGCATCATATTGTAAGATTAATGGGTAGCTTGGCTTACCAAAATACTGAAAAGTCATAAAGTTATCCAACGGGATCCATCATGTAGCATGTTAGGATTTCAACTTATGGACTTCGATGATAGTAAAGTTGTGGTGAAGAATGTAATCGCATCGTCCCTTGTGATAGGGTAAATAAATGACAATACGAGGATCCTGATATAGTGATAATTAAAGAGAAAGTTCCATGGCTAAAGAAACCAATGTTTAAGTTTAAGGGAGATAGAGTTCTCCAACACAGAGGTCGATTGTGTACCCCAAATATAGCTAGTCTATCGGCCAAGATTATGACAGAGGTACATTATTCCCACTATCCTATTCATCCTGGTTCGACTAAGATGTACCATGATATCAAATATATATAGTTCCATATATATATATATATATATATATATATATATTTGTGGAATTATATGTAGAAGGAAATTGCTGAGTTTGTGGCACAATGTCCCAATCGTTAAGAAGTAAAGATAGAGCATCAAAGGCCTAGAGGGCTAGTACAAAGAATAGATATCTAGACTTGAAAATGAAAGATGATTAATATGAATTTCATTTCGGAGTTGCCTCACTCTTATTAGAAATATGACTCCATAGGAGTGATGGTCGACAAACTTACAAAGTTGACCCGATTCTTGCCAAGCAGAGCCATTCACATGGTTGAAGATTATGCAAAGTTGATTATTAAGGAGATCGTGTGACTTCATGAAATTCTAATGTCTATTATTTCATATATAGGAGTTCTGTTTATAGTAAACTTCTATAGATTATTCCAGAGAGGTTTGGGAGTATAAGAGAACGCTGGTGTAGTTTTCAACCGAGAGTGATATCCAAAATATTCAGACGCTCAAAGATATGCTATAGGCATGTATACTAGATTTCAAAGAGAAATGGGATGATCATTTACCCCACAATGAGTTTTCATATATTAGCGGTTATCATTCCAGTATCAAGATAACTCCTTATAAGGACTTGTATGACCGGGAGTGTTGATATCCTATCGATTGATTCGACACGGGAGGATCAGAGTTACTTAGACCTGTTTTTTCCACCAGGCTGTAGAAAAGGTCAATAAAGAGTCACCAGACTTCACTTATGGATGTGTGACGCCAAGATCTAGAGTTTGTGTAAATGATTGGGTCTTCCCCAGAATGTCGCTAATAATAAGATTTAGTAAAAAAGGCAAGCTTAGCCCAAAGGTACATTGGGCCGTATAGAATTGTTTGACAAATAGGCCAAGTGGACTAAGAGTTAGTGTTGCCTCCGAAATTGGAGTCTATGCATCATGTCTTTCATGTATCTATAATATGGAAGTGTTTTATGATTAAAGAATATTCGAGTTGAAAAATCAGTGATAGAGATGTATGTATATGAAGTAAGTACATCTTCGTGATGTTTTTATTAAAGTTGATGGTTGTGCGGTGCCCAATGTTGTTGTTGATTGATTTTGTCAGTGTGAGGCATATATATATATTGTGTTTTTGGGCTACGTGCAGGTTTGGGATAGTTAGTATTACAGAGAAGACTTTGTCGAAATGCTCAGAAAAGTCGATAAGAGTTAGTTCCGTCATGTATACCCCTACATTCAAGGATGAATGTTCCTAAGAGGGGGAAGATGTTACATCCCATAATTTCGCATGCTAAGTTGTGTCATGAGTTAGTTAACGTAAGCTCGAAAACGATATCATCTTTGCAATTATAAATGAGTTAAGGTGATCGTAAGCTCAGAGTGGTTCAGATACTTTTACAATGTTAAGGAAGGTTTTAAAACTTATGTAGGTTTTAAGAAAATGCTATAAGCACCTCCATTTGGGACCCACATAGTCGGTGGAATCTTATCATATTGTATATAAAACGGTTGGACATCTTTGGGACCTCATTTCTCACCATTTTAAACACCTCCAAAATACTCCTAAGACATCACCCTATCATCTAAGTAAAGTTCCACAAGAAATCAAAGTGATATTTCCCTTAGAGATCATAGAAGTATAAGAGCAAGCTTGTTCATGTCTTGTGGTGATAAGATTGAAGTTGCTCAAAGCTGAAATAAGGTATAAGGGGGTTGTTTTTTGTGCATATAAGGTAAGACTCACCCTCTTCATAAATAAGAGTATAATGATGTCTTTGAAGTGTTTTTTGATTATGAACTTGTGAAATAAAGTTTGAAAGTTGTAAGCTAAGGTGCTTGTGGATTATGGACTATTTTGAGGTATTTGTAAGCTATGTTCTAGGCTAGAAATTTATGGAGTAGCTTGAGTATGATGTAGTTACCATTGTTCTTTTATTATTGATGTTGTGTTGCTTGATTTGGAAGAAAAGAGACGGTGGAGACTTGTTGTTTCCTAGTTAAAACCGAGCTTGTAGCTTATTTGTTGTGGTGCCATGTTGGGCTACATATGAAGCTAATTATTAAGCTATGTTCTTTCTGATTTATACGGGAGGGAACTTACACATGTATTGTCGATAGAGTTACATGTCTTAGAAAGAGGGAGAAGTGTGGTATGGTGTTAAAAATCGAGCCTATCACTCGTGTATTGTTGTTTGAGTTGTTGGTTTCCTTGTAGTGGTTGTTGATGCCTATTGAGGGCTTGAGGATAGTGAAAGAAACATGGGAAGTGCTTCCCATTTTGTTATAAAATAAGTTAACTTCGATATACTATTAACATAATCATTCATATGTTTGACGACAGTGTCATTCTTGTTGTTATTGATTGGAGAGCGGGTACTAGTTGAGCTCTTAAACTATCGAGCTAGTGACGGTATGCAATGGCTATTCCTTATTTATATAGAATGACTCTGTACCTAAAATGGTATTCGTATAAGTTATACAAAAGAAGTAATCATAACAAGCTTGTGTTTCGTATTTAGATATCACTCAGATGCTACTGTTTGTCTGTTGTCAGGAGTACTTTTCTTTCCTTAAAGCTCATTACCTTACTAGATGAGTGTGTATAGATATTGCAGACATAGTCCATGGTTGATGACATATGATATCTTAGCTATTCCTTGTTGGAAGCCCACATTCAGTTCATACTGGCTT
Source organism: Anisodus tanguticus (assembly GCA_034509755.1). Classification (NCBI taxonomy): domain Eukaryota; kingdom Viridiplantae; phylum Streptophyta; class Magnoliopsida; order Solanales; family Solanaceae; genus Anisodus; species Anisodus tanguticus. Next base: position 57,289,196 of record CM067545.1, read on the forward strand.
TACGTCACTTGAAAGAGTAAAGAGATCAAATATACAGTTATACGGTACTACTATTATATACAAAATTACTATATGTCTGGCCTATGAGTTGGTGAGATATGTCCGACCTATGAGCTAGTGAGATATGCTCCGCCTATGAGCTAGTGAGATATACCCGACCAATGAGATGATGAGATATGCCTGGCCTTATGGCTAGTGAGAGATACACCAAGTTGTATGTGGCTAACTAATTATATTACTTTATTACATAAGAGATGATTCAAAGTAGGTAAGTATACCTTCAGAGTATCTTTGATTCTCAACTAAATTTATATATCAGTTTCAGTTTTAGTTATTTAGTTGCCTTATATACTAGTACATTATATTCGTACGGACGTCCCTTTACCGGCGGCACTGCATTTCTTGGCGGCACTGCATTTACCAGACCGGATATTACGTATGTTGTTCAGCATGTGTGTTTATTCATGCATGATCCTAGAGTTAAGCACATGAATGCAATCAAACGCATCATTCGGTATATTCATGGGACACTGGACTATGGATTGCACTTGTATCCTTCATCTACATCCACACTTGTATCGTACACAGATGCGGATTGGGGTGGTTGTCCGGACACCACGGTCTACGTCAGGATATTGTATGTTCCTTGGCAACAACTTGGTCTCATGGTCTGCAAAACGTCAGGTGACTCTATCCCGCTCAAGTGCAGAAGCAGAATATCGAGGGGTAGCTAATGTGGTCTTAGAATCATGTCGGTTACGTAATTTGCTTTTGGAGCTTCATTGCCCCATTCAGAAGGCAACCTTAGTATATTGTGATAATGTTAGTTCCATCTACCTCTCAGGCAATCCGGTTCAACACCAACGCACTAAGCATATCGAAATGGACATTCACTTTGTCCGTGAAAAGATTGCTCGGGGGCAGGTACGCGTATGTCATGTCCCGTCAAGATATCAAGTTGCAGACATCTTTACAAAGGGTCTTCCCTCGGTACTCTTTAAAGATTTTAGGGACAGTCTCAGCGTTCGAAGACCGCCCGCTATGATTGCGGGGGTGTGTTAAATAAGGAAATATACACACAATATACATGTGTATATTGCCTTATTAAGGCTCTCGGTTTACTGCCCATATTGGCTCTCCTTCTTTTGGTAATTGTTAATATTAGACAAGGTAAGAATATTGTATATTAGGAAAATATATGTGTAGTATATTGTAATGTATTTGTTACCATAATTAGGAATATACACTATCATAATTGTAGAGTTATAATTATGGTAGAATAAGATTTTAGGAATAGGATTCTCCTATTTTGTATCTTGTATATATACCTATTCAATTAATGAAAATAATCAAGGGGATTATTTCTTTCAGTTTTAGTAGGTAAACTTTTAATAGGTCGAAAAACTATTACTCCCTTCGTCTCAATTTATGTGATATAGTTTGACTCGATACAGAGTTTAAGAAATAATTGAAGACTTTTAAATTTTGTGGTCTCAAACAAATCAATTATATTTGTATGGTTATAGATAATCTATTAAGCGTAAAAGGTAAATATTAAAGTTAAATTGTAGTAAAATAAAGAAATGTATCATTCTTTTTTAGACGAACTAAAAAAGAAAGTGTATCACATAAATTGAGATAGATGGAGTAAGACGCTATTCCCCCTTCTAGTTTTAAGTGACAACCCGAACTAACATGATGCAATTTAATAAATTGCTCCTCCTCAATTTCTTCTTTGGCAATTTGTGTTGAATTATTGTTAGTGTTTATTAACGTGCACACTTTTGTAACACGACTATTTCTTTTTTTTCTTCTTTCTTCTTCTTTCTAAACTCAATTTTCCTGTCTTTTCCATTACATGCTTCAAGTATTTTTTAGTAACAATTTATGAGTTCCGTTTGTTGAAAGTAATTGTGTAACTTTTTTTTAAATGGAAAGAATTATGCCTACACCTTGTAAAATTATATTCTAACTTTATCTTCATGAACCAAATATGATGATTTCATAAATTCATTATGATTAATGGAAGATCTGATATCACTTGTTAATAATTGTTTTTAAAATAGAGGCAACCAAAAAAGTTGATAATATATCTCTTAAACTTCATTAAAATATAGGGCTTTAAATACATGCATAAACAAAATAGCTGACTCCACCTACAACTAAGTATTAGACTTTTACTATAACTGAAAAACCGAATAGTCTAATAAAATAAATAGAATTCTGCTATAACTAAATAACTAATTAATTCTAGAGAAACTATAGTTGCAACATCCAATATTAATCTCTAAGTCTGTAATTTAATTTTTGCATAGCCTAACTGAATTACAAATTCACAAAAATTTATATGAAATACACTTGAAAACATTTAAACTATCACTAATGGATGTGATGGGATAGATGAGATCTCTTCATCATAAATCAGATATTTCAAGCTTAAAGAATAAAAATTTCTAATACGGAGCACTTCCTTCTTAATTAAAACTTGTGGGACGCGGATAATTTGGTTAGTAAATTTCAAATAGCAGATAATTGTAAAAAAAAAAACATTTAAACTAACAAGAAATCTCATAGTGCTCTGGAGAAAGTCAAAATGCTTCTTACATTCTTTCACATAAGTGCTCATCATGCTGATAGAAAGTGTAAGGAAATCCGAATCAAATAACTTTTGTGCAAATGGGAAGACGACAAATTGAGTCTAATGGTTGACGACTTTGTTCACTTCTTTTTGTTGTCAAATCACTCAACCTCTGACCTTATGGTATAATTAGCTCATTGAATTAGCAAAAGAAAAAATAATAGTAATAAAAATTAACCTACACTTCAAAAACGCACGAAGTGAACATTAATGATTACAGTGCAGTAAAGAAACTCCTCATCATAATAATCTCGCAGCAAGTGGAGGAAAAAACAAAGAAAGCCTCTTCAAAGCTATCGGTATTTGATTTAAGTGAACATTATGCTAATGCCGAGTACAAATTATCTTCTAATACTGCTAAATCGTATTTAAAGATACTAAGAACACAAAAAATAAAAAATTGAATTTTGATGCTTTTGTAAAACACTGGAATCTTGATTGAAGTCACTGACATAAAGAGAGAGGGGGAGGGGTTGTTGTTTCTAAGATGCGTCGAGAAGAATTATCGGAAAATACAACTTGAGAATCAGAAGAAAATTTGCAGGTATGAGGATGCATCTTGTCTTAATTTTACGGTCGCTAAAGGCAAGGTTGTTAAAGATATATGAATTCTCCGATTCATCCCCTAATGAGGCATGCGGCCCAACAGGAGGGGAAGAATTAGATGCTGGGTGAGAGTGTAATGGGCTGCCCGGGAGTGGGCTGCCAGGGTGGGCCGCTCGGTAGTGGTCTGCCAGGGAGTGGTGCCGCTGAGCTCGGATAGGTGGGCTGTTGCGGTTCGGCTCAAATAGGTGGTGTTTGGGCCGAGTTGCTGGGACGGACCGGACTGCCATGAAGGGTAGGCAAGCTGGGTTGAGCTGTTGGGCTTGTTTGCGAGGTTAGCTGGTGGACCAATTAAGAAGACAAGCTATCATCAAGAAATTCATAAGTGTGAGGAAACGGAGAATGCAACTTAGCAAAGAGAAAATTTGATTCATCAAATATGACGTGGCAATTAACGATGATTTTATTAGAGGATAAATCGTAATATTTGTAACCACGATGGTTTGATGGATATTCCAAAAAAATACACGGAGTAGAACGAAATTAAAGCTTATTTATGGTAGTATAAGCATCCGAACACCCGAAGATGAGAGTAAGATGGGTCGCTTTGGTATAGTATTTTGAGAGGGGATTGATTGGCTAATTGTTTGCTTTGAAGTATGTTGAGAAGATAGGTTGCCATTTGTAATGCATGATGTCAAAATGATGATGGTAGAGAGGCATGGGCAAGTAAAGTTCTAATAATGTTGTTAATGGTTCATATTTTTCTTTCCGCTTTTCTATCTTGAGATGAGGTATGTGGACCAGAGCGTTGTTGTCGGCCGCCGCCACTGCTGCCACCGCCTCGAGTGTTTCATGCCCCTTGACCTCGATTTGGCGATGTATTTTCAGATTGTGAGGAGTTGTTAGCGGAGTCCTTATACGAAGCAGCGACCATGGCATGGCGGCCTTCTTAGCATAACATGCTTCTTCTAGTATGAGCATAGAACGGGCTTGGTAAAAGGGTGGAAGAGGGTTACTTTGGCGGATGAGTGTACCAACACCACAATATGCATCAGTGAGACTAGCAATCATCTGTAAAACGAGTCGATTGTTAGTAACCAACACCTCGACATTCTTGAGTTGATTCGACAAAACCTTGAGCCTTTGACAATATGTGGATGCAATGGGAAAATCCGTCATGTCAATGGTAGAGAATTCTTGCTCAAGTGTTACGGCACGAAAATTTTTACTGTCCTGGAATATGTCACACAATCGGTCCCAAGCCTCCATTGCCGTGGAGTCGGGTTCAAGAATTGTATGTAACAAGTCACTAGATATCATGACATAAATCCACTGGAGAACTGTTGCATCAAGGGTCAACCATAATTCCTTTTTATCATCGGTTGTCGGCACCTTCTCCTTGCCTTTTTCCGGTGGAATTATGTGATTGATAACCCGATGTGACCTACAATGAATTTTGAAGAGCTCCGCCCACGTCGTGTAATGGGCATTCTCCATTTCAAGAGTAATGGAGATATGGGACTTGATGTTCGAAACAACAAGAGTGGGATGAAAACTTGATTTTGAGTCAGACATGGTTGATGGGAAAGAGGACAGAAGTAAGAAGAGATGAAGGCGGAGCAGCACTAGGGCACGGCGGAAGGTGTGGAGGAGAGGAAAGTTGCCTTAGACTCTGATACCATGAAAGTGTTTGATTTCTTGTCGGTTACCTTCCAAAGAGGTTAATAATATACTACTCTTACAAGCATAATCTTAGGCTATAATTAAGGTAACAAATAATCAATTATACACCTACCATATACAAAAGATAATTAAAGGTCATTCCTATATTTACAAATATTCTATCAATATATTCTAGGTATAACTTAAACTCAAAAGTTAATTCACTACAGGATGATCCCAAATCATAAGAAGAAATTGTCAATTCCTTCCGCCAATGTAGGACATCCTAACACCCCTCAAGCATAAGATTGGATATATCAATATAACACGGGGGGACAACATTTGATAAATCTAAGAAGAGGAATTAATCTGATGAAAAAAAAGATATTAGGGCTAACTTATCTCAAAGTTAGCTTAAAAACTAAAGATTTTTAAAAATTACTAAAACAGGCAACAATCTATTCTAAATCAATATTGATTGTAACGAAGACAGGAGAATAATCTATGTTGAGTAAACACGAACATACCGTTCTTTGCTTTTCACATATCTATTTGGATGCAAACTGTTGGTGTATTGCTGCACTAGAAATAGGCCTTTCTACAAGTAGAAAGTGACCTTAGAGTCCTATTTGGCCCATTACTTAATAAGTGGACTGAGCATCTCTCTCTCACTGTCATGATGCACCAAGTATTGGTAACCCTTTTAACAATAATTATAAGTAATAAGTTGAGAAAGATCTGAATTAATACTACAAGAATCTATACTGAGTTACCACCTACACTACACCTGCCTAAGAAAACAATGGTCCCCTACTCGTATAACCATCACAAGTCCCCACCACCACCAACAGCAGCCACCAGCAGTGTCAAGCACCATCAACAAACATCTAACCCCACCATCTCCTAGGACCTCCCTTTCCTTCCAAAAACCCCATAAATAACTCGAAAGCCCCCATGTGATGGATACACTTGATGTTTCTATTAAGAGGTTCTGCCACACTATTTCTCTTTCTTTCTTACTTGTAGTAGTGGAGTATTATATATTACTACTCCGTACTTGTACTAATACCAACATGAGGTTTCAGAATTTGATGCAAATAACATTATATATTGTTAGTACTTTGTTGTCAGCTCTTTGTTAGTAGTAGCTTTTATTTTATGTTTTCTTGATACTCCCTACTAAGTTACATATCAAGAATTCCGTACTGTCTTCAAGTTTACTAGACCAACAACAACAGAGTACTTTCTTTCTTTCTTTCTTTCCGCTCCGGATATGCCAACGCCAGTTAGTACTGCTAGGCAATGCTTGACGCAGGAAGCTGCCGTAACTCTCGACGATGCTGTGGCCATGGCAGGCCGTCGTGGCCATGCTCAAACTACATCTCTTCATTTCATATCTTCCTTATTGTCTATCCCTTCTTCATGTTTACGTGAGGCATGTTCTAGTACCAGGAACAATGCATACTCTTTCCGTGTCCAATTTAAAGCTCTAGAACTCTGCTTAGGGGTATCAATGGATCGGTTGCCTTCAGCGCCCAACAGGGTCGATGATCCACCTGTTTCGAATTCTCTCATGGCAGCCATAAAGCGGTCGCAAGCGAATCAGAGACGGCAGCCGGAGAATTTCAACTTTTATCAACAACAGCTGCAGCTTCAGAATCAGTCAGCTTCGTCTTCAGTTCCAGTAGTGAAGGTTGAGTTGCGGAATCTCATAATTTCTGTCCTTGATGACCCTGTTGTGAGCAGAGTATTTGGGGAGGCTGGTTTCAGGAGTTGTGATATTAAGCTTGCTATTCTTAGGCCTGTTCATCAACTCTTCAGCTATTCAAGATTCAGAGGACCACCCATGTTTTTGTGCAATCAAACGGATTCGTATCATCGCAATTTTAGCTTCCCATTCTTGGGCTTTTCTGGGGGAGAAGATGATTGCAGGAGAATTGGGGAGGCTTTCGTCAAGAAGAGAGGAAAAAATCCACTAATCCTTGGTACTTGTGCACAGGGTGCTATGAACAGTTTCTTGGAAATGGTTCAGAGGAACAGAGGAGGAGGAATTCTGCCTGTTGAGGTATGTGGACTGAGTGTGATTTGTTTGGAGACTGAGCTCTTAAGGTTTGTTACAGGGGACTGTGATGAGGAATTAGTGAAGTTGAAGTTTGAGGAGATTGGAGCAATGGTGATGCATAGTTTAGGGCCTGGTCTTGTTGTCAATTATGGTGATTTAAAGCTGTTAGCAAGAGATGATGCTTCTATTGATTCTTGCAGGTATATAGTTAGCAAATTGACAAGTTTGCTTGAGGTTTATCATGGGAAATTGTGGTTGATTGGTTGGGTGCAGAGGTATGACATATATTTGAAAGTTTTGAATAGATTTCCTTACATAGAAAAAGATTGGGACTTGCAGCTTTTGACAATCACTTCTTCTGGACTTCCAAAGGAAGAAACATTTCCCAGATCCAGGTAAACTTAATTCTTCCAGTAGATATACTGTTTTTTTTTTTGTTGTTGAATTATTTCATTGAGCTTTTTAGTAAGTAGTAATTATTGTACCATGAAGTGGAACTGAGTATGATGTACTTTAGATATGCAGCATATCTTAGCTTTTTTTTTTTCGTTTATGGTGTAGTTTGTTTGATTTTCTTGTCTGATACTGGTGGATGACTTGTAAGAGTAGGCATAACTGTGACATTTTAAGAGCTTTTAGTCTTAAAGAATCTTTTAAAAGATGAATAATTTAGTATTCAAACATAATGGACCTGTATAGAGCGGAATTGATGCATTCGTATAAGTGACCCCAATACTTTAGAATTGAGGCGATCGATTTATTGACATGCTAGTGTAACAATAATGAGTTGCTATCTTTTTGTAAAGGAACTTAGATTAATTTTAATTTGTCTGGTTCCGGTAACTATTGAGGATTTTCTTGGTTGAAGCTGAAAATTTTCTATGGTAAAAACCAGAGGATTTGTGTTTATTAATTCAAAATTCAGAAAAAGATGAAGCTTCCGTTCATGCTCTAGAAAAATGAAAATAGAGTGATGGGTTAGGAAATTTGAATCAGTTGAAAGACAGAAGGCTAATAGCTGGTTCTTGATTAAATATTTTTTGGTTGTTATATATTTCAGTTGTTTTCAGGAGCTTTTTAGAGCGGCCAGCAGGGAAAACAAAATCCAAATTTACCCAAAAACTATATGAAATTATTTTATTTTATCATTCGTTATATTTTTTGTATATTCATGTCCTTGTCGTAAAAAAATAACCTCTTACTTACCCTTGTTATTAACAGAGTTTCATCGTGAATTAAGTGGACTCCACATACCTAAATCCCTCAAGAAATAAGGTCCAAAATTTACACCTTCATTTTTTATTATTCACCCTCATATGTTGAAGGTCCATAAGGACTTGAGCAAAAACGAGATTTTCTTGAAGGCAAGTGTAATATTAGATAAAATATTAATGGATAGCCAAGTTACTTAGATAATGTAGTGCAACATCAACATTACCAATTTCCCTTTATTCAATTGGTTAGTATAGCTTTAACATAAAGACAATTATGGTATTACTTTCTCTATATACTTTAACATGTTGCCTACTAAGTGTTTTTTGTTTTACAGAGAGTTCATACCTTCTCTTTCTATTTCCATGTGATTGACATGTTTAATCTGATCTCCAATTTATACCTAACAGCTTGATGGAATCTTTTGTGCCATTGGGAGGATTCTTTTCTACCCCAGCTGCTGATATTAAGAGCCTTTTAAGCTGTTCATACCACACTGCATCCCGCTGTCACCTATGCAATGAGAAATGCAAACAAGAAGTAAATGATCTCTCAAAGAGTGGATTAATTAGCAGTATGTCAGTTGCAGATCACTACCAATCAAGTCTGCCTTCTTGGTTGCAAATGACTGAACTCAACACTAATGGAGGACTGGAGGCTATGAAGGTCTGTGTTTCTCACAATTCTACTCTTCAGCTCTCTATTTTCCTTCTACTAGCATATATTAGAGAGGCCAATTTATTGCACTTTATATGGGCTCAACTTAACATACTGCTTTTGCCTCAGAATTATGTATGTATACCTATGAAAAAGACACTTTAAAATATATGTGTAATAATATCATACACATTATGAATCCATTGAACGTAGATTTTTTGATATTTTTTTCTTTGTTTTTTGAATCTCTAGATTTTGGAATCGGCCTCTGATAATATCCGCTAGTTTCGTGTGGTCCTATTAACAATTGCTCCCTTCCTATTTAATACGTAACACTCCCCTTTATAGTTTACCAAAAAGGACACACACCTCTTTTTGGAAACTATTTAATCTTAGTGATAGTGAATATATTCAATATATTCACAATATATTCAAAATATATTCTGTAATTAATATTTTAGTATAATTAATATAAAATAGAGATCCTAATTCCATTAGGTTTCCAATTGTACACTCTATATATATTACATTAATAAGAGAACTTCAATCAAAGAGAATTATACTATTCTACATGATATCAGAAGTCAAATCCTACCCCCTCCCTTCTCTCTATAATCTCTATAGATACTTCTTTTTGTTCCCTATGTACAATATTTCTTCTGTCGTTTCCACCAAAATTATCTGACACTAAAAGTGCAAGCAGCGATGCAATTTATAGCAAGTCACTCATATAGAAATATAACGGGTTAATCAAAATTCAGAGTTCAATTTTCAATTCTTAAAATAAAAAGGAGGGCATCCTTCCGTCAGGAGAGAGTTTTCTTGACTTCAGTTGTGACCGTGTTTGGTGGTTTCTCAGCAAGAAGATTCACTACCTTACCAGCCTTGACTTGAGAACATCAGCAGTATCATCTTTACGTTGTATCAAAGGCTCTCCAGTGACACAATTTCATTTATTTTTCAAAGACATCATCAACGGATTCTGTCAACTTTTCGCCGCCCTGAAAAGCGTATATCTCTCGCTTTTAGGGTTCTTCAACAACCTCGTCTTTCTATCTCACCTACCATCCATACATATGGCACAATATTCCTCGTTGCAGCCCAACATCCTGGGTCCACCTTGATGAAAAGAAGGTTGTGAACTTAAGTTTCCAACATGAGCCGCGAGGTGATTTGCTAGGAGTGCCGAAGATTGATAACCATCCTATGGTGACATGCCTAACGTGGAATGGAGTATGGAATGGAATTGAAGAAAACACTTGAAGATCCAAGCCAAGTTACATTAATTTTTGGCTTTTACACAAGCCAAGGTTCTATCCGGTTACTTGTTACAAACACATTAAAGGTCTTCTCGGCCTACATTACCTTACCCGCACACGAATTTATTTATCAATTTCGTGCCCCATCCTTGTCCAAACTGTCTAATTCCTTGCACCCAATACATGCCAACACTTCCCCAAATCACACCCAAAAGGTCATCAACCGACTCCTCCCATAAACACCCGAAACCCCCAACCAATTTCCCACTGTCCCAATCGCACCCCTATTCCACCAACCTTACTGTCCCGACCAGTTTTGACCACCTTACCACCACCCAACCACCAACATAACCTACAATGTATCTAGTTTATCCCCTCCAAACTCCTTAGCCCAACACCCTCCAAATTCACCCGCACACTCCCTACCAAACACACACCCGGAAACCCGCTAACCTCCATTTGACCCCCATTTTGGTAATCACCCGGTCCCAATCCAACTCCTACCCACCTAACCATACAATCTCCTTCTTATAAACATCACATATTCAGGCCTACGGTATATGGGCCACCAACACCAGGCCCACTTCTCCATGGCCCAACGGCAGTCCTACGGTCCCATGACCCCTGCCGAACTGAGTCAGACTTACATCACTATGAATCTCCAATAGCAACAGTGGGCACCACCGAGGCCCACTACACAATGGCCCATCACCACTGATCCCCTTTACAGCCACCAGGCCCACTACACAACATTCATCCTCAATCTAACAGATTTGGGCCATGCTTTCGGTTCTTTAAAAATTTAGCAGCCCGATGATGCGTGGTATATGGATACGGGCGCCATGTGTCACCTCACCAACAATTTTGGTAATCTTCAACAACTACGCAATTTAGATACTCCTCAATTTATTATGGTCGAAAATGGTCATCGCATTCCAATTCAAGGGTTTGGCCACAGACTAACTCCACCACCGCAACGCCCCTTCTCCCTTAAAAACGTCCTATATTCCCATAACATTATCAAAAACCTAATCTTTGTTAGAAAATTTGACACAGATAATTTTGTATCTATTGATTTTGACCCGTTTGGTTTTTCTGTGAAAGACCTACATACGGGGAGACTTCTTACGAGATGCAATAGTGTGGGGGACCTCTATCATTTCCTATCCATGTCCGCTGCCCGTGTCACTCCACCCACCACTTTAGATGCAATATCTCCATCAACGTGTCATAGTAGACTTGGTCATCTAGGAGCTCATATTTTTTATTCTCTTAGAAATCGCAATTAGTACTCTTGTGCACCTACATCATTAAGAATTTAATTCAATGTAATAAAGGGAAACTTTCCCATAGTTTCTCATCTAGGGAAACATGTTAGACTTCAATTTATGTCTTCTTTAAATATTACTTTCTCTCCATTTGATATTATTCATGCGGATTTATGGACATCTCCTAACTAGCAACCTAGGTCATAAATATTATTGGATGACTTTTCTCACTTCCTTTGGGTCTATCCGCTTAAACTTAAGTCTCAACTTCTCCAAATTTCTTGAATTTTGTACATTTGTTAAAACACAATTTGAAAAAGACATCAAAATATTTCAATATGATAATGGTCGTGAGTTCAATAATTGTCTTTTTCATAATTTTTGTGCGGCTAATGGCATGGTCTTTCATTTCTCCTGCCCCCATGCTTCTCCTTAAAATGGTAAATCCGAATGAATTCTCCGCACCATTAACAATATGATTCGTACCTTTCTTTTTCATGCGTCTCTCCCCCTACCTTGTGGGTATATGCATTAAAAATGGTACAACACATTTTTAACATCTTACCTAGTCGTACGATCCAAAATAGGACACCCACCGAAATCCTCTACCGTCGGACCCCTTCCTATAATCACATTCGAATTTTTGATTGTCTTTGTTACCCAAATTTTGCCTCCACATTCCCTCACAAATTAGCTCCTCGCTCCCTTCTTGCATCTTCCTAAGTTTCCCGTCGAACCATAGGTGGTACTTGTTCTATGAGTTATCCACAAGCAAAATCCTAGTCTCCAACCATGTCACGTTTGATGTCGTTTTCCCGTTTGCCAACATCCAAAAATTTTGAGTAACTGATTACCGTTTCCTTGATGACTCGGACACCTCCCCTCTACTTCAAAATTCACTATATTGGCCAAATACCAACCCGTCACCCATAACCTCAGTTACGGACCCCACTGCCATGTCACCCATCCCATCGGCCCCACTCACTGTACCAAATATGACCCGCACTGCCCCGTAGCCCATTCCCGCTACTGCCCAGCCCGACCCGTCACTGCCCAGCCTAACTCGCAGCCCCCACCTACCGCCATACTACCCCTGATCCATCCCCCAACCCACCGTATGGAAACTCATGCACAATATGAGATTTTCAAACTAAAGGTCCACTTTAATTTGTCCACTCAAACTATCTCACCGCCCCCTAAAAATCCAACCTTAGCCAAACTTGACCCAAATTGGAATGTGGCCATGCGTGAAGAGTTTAATACGATGACTTCACAGTGCACTTGGGATATGGTTCTGCGACCTACGGGGGTGAATGTAATCCATTGTATGTGGCTATTTCATCATAAGTTCAGAGATAATGGTGAAGTTGAACGTCACAAGGCCAGACATGTGGCAAATGGCACATGGCAACATGAGGGTGTTGATTGTGGTGAGACTTTCATTCTGGTGGTTAAGCTAGCTATTATCCGCATGATTTTGAGCATAGCTATGGGGAATAATTGGCCCATTCACCAGCTTGATGTGAAGAATACTTTCTTACATGGGAATTTGAAAGAACCCATTTATATGCATCAACCGCTAGGATTTGTGCATCCGAAGGCTCCCCAGCATGTTTGTCATCTTAGTAAGTCTCTATATGGGTTGAAACAAGCCCCTAGGGCTTGGTATGAGCCGTTTGCTACTTACATCATACAGATCGGATTCGTGTGCAGCAAAAGTGATCATTCTTTGTTCATTTTTCATCGAGGTACTGCCACTGCTTATCTTCTGTTATATGTGGATGATATTGTTCTGACGGCTTCTGTTGATGGCCTGAAGCGCGAGATCATTGCTCTACTCAAGTCCAAATTTGCTATGACTGACTTGAGTAAGTTGAGTTGCTTTTTGGGAATATCAGTGACCTGATCACCACAGTCTATGTTCTTGTGTCAGCGTAAATATGAAGAAGAAATTATTTACATGGCCAAAATTGAAAACTGCAAGATCATGCCCACTCATGTCGACTCTAAATCGAAACTCAGTGCAAATGACGGGGATCCAGTTCTCGATCCCTCTCTTTATAGAAGTCTCGCCGGTGCCCTTCAGTACCTTGCATTCACCAGACCCGACATTGCCTATGTCGTGGAGCAAAAATGATCATTCATGCACGCTCTCAGGGAGTCTCACTTTACTTCTCTTAAGCGTATCATTCGGTACGTTAAGGGTACTCTTGACTATCGGCTCCATCTCTACCCATCCGCACCGACTCGGTTGTTATCATATTGGGTAGGCTGTCCAGACACACGTCACTCCACTTTCGGATATTGTGTATTTTTTGGGGATAACATTATTTCGTACTCTGCCTAACGACAAACCACTCTCTCTCGTTCGAGTGCAGAAGCAGAATATAGAGGCGATGCGAACGTCGTTGTCGAGGTGTGTTGGCTTCGAAACTTACTTCTTGATCTTCAGTGTTCATTACGTAAGGCATATTTGGTCTACTGTGACAATATTTCTACCATCTACTTGTCTCATAACCCGGTTCAACATCATCGAACCAAGCATATTGAGATGGATATTCACTTAGTACGTGAGAAGATTGCCATGGGTCAGGTTAGAGTGTTAAATGTTCTATCATCCTATCAGTACGCATATATATTCACTAAGGAACTTCCTCAACATCTGTTCATTGACTTTAGATCCAGTCTCAACGTCCGGCCTCCTCCCGCTCCAACTGAAGGGGTGTGATAGTGAATATATTCCATATATTCTGTAATTAATATTTTAGTATAATTAATATAAAATAGAGATCCTAATTCCATTAGGTTTACAATTATACACTCTATATATATTACATTAATAAGAGAAGTCCAATCAAGAATAATTACACTATTCTACCCTCAGCATCCATGTTCTTCCCTTTAAAGACATCAGTCATGATTTGTTGGGACTCCTTCATGTAAACGCTCATTTTTATTCCTGCGGGAATCTCAGCAATTACTTTTTAAGGAGAGTGAATATGGAAATATATGTGAAAATCTAACACCACTCGTTTAAAATTAAAGATAATTTTGGTACTTACATATAGGATAATTTTGGTACTTGCATATATTTAGCTTACGTATCACAAGTGTCACTCTCTTCGTCCCAATTTATGTGAAAGTATTTGACTGACACAAAATTTAAAAATAAAAGGAAGACTTGAAATTTTTGGTCTAAAATAAGCCGTAGATATTTGTAAATAATTTCAGTAAGGATAAATGAGAAGTTTAAAGTTAATTTATTACTACAAAATATAGAAAGATATCATGATTATTTTTTGGACTGACTAAAAATATAAAATTGTCACATAAATTGAGATTGAGGGAGAATATAATTTTTAAAATCCATACCGAGTGAAATATCTTTCTTAATATAAATGGGAGGGATGGAGTATTTCCTTTTGTTTAGATCCAATAGTTATGTTCTTCAACACCTTAACTAATCTAGAGTCTTACATTCTTCCCAGTGTGCCAACAAAATCATAAAATTACTTCACTATAGCAGAATAAATCTTAACATTGGTGTGGTCTAATCATGTAATAACTTCTTTATAATGTTTCAGTGCAGGCCAAAGATGATAAAATGGTATTAGGTCCTAAAATTGTTGGTTTGCAGAGAAAATGGGACAATCTCTGCCAACGTTTACACTACAATCAACCATTACCCAAGACTAGCAATTATCGGATGAGTTCTGAAATCCCATCAGTTGTAGGTTTTCATGTTGTTGAAGACCAAAAGGAAAGCGTCAATAACGAAGAAACTGGCCGCCAAAATGCATCTTCAGCAGAAACTGGAAGGAAGAATATGACTTCCACAATTTATTCATCAAATGAAAGCAGCAATTTTCTCTCCAAGTTTAGTGAAACACCCTCACAAGGTGATGATGAGCATGGCTTCAACTTTCCAACCTCTGTAACCTCAGTGACAACAGATTTAGGTTTGTGCATGGCCTCTACTTCTCCAAGCAACGAACAAGAGAAGTTGACAAACCAGATTAGCCTCAATCAAGAACATACCATATCATGCAATGTATCAGCAAGTGCTGAGGTGCTCTCGAGGAGTTTCATTGACCGGTCTCCTCTATCACCATCTTCTAAATCTCTTCAGCAACAATCAGATCCAAAAGATTTCAAGATGCTTTACACAGCTCTTATAGAAAAGGTTAGTTGGCAGGAAGAGGCTGTAAATACCATTAGCCAAACAATAGCTCGGTGCAGAAGTAGAAAAGAAAGAAATAATTGTCCAAGTCGTGGAGACATATGGCTCAACTTTATTGGACCTGATAAGCTTGGTAAAAAGAAAGTCGTGATTGCATTGGCTGAAATTCTATATGGAAGCACAATCAACTTAATCTGTGTGGATCTAAGTCTACAAGACGAAGTCGGGTTATTTGATCTCCAGGTACTGAATCAATATGATGTGAGATTTAGAGGGAAGCATGTTGTCGACTATGTTGCCGATAAACTGAGGAACAACCCCTTATCTATTGTTTTCCTTGAAAATTTGGATAGAGCTGATCTACTTGTTCAGAAAAGCTTGTCCCAAGCTGTTAAGACTGGTAGATTTTTGGACTCTCATGGTAGAGAAGTTAGCATAGCTAACACAATCTTTGTGACTACTTCATCAAGATTAGATGAAGAAAGAACACTTCCTCCTACCAAAGACGTAGCTGACTATTCTGAAGAAGATATATTGGCAGCTAAAGGATGCCACATCCAGATACTAATAGCATTTGATCTTGCAGATGATGTCAAAAGTCTCACCTCAAGTTCATTGATAACAACTAGAAAAAGATCTTCTAGCCAAATCTTTGTGAATAATAGAAAGCTTACTAATGGTCCAGTCAAAATATGTGTAGATGAGGAATGTGAAAGCTCAGATATGGCCAAACGAGCCCATAAGGGATCAGACACATGCCTAGATTTGAATCTTCCAGCTGAAGAAATTGAAAATTATGAGAACTTTACTGGAGATTCTGGTTGTGACTTTGCCAATGAAAACACCACAGCATGGTTGAAACAATTGTTTGCACAATTTGATGAGACCGCGATTTTCAGGCCATTTGATTTCGTCTCTTTGGCTGAGAAGCTGTTGAAGGAGATCAGACTATGCTTCCATAAAATTGTCGGTCCAGAATGTTTGCTAGAGATTGATACAAAAGTACTGGAACAAATTCTTGCAGCTGCATGTTTAAGTGACAGCAAGAAAATAGAAGATTGGATTCAACATGTTCTTAGAAGGGGATTTGTAGATGCTCAAGAAAGATATAGCTTAAGTGCTCGTTCTGTAGTGAAACTTGTGACCTGCGAGAGCTGTTTCCAAGTAGTGCATATATCAGAATTTCTCCTTCCTTGCAGAATCATAGTGAACTAAGATCTAAGTTGTTTATTTATTACATGTAATATATACTGTATACACATTTTAGCACCTAGTTAATTATGCGTGTGTTACCCGATTTATCCCATGTTTTATTGGGTTTATGCGGGTGACATTTGTATAGTTTAAGGGCATAAATTGTAAGAATTCACCTAACGGTTAGTTATGAATTATTTGTGTGTTATGAGTTGATCAATCTTCCCTATTTTATTTCATGTCTTCTGTGTTGGAAAATCGGGGAGGAGGGTACACTCAAATAATTGAAATTTTTTCTTGAAGACAAGTGGAGGAAGTGATTCTTATTTAATTCACTCTACTTGCTTATGCAATCAATGATTTCTCTTTGAAGACAGGTAGACTTCTACCAACTTGACATCTATTTTGTCTTATCATACATTAGTATTTATAGGTATTCTTCTAGCATGTACCTAGTCTAGTACATATATCTTAATTTCATTAGATGCTTTCCCCGTTTCCTAATACATGTATCATAATATTTTCTAATAATAGATAAATCAAAAAGTGTTTTTCTTCTTCCAATGTCAATCAAGGTTCACATTTCAAATTCTGTATCATTTCATCTTTATCCTCTTATTAGTTAAAATTCGTGTTTATACTCTTTCTAGAAATCCATAGTGATGATTTTATTGATGATTTTTCCACAATACTAGCATAATTTGTGTTTTCCATGAACAACTTTATTATATTATTGCATAATAGGTATGAAAGAGTCAAAAGGTTGTTACTGCATCATTTACAACCCAATTTAAAAATACAAAATCTCAAGTAACCCTATGTTAAACATAATTGGAGATTGGTCAGCTCACTCACTCAGGAGGACTCAGGAACCGTTAATTATGGAGTTACTTACCTAGTTAGCCATGTTAGCAGTTAGTTACGAAGCAGTAAAGAAGTTAGAGAGTAAGAAGTGAAATTGTAAATAGATTCATATAAATTGCATTTCGTTTGTGTACAAGTACATTGTAAATATACCGATTCATTCATGATTACTATGAAATAGAACTCTCCTCTCTCTGAATTATCCAATCTTTGTATCACAATTGCTTAAGGCTCGGGCACAACAATTACTTTCCGGAATTCATTACACCAATTTGATTCTCGATCATTAATCATGGCTTGAAGAAGCCTATCGCCCTACTATGGTTCAATCATGAAAGAGATTAGAAACCATTATATACCATAATCGGAAAGGTATATGATAGGAGGGAGCAAAATTTGAAGCAATTGGCTCAAGCATAGCAAGAAACAAACCAGTGTCAAGAAAAGTCATGGATAGTGTCGCATCTTCCAAACCACATCATCAACAACTCATGTTTGACTCAATATTGTTATGAGCAATAAGAATATGAAGAATAGATTTTCCAACACCAATACAATTCTTTTTCGGTTGATTGCTATGGAATAGTACCATAACGAAAGATATGCAGATTTTGACCTTTCCATTGGATGTTTTGATAAAGATAATTTTAAATTAGGAATGTTGTTTCCAAATTTAATTCTTATGACATCTTCTGTAGCTTAAGAAGATATGTTAGTGGACGTGCTTTTGATGGAAAGTGAATGCATGAATGATGCTTGCAAGGTGTTAGATAAATTTTCACTGAGGTATACAAATGTAGAATCTTTAAATAGTGGCTTAAATGGAATAAAAAAAATCAAATTTGAATATATCAAAGACATGTATCTTGATGCACTTTTCGCAGAAAATGTGGGTGACACTTCATATTCGGGCCTTCAAAGATCGGTATTTTGATGGATTTTCTTGAACATTAAGAATGAAATAGATACAACTGAAAAGGATTATTCAAATATCTCAAAGAATCAGTAACTTCTGTGCCTATTTAAAACATCCAGCCTAATAGCTTGAACATAAGTTAAATTTTGCACAACCAATCTCAATTGGATGTGTAGTGAGCAAAATTTGCATGTGTCTGACATGTGCTATACTCAATACCCATCATAAGCTTAGTGCATGTTTCTGTCTCCTCGAACGGTTGTCCACAATGACCCAACTCCTAGAACGAGTGATTCCTTGCTAAATCACAGACGACCGAACCCTATGATCATCCCAATATTTTTTAAGTGTTTAAAACCTATTGGAATGTTTGATGCGTGATAATCATACTTCTTTTCGAACACGGCGTTGTAGCGTGTATGTCGAGACATTTAGTACAAATTTTGACTAGCCACATATGGCATATTAAATAAAACATGTTTTCAAGTAACAAAATATAACCAAAGAATAAAATATGTGCGTGACACATGTGTCCCATACTAATTAGTAAAAATAATTTAATGTATTTCAAATAATATTAAACACGTGTGTGATGAGTTACACATAATATTTGAAGGGGAAAATGCAAATTTGAACTGATGAACGAACTCGAGTTATATTTATTGTCATTTCCAAGCACAAATTAAATATATTGTTAATTTCTTTTGATAAATGTGAGATAATATCCTTTATTTGATGGTAAAATTAATTGCAACAAACTAATGTTCGAACAACTTTAATTTTGTATTTCAATATACCAAATATTTAGTTTGCCAATTTTCTTATTTTTCTCGAATATTTCACAGCACATGATTTAGATTTTAAATATGACTAACGTCAGGTATGATTGCAAATATCTCACGTCTAGTAGCTTATGCTTTTTCTTTAAGAAGCTGTAGTTACTTTGCTATTATAGCGGCATACATATCAAGAAATTGTTGTAAAAAAAATTGCATTTTGTAGAAGCTCATGCATAGAAAGTGGATCGGTATAGGTCTTCCTTAGAATGTGTAGTAGGTCATTGTCAATCTCATTGTATACACCTGCAAGTCATTGTCAATTTCATTGTATACACCTGCATGAAGTAATAGTACAGTAATCTTTTGAGAAAGAGATATATAATAGTTATTGATATCGAAATATTTTATCGATCTATGTAAATCCACAAAAAAAAAAAACAGAAATTATCTATGAACATCATCGCTAATTCGCCGCTAAATTTCTTGTAGCTAATAGAAGTTTGTGATAATCCGTCGCTAGTTATTGCTAAATAGAATTAGCAACGAATTTTATTATTTAGCGATAAAATTGGTCCGTCGCTAATTCCTATTTTTTTTAGTAGTAATAGTAGTTACAAGTATAGGTACCTTTTGTCTGATTTAAGATTATTAGAGTTTTCATTTGTGATTTGTAAAAGAATATTATTTATAATATAATCTAACTACAAAATGCAGAATTGTCACTAATTTCATGCAGTAACCCAAGCAACCTATTCTAAAGAGTGTAACACCAGATCAAGCCTAAATAAAAATGATCAATCTGATACCTATACCAAATAATAAAGCATAACATTTAAAATGATCTTGCTAAGAAATATTGTGCACACACACCATAGCAAAAAAGATTCCAACTTACTGGTTAAATAATTTGAAGTAAAAAACATGGGAGCAGGCATTGGCATGTGTTCTTGATATTTCCCCTTTTCAGCAATATGCATTTGAATTATGATTTGAGAAGATGTCGACATATTTGTTCTTTCTCTTGTATGATACACGAAAGGAGAGATTATGATTACTTTTGATTGCGGCAACAGAAAATGAGATAGAAAAAGATGATGCTTAATTTATAAATCTAGCAATCCAATGAAGAGTTAACTAACGGATGGGAGCTGAGAAGATAAGAAATAAATATGGAATAATATGTAACAGTTAATTATGATGCGTAGATAAAACTCCTTTTTATTAAGTGTACATTAATCATTTAAGCTATTTTTTTCTCTTCTTCTGTACGCATGATTGTACTCATTTAATATGAGGTTTTATTTTTCACATTCATTATATTGTATTTATATCTAATATAATATTTATTATAATTAAATTGTTTTTACATTTTTGTCCATAAATATGATAACATTAGTGCTTAATAGAAGGGTAATAGTGTCATTCAACGTTATAAGGGTTCAGGGGTTCAGGGGTTCAGGGGTTCAGGGTTCGGGGTTCAGGGGTTCGTTCGGTTCGGGGTTCAGGGGTTCAGGGTTCGGGGTTCAGGGGTTCGGGTTTCGTGGTTTCGTGGTTCGGGGTTTAGGGGTTCGGGGTTCGGGGTTCGGGGTTCGGCGTTCAGGTGTTCGGGGGTTCGGTGTTTTGGGGGTTCGGTGTTTCGGGGTTTCGGGGTTCGGGGTTCGGGGTTCGGGGTTCGGGGTTCGGGTTCGGGGGTTCGGTTCGGTTCGGGAGTTCGGGGTTCGGGTTCGGGGTTCGGGTCTTCGGGGTTCGGGGTTCGGGGTTCGGGGTTCGGGGTTCGGGGTTCGGGGTTCGGGGTTCGGGTTCGGGTTCGGGGTTCGGGGTTCGGGGTTCGGGGTTCGGGTTCGGGGTTCGGGGTTCGGGGTTCGGGGTTCGGGGTTCGGGGTTCGGGGTTCGGGGTTCGGGGTTCGGGTTCGGGGTTCGGGGTTCGGGGTTCGGGGTTCGGGTTCGGGGTTCGGGGTTCGGGGTTCGGGGGGGGTTCGGGGTTCGGGGGTTCGGGTTTCGGGTTCGGGGTTCGGGGTTCGGTTCGGGGGTTCGGGGTTCGGGGTTCCGGGTTCGGGGTTCGGGGTTCGGGGTTCGGGGTTCGGGGTTCGGGGTTCGGGGTTTAGGGTTTAGGGTTTAGGGTTTAGGGTTTAGGGTTTTTTTTTTGAAGCCACAGCCTCGCGGCTTGTGGTATTTTATTAATAATAAATAAAATGACAAGGGGCCCCAAAGGGAAGTACAAGTAGGGGGACTCATCCTATTACCCCACGAGACTATCCTATAAGGCCTAAAAGAAATCTAACTCCGAATGTAGAAAAAAGGAACTTGAAATAATCAAGTATTCTATGATCATCATAGAGTTTATAATACACTCTATGATGATATTACAAATGATGATACTAACATAAAGATAGGATACTATAAGGACAAAGCTAATGTCTACCTCTGAGCTTATAAAATCCTCAATATGATGTATCTTTTCCTGCTGATCTTCCAAATATTCTTGAAATTGGATCATTTCTTTGCTTTGGAGCGTGTGGTAATCGCCGTGGTAGCCGTAGCTAGTGTCCTCTTCTTTGCTTGCTTTTTGTTGGACTTTGCTTCAAATCTTCTTTGTTCTTGTCTGCACCGTTCCATGTATTCCGCATGTGGCAAATCCATGAGCGCTACAAACTCGTCATCCGTCATATCCGGGTGATATGCATTTTTGAAAGCATGAAATTGTTTGTAGGTCATGTTATTTCTATAGATAGGAGCCCCTTCATCCGATTCCGCCAATCTTTCGAACTCATCAACCCCATCAAATCCACCACTAGCGGCTGCCTCCGCAAGTTGGATAGAGATAGATTCAATTGACTCATCTTCTCCGAATCCCATTGCCGCAACCGATGCCTCAATCTCCTCATTTTCTTTCTCATTGTCACACCATCTCCTTCTCCGACTACTACTAGTCGAACTTGAGGATCCTTTCGCGGGGAATGAGAATGTTTTTTTCACCCATTCCTCAGCGACAGGAGCCTTAGTTTTAGGTGTGAATTCACTAGAAGAAGAGATAGGTCTTTTACCCGATTTTGTCGCATTGTACACAGTTCCATCCAAAGCAGCAACAAAGTCAGGATTGGCTACAGTGATAGCCATGCAGCTGTAGCTCTCGGTGGATGATTCAACAACGACTTGTCTTCGTCCCGCTGTACCGGTGATTTCAAATGTCTCATACTCTTGTGTCCGCCCAACAATATTCTTCTTTGGATTTGAATTTGTGGGGGTGCTTATTGGGCTTGAATTTGGGTCGGTTGGTGGGCTCGGTTTTTGGACTGATATTGTATTCGGGTTAGGATAGTTTGGGCTTGGGTTAGGATTGTTTGGGCTCGGGTTGGGGGAGTTTCGGGAGGGGTTGGGTATTTCCGGGTTGGGTGTTTCTCGGGTGGGTAAGGGTGGACCCGGATTTGAGTTTGTGGGTAGGGTCGGGTTGGTTTGTGGGCCGGGTTTTATGGATGGGCCTGCTTGGTCCGTCACGGGTTGGGCCGTGATGGATTGCAATTGGGTCAATTTTGGTAAGGTGGTTTTGGGTCGGGTTAGGGATAATGGGCTAGAATTTTGGGTGGGTTTTTTGGTGGGGCGATGTCCTAATGTCCGGTGGGTGGTTTCCGGCAGTGGTTTAGGGTTTTGGGATGTAGTGGTTTCGGGTAGAGAGGTATTAGGGTTAGGGTTTTGGGAGTAGTTTTGGGCCATTCCGCTAGGGTTTGGCCCAGCAGCCACCACAGCTGCTAGGGTTTCGGGTGGGTGGGCTGCCTGGACGGGGGAGGGTGCTGGTAGGGTTCTGGTGGGGTCGCCGACGCCGCCTAGGGTTCCGGTGGGGTTTCCGGCGCCGCCAAGAATTCCGGTAGGGTTTCCGGCGTCGGAAATCTCAAAAAATGTATTTTTTTAGAATTGTATTTTCCGTCGCCTGGACAGTGTTTCCGACTGCCAATGACGTCGTTTTCACTGTTCCAGTCGCCGGAATAGGGGTTTCTTTCGAAATGGATGGATTTTTTGTATTTTGGGGTGGGTTTGGGTTGCCTTTTCCAGTGGTTTTCCGTCTGTGATTGACGGATTGCCATTCGGAATTGGTAGGGTGAGAGGTAGAAGAAAGGGGGGGATGAGTAGGGTGGTGAGACTTACTTTTTTCACCTCCTGCCGCCGTCAAACCTCCTGCCACCGCCGGATTCCCCTTGTTTGGTCTCAATTCCGGATTGAGTTTCCAACATCCAATTGCGTCATGTCCTTGTAGCTTGCAATTTGTACAATATTTGGGCAAGAAATCATATCTAATCCTTTGTTGTGTAGATGTAATTTCCGCCCCTTCTCCCACTTGAATTAACACACTCTTGGGATGACTTTGTAGCAAATCAACTTCTACCTTTACTCTTGCACTACTAGGCCTTGTTTTATTCCTTGTAGCCGAATCAATGGATATAGGCTTGCCCACCGAAGCCGCCATGGAGAAAAGAGAGGATTCACCATGGAAGTGTGGGGGCAATCCCGGGAAGGAAATCCATCCATAAGCAAAACGTGTCTCCTCCTCCGGATTGAAAGTAACATCCCATTTGAAAGTTCTCATCAAGTAGGGCTTGTTCTTCTCCTTTATTTCAAAGGTTTGTCTTGACATCAAAGTATCATAATCCTCCGCAATTGTGCATCGAATCAAGACATGTCTATCACAAAGCAATCCAATATTCACCTCCGCCTTCAAACCACATTGCTTTGGAATCAAGGTTCTCAAAAAACCAATTTCGGGCCAACCATGGCTAAACTTGCCTATGACCGCAAGATTTAATTCTTGTTGATGTATCATCACCTCCACTTCTTTCTTCTCAAACCTAACAGTAGGCTCACCATGTAGGTAAACAATAAGCTTGATTGGAATCGAAATGGACATGGGGGAGGTAGTGCCGCAAGGGCTAGGGTTTCCGCCATTATTGGCAGTTTCGGGAGTTAACAAATTCGGGAGGTTGGGGGCTGATTTGAAGAGGTTGGAGTAGTTGAGAGGGTGCGCGGGGTTGGGGGGGTGATGGCCGACCTCAGGAGGAGGCCGGCCAGTGGCCGGAAAGAATTTTTTTGGTGAAGTCGCCGAAAATCGCCTCAAGTTGAGAGCGTTTTTCCGGACCTTGTTTCGGTGAAAAGTGGGGTTTAGGGTTTAGGGTTTTTTTTTTGAAGCCACAGCCTCGCGGCTTGTGGTATTTTATTAATAATAAATAAAATGACAAGGGGCCCCAAAGGGGAAGTACAAGTAGGGGGGACTCATCCTATTACCCCACGAGACTATCCTATAAGGCCTAAAAGAAATCTAACCTGAATGTAGAAAAAAGGAACTTGAAATAATCAAGTATTCTATGATCATCATAGAGTTTATAATACACTCTATGATGATATTACAAATGATGATACTAACATAAAGATAGGATAATATAAGTACAAAGCTAATGTCTACCTCTGAGCTTATAAAATCCTCAATATGATGTATCTTTTCCTGTTGATCTTCCAAATATTCTTGAAATTGGATCATTTCTTTGCTTTGGAACGTGTGGTAATCGCTGTGGTAGTCGTAACCGTGTCCTCTTCTTTGCTTGCTTTTTGTTGGACTTTGCTTCAAATCTTCTTTGTTCTTGTCTCGCACCGTTCCATGTATTCCGCATGTGGCAAATCCATGAGCGCTACAAACTCGTCATCCGTCATATCCGGGTGATATGCATTTTTGAAAGCATGAAATTGTTTGTAGGTCATGTTATTTCTATAGATGGGAGCCCCTTCATCCGATTCCGCCAAGCTTTCGAACTCATCAAGCCCATCAAATCCTCCACTAGCGGCTGCCTCCGCAAGTTGGCTAGAGATAGATTCAATTGACTCATCTTCTCCGAAACCCATTGCCGCAACCGATGCCTCAATTTCCTCATTTTCTTTGTCATTGTCACACCATCTCCTTCTCCGACTACTACTAGTCGAACTTGAGGATCCTTTCGCGGGGAATGAGAATGCTTTTTTCACCCATTCCTCGGATGACAGAGCCTTAGTTTTAGGTGTGAATTCACTAGAAGAAGAGATAGGTCTTTTACCTGATTTTGTCGCATTGTACACAGTTCCATCCAAAGCAGCAACAAAGTCAGGATTGGCTACAGTAATTTCAAATGTCTCATACTCTTGTGTCTTCCCAATAATATTCTGCCTTGGGGTGCTTATTGGGCTAGGATTTGGGTTCGTGGGTGGGCTCGGTTTTTGGATTGGAATTGGCCTTGGGTTATTAGGGTTTGGGCTCGGTTGGGGGGGGGTTGCGGGTAATTGCGGGTGGGGTCGGGTTGGGAGGGTCCCGGGTTAGAAAATGTGGGCTCGGGTCTGAATTTATGGATAGGGTCGAGTTTGGTTGTGGGCCGGGTTGGCCGACGGTGGGTTGGGCCGAATCTGTTTGAGATTGGGTTGGGTTTTGTGTGGGGCTGGTTGCGGGTCGGGTTATGGGTGGTGGGTCAGAATTTTGTGGGTTTTTTTCTGGTGGGGTGGTGTCCGAAGAGGTTTCCGGTAGGTGGTTTAGGGTTTTGGGGATTGGGGGTTTCGGGTAGAGTGGTATTAGGGTTAGGGTTAGGGTTTTGGGCCATTCCGCTAGGGCTTGGCCCAGCAGCTACCATAGCTGCTAGGGTTTTGGGTGGGTGGGCTACCTGGACGGGGGAGGGTGCTGGTAAGGTTCCGGTGGGGTCGCTGGCGCCGCCTAGGGTTCCGGTGGGGTTTCCGGCGCCGCCAAGTATTCCGGTAGGGTTTCCGGCATCGGAAATCTCAAAAAATGTATTTTTTTGTAGGATTGTATTTTCCGTCGCCTGGACAGTGTTTCCGACAGCCAGTGACGTCGTGTTCACTGTTCCAGTCGCCGGAATAGGGTTTTCTAGCGAATTGGATTGGTTTTCTGTGTTTTGGGGTGGGTTTGGGTTGCCTTTTCCAGTGGTTTTCCGTCTGTGATTGACGGTTTGCCATTCGGAATTGGTAGGGTGAGAGGTAGAAGAGAGGGGGGATGAGTAGGGTGGTGAGACTTACTTTTTTCTCCTCCTGCCGCCGTCAAACCTCTTGCCACCGCCGGATTCTCCTTGTTTGGTCTCAATTCCGGATTGATTTTCCAACATCCAATTGAGTCATGTCCTTGTAGCTTGCAATTGGTATAATATTTGGGCAAGAAATCATATCTAATTCTTTGTTGTGTAGACGTAATTTCCGCCCCTTCACCCACTTGAATTAACACACTCTTGGGATGAACTTTAAGCAAATCAACTTCTACCTTGACTCTAGCACTACTAGGCCTTGTTTTATTCCTTGTAGCCGAGTCTATAGAGATGGGTATGCCCACCGACGCCGCCATGGAAAAAAGAGAGGATTCGTCATGGAAATGTGGAGGCAATCCAGGGAATGAAATCCATCCATAAGCAAATCTTGTCTCCTCATCCGGATTGAAGGTAACATCCCACTTGAAAGTTCTCATCAAGTAGGGCTTGTTCTTCTCCTTTATTTCAAAGGTTTGTCTTGACATCAAAGTATCATAATCCTCCGCAATTGTGCATCGAATCAAGACATGTCTATCACAAAGCAATCCAATATTCACCTCCGCCTTCAAACCACATTGCTTTGGAATCGCGGTTCTCAATAGCCCAATTTCTGGCCAACCATGGCTAAACTTGCCAATAACCGCAAGATTTAAGTTTTGTTGATGAATCATTACCTCCACTTCTTTCTTCTCAAACCTAACAGTAGGCTCACCATGTAGGTAAACAATAGGCTTGATTGGAATCGAAGAGGACATGGGAGAAGCATTGCCGCAAGGGCTAGGATTTCCGCCATTAATGGCAGTTTCGGGAGATGGCAAAAACGGGATGGTGGGGGATGATTTGAGGACGTTGGAGTAGTTGAGAGGATGCGCGGGGATGGGGGGGTGGTGGCCGACCTCAGGAGGAGGCCGGCCAGTGGCCGGAATGGCCATCGAAGGCCGGGAAGGCTTTTGGGAAATTGTCGCCGAAAATCGCCTCAAGTTGAGAGCGTTTTTTCGGACCGTGTTTCGGTGAAAAGTGGGGTTTTGGGGTTTAGGGTTTAGGGTTTAGGGTTTTTTTTTTTTTTTTTTTTTTTGAAGCCACAGCCTCGCGGCTTGTGGAATTTATTAATAATAAATAAAGAAAGACAAGGGGCCCCAAAGGAGAAGTACAAGCAGGGGGGAGATTTCCTATTACCCCACGAGACTATCCTATAAGGCCTAAAAGAAATCTAACCTGAATGTAGAAAAAAGGAACTTGAGATAATCAAGTATTCTATGATCATCATAGAGTTTATAATACACTCTATGATGATATTACAAATGATGTTACTAACATAAAGATAGGATAATATAAGTACAAAGCTAATGTCTACCTCTGAGCTTATAAAATCCTCAATATGATGTATCTTTTCCTGTTGATCTTCCAAATATTCTTGAAATTGGATCATTTCTTTGCTTTGGAACGTGTGGTAATCGCTGTGGTAGCTGTAGCCATTGTCCTCTTCTTTGCTTGCTTTTTGTTGGACTTTGCTTCAAATCTTCTTTGTTCTTGTCTGCACCGTTCCATGTATTCTGCATGTGGCAAATCCATGAGCGCTACAAACTCGTCATCCGTCATATCCGGGTGATATGCATTTTTGAAAGCATGAAATTGTTTGTAGGTCATGTTATTTCTATAGATGGGAGCCCCTTCATCCGATTCCGCCAATCTTTCGAACTCATCAAGCCCATCAAATCCTCCACTAGCGGCTGCCTCCGCAAGTTGGCTAGAGATAGATTCAATTGACTCATCTTCTCCGAAACCCATTGCCGCAACCGATGCCTCAATCTCCTTATTTTCTTTCTCATTATCACACCATCTCCTTCTCCGACTACTACTAGTCGAACTTGAGGATCCTTTCGCGGGGAATGAGAATGCTTTTTCACCCATTCCTCAGCGACAGGAGCCTTAGTTTTAGGTGTGAATTCACTAGAAGAAGAGATAGGTCTTTTACCTGATTTTGTCGCATTGTACACAGTTCCATCCAAAGCAGCAACAAAGTCAGGATTGGCTACAGTAATAGCCATGCAGTTGGAGCCCTCGTTGGATGATTCAACAACGACTTGTCTTCTACCCGCTGTACCAGTGATTTCAAATGTCTCATACTCTTGAGTCTTCCCAATAATATTCTGCCTTGGGGTGCTTATTGGGCTCGGATTTGGGTTCGTGGGTGGGCTCGATTTTTGGATTGGAATTGGGCTCGGGTTACTAGGGTTTGGGCTCGGTTGGGGGGGTTGCGGGTAATTGCAGGTGGGGTCGGGTTGGGAGGGTCCCGGGTTAGAAAATGTGGGCCCGACTCTGAATTTATGGATAGGGTCGGGTTGGGTTGTGGGCCGGGTTGGCCGACAGTGGGTTGGGCCGAATCTGTTTGTGATTGGGTTGGGTTTTGTGTGGGGCTGGTTGCGGGTCGGGTTATGGGTGGTGGGTCAGAATTTTGTGGGTTTTTTTTCTGGTGGGGTGGTGTCCGAAGAGGTTTCCGGTAGGTGGTTTAGGGTTCTGGGGATTGGGGGTTTCAGGTAGAGTGGTATTAGGGTTAGGGTTAGGGTTTTGGGCCATTCCGCTAGGGTTTGGCCCAGCAGCCACCACAGCTGCTAGGGTTTCGGGTGGGTGGGCTGCCTGGACGGGGGATGGTGCTGGTAGGGTTTCGGTGGGGTCGCCGGCGCCGCCTAGGGTTCCGGTGGGGTTTCCGGCGCCGCCAAGAATTCCGGTAGGGTTTCCGGCGTCGGAAATCTCAAAAAATGTATTTTTTTGTAGGATTGTATTTTCCGTCGCCTGGATAGTGTTTCCGACAGCCAGTGACATCGTGTTCACTGTTCCAGTCGCCGGAATAGGGTTTTCTAGCGAATTGGATGGGTTTTTTGTGTTTTGGGGTGGGTTTGGGTTGCCTTTTCCAGTGGTTTTCCGTCTGTGATTGACGGTTTGCCATTCGGAATTGGTAGGGTGAGAGGTAGAAGAGGGGGGAGACGAGTTGGGTGTTGAGACTTACTTTTTTCTCCACCTGCCGCCATCGATCCTCCTGCCACCGTCGGATCTGCCTTGTTTGGTCTCAATTCCGGATTGGGTTTCCAACACCCAATTGAATCATGACCTTGTAGCTTGCAATTGGGACAATACTTGGGCAAGAAATCATATCTAATCCTTTGTGATGTAGATGTAATTTCAGCCCCTTCTCCCACTTGAATTAACACACTCTTGGGATGGCTTTTTAGCAAATCCACTTCTACCTTGACTCTTGCACTACTAGGTCTTTGTTTTGTTCCTTGTAGCCGAGTCAATGGATATTGGCTTGCCAACCGAAGCCGCCATGGAGAAAAGTGAGGCTTCGCCATGAAAATGTGGGGGTAATCCCGGGAAGGAGATCCATCCATAAGCAAATCGTGTCTCCTCCTCCGGATTGAAGGTAACATCCCATTTGAAAGTTCTCATCAAATAGGGCTTGTTCTTCTCCTTGATTTCAAAGGTTTGTCTCGACATCAAAGTATCATAATCCTCCGCAATTGTGCATCGAATCAAGAGATGTCTATCACAAAGCAATCCATTATTCACCTCCGCCTTTAAACCACATTGCTTTGGAATCGCGGTTCTCAAAAGACCAATTTCTGGCCAACCATGGCTAAACTTGCCAATAACCGCAAGATTTAAATCTTGTTGATGAATCATCGCCTCCACTTCCTTCTTCTCAAACCTAACAGTAGGCTCACCATGTAGGTAAACAATAGGCTTGATTGGAATTGCCATGGACATGGGAGAACGGACGCCGCAAGGACTAGGGTATCCGCCAGTGGCAGTTTCGGCCAATTGCGAACTCGGGATGTTGGGGGCTGATTTGAGGAGGTTAGCATAGTTGGGGGGTTGCGCGGGAGTGGGGGGTGATGGCCGACCTCAGGAGGAGGCCGGCCAGTGGCCGGAATGGCCATCGAAGGCCGGAATGGCCATCGAAGGCCGGAAAGGCTGTTTGGGAAAAGTCGCCGAAAATCGCCTTAAGTTGAGAGCGTTTTTTCGGATCGTAGGGTTTAGGGTTTGGGGTTTGGGGTTTAGGGTTTAGGGTTTAGGATTTAGGATTTAGGGTTTAGGGTTTAAGGTTTAGGGTTTAGGGTTTAGGGTTTTTTTTTTTTTTTTTTTTTTAATAATCCACCGGACTCTCGGACCGGGGCTATTTTCTATTTATCAAAAATAAATACATGGGGCCCCAATAGGGGAAGTACAAATAAGGTGGACCATGCCTTACCTTACTAATCCTATTGATGCCTATAATGCATACCTCCTCTAGCCAGAATGTAAGAAAAAAGAACTTGAGTGAATCAAGTATTCTATGATCCTCACAATGTTTATAATGTACATTGTGATGTTACAAAAGTGTAATGCATAGAAAACTAGCCTATGCCAATTGACTATTCTATTCATGAAGTAGTATTTCCTATTTATACTAACACTATTGTTAGTGTGTAGGCACCAAAAGGTAAGCACCAATTCTGGCCATAATATACATCCTACCAATATACAAAAAGTTTCCAATTTTGTACTCATAACCTTTGTTATGTTAGAGTCATTTCCCAAGTGTGACCCTATCAGTGTCTCCCTAATTAACATGTTCTGTTTGAGTCCAGCATTTAGCCTTTGATTTTTCTTCCTGTAGCAGCATATCACTACTGTGTTGTTCCTGAATTTTTCGATTCTTTGTGTTCTTTACCTTGTCGCTTGAGGTTGTAGTGGATTCTTCCCCTGTTTTGTACATGTTACAACCTCTTGAGATGTAGCAGTTACTCCCCTTTGTATTGTGATCATTGCCTGGGGTTTTTCTGTGTTTGCCCCATTACTTTTCTGCATCAGCCATCTTTTTCTGGATAGTGTTACCTTCCTTGGTTGAATGTATCCAAGGCTTCATTGCATTTCCCATGTATTGTGTACATTGCAGGGAGGGCCGAGCTAAAGCTAATACCACACCCCGCAGTATATTCAATACATGGGTCCCGCATATGTCTTCCTCTATTGACCAAACTTCTGCGCCGGATTCACCGTGTCCAAATTTCCACTCCCGCCTATTTTTGTTGTGTTTTTATGTTGTTTGTGAATGATGTTTATGACTTCTCCGGTACCTGCAAAAGAGAAACCAATGTTAGTAAAACTGGTCTCTATATTCTCCTCCGTAAGGATTTGAATATAGATGTGATGCAATCTCCGCATCTTCTCTTCTCGTACACTTTGCTCCATCTTTACTTCTTTCGATTCTTCTTCTCGAGATATGGGCATAGTAACTTATCTGAGTTTAGAATCCTCTTCCCCATTGAGTCCAGTTCTAAGAAGTTGTTGGCCTTCACTTCTCCCTTATCTAAAGCATAATTGGCTAGATGGTCTGCTAATTGGTTGCCTTCTCTCATAATGTGTATAACCTCAGCATTTGCTTTTGCTATGATTTCCCAAAGTTCTTCTACAATACCAATTATCCTCCAAGGTGGTCTCCAATCTCTGTTTATAACATTTTTTAGTAACATAGAATCAGTTTCAATAATGAAGTTCTCTTTGTTTTGTTTCAAGCAGTACTTGGCCCCTTCTAGAATGGCCCTAGCTTCAGATTCTATGCTAGTTTTTTCACCAATTTCTTTAGCTTCTGCATATACTAAGTTCCCAGTATCACTCCTCACACAATATGCATATGAACTCCTACTAGGGTTGCCTCTAGTAGCTCCATCTGTATTGCATTTCCAGCTGCTCCTAGGAGGCAAATTCCACATCACTGTTGTAGCCTCCCACATAGGGGTTTCATTTTCCAAAACTCTTAGCATTTCAGTCCACTTGTGTGGTACCTGATCATATTTCTTTTCTCTCAGGATGTTTTGAAGTGTATTTGATACCTGAAATATCACCCTATTGAGAGATGTCTTCTTGCTGTGTAGTTCTACATTTCTTTTCTTCCATAGTTCCCAGATTATGATTGCAGGCATGGCTTTGAACAATGGTTTCTGGTTTATCTGGGTCTTTGCATTCCACCATATTCGATAACCTGTTTCAGGTTCTTTCCTCTGATATTTAACCCTGCGCTGTGAGAAGAAGGTCCAAACCTTCGTGCGGTTTCACTCTTTATGAAGACATGTTGTATTGTCTCTTGCTTGGTGTTGGTTGCGGCATGTACATTTGGAAGGCATGTGATATCCCCATCTCCTTATCACATCATCTAGGGGTACATTCGATGCCATACTCTCCATAAGATGAATGAGATTTTGAAAGGAATTTCTTTGACCCAAATCTTTTTGCAAATCCTCTCCGTATTGTTTGTTTTGTTTACGGTCGGCTCCCAAGCAGATTTGACTGAGAATAGTCCATCTGTTTCCAGCTTCCACCAAGGTATATCTTTTTCATTGGCAATGTTGGGTGGATCCATCTTTAGCAGGATGTGTTCTGCTAAAGTCTCAGGAAGGTTATTTCTAATTTTTTCTTCATTCCATCTCCCATTCATGACTATGTCCTGGACCTTTTGTATTTCTTTATTTTCTGATCCAGCTGGAATCATTTTATAAATTGGGCCAATTCCTATCCAGTTGTCCCACCAGAAGGCACAGGATCCTTTCTTTATTTGCCACCATATGTGATGGTCTATTTGGTCCCTTGCTATTAGCATTTTCTTCCACACTTGTGATCCTTCTTTCCATAATGCTGTGACTGGATTATGTTTTTTGAGGTATTTGTTGCTCATATATGCATTCCATAGTGAGTATGTGGTTCTGAAATTCCACCATCTCTTCATGAACAAGGCTTTGGATATGTCCTCCACATCTCTGAATCCCAAACCCCCCTCCTCTAGTGGTAGACAGGCCTCCTTCCATTTTGTCCAATGTTTGCCTTTGTCCCCTAATGTGTTACACCAATAGAATTGGGCTAACATTTTGTGAATTTTTTCAAAGACAAATTTTGGGGGGGTTGTTGCTGACAGTATATGAATAGGCATGGCTTGCAGGACATGTTTCAATAGAATAGCCCTACCCCCAAATGATAGGAGTTTTCCTTTCCATTTGTTAGCAATTTTAGAGAGAATTTCGTATAAAAAGGTCCTTGAGCTTTACTATAGTAGATGGGGCAACCTAGATATATGATAGGAAAAGATTGTCTTGCCATACCAGTGATTCTTTCTACATTTGGGAATTCAGCTTCAGCCTTCAGATGATGCATGTAAATAGCACTCTTGTTCTTGTTAATGAGTTGTCCAGAAGCCTTCTCATAATCTCCCAACACATTCATTATCTTCTGGAGAGATGATGGGCAAGTTGAGGCAAAGATGATTGTATCATCTGCATAGCATAGATGATTTATCCTTGGGCTCCATTTAGGCATGCAAAAACCACTGAAACTTGTGTCCTTATACGGGAGTTAAGAGCCTTTGATAACACTTCACGGCTATTATGAACGAGAGAAGGTGAAAGTGGATCTCCTTGTTTAACCCCTCTAGATGAGTGGAAGAAACCATGAGGTTGTCCATTCACTAGTATTGAGTACCAATTCTGTCCTACCAATTCATGAATATGTCCTATGAAGGTTTCGAAAAACCTATGGTCCTCAAGACTTGCATTAAAAAGTTCCGGAAAGCCTATCATAGGCTTTGGTCATGTCTAGCTTCATCACTACATTAGCCCACCCTTTATTACTCCTACCCGTGTGAATTCTCATGTCGAAATGATCTCTTGAGTCAATAGGATGTTCTCCATTATGCTTCTTCCCTTTACAAATCCACTTGATTGTCGAGAGATCAAAGAAGGTATACATGTTGTCAGTCTGTTGTGAATAATTCTGGAGATCACTTTGTTGCTGAAGTTGCTCAAACTTATAGGTCTCAAATCATTAAAAGTCTCCACCTTCTTCTTCTTAGGTATCAACACAATATTTGTGTGTGTCACAAATCTTGGTAGTTCTTTACCCTTGAAGAAGGCCTCCACCATATTGTGTACATCCTCTGCTATGATTTCCCAGCAAGTTTGGAAGAATAGCCCATTAAAACCATCCGGCCCTCCAAAGGCACTTTCTCGGATTTAGTCCAAAGATCGCTAACTTTACTTCTTCCAAGGAGGGTGTTTGAGTCAATTTTGTGTTTTGTTCAGGGGTGATCATCTTACTTTTCAGATGTCTAAGTATTTCAGGGTTATCAAAGTTGTTAGTTTCCTGAAATTGTGCTTTAAAGAACTTGACAGCTTCAGCAGCCACTTCTTGGCTATGTTCTAACCAAATTCCTTCACTGTCTTGTATTCTGTTTAGTTGTAGCATCTTTCTTCTACCATTGACTTGGGCATGAAAGAATTTGGAGTTTTTATCCCCATCTTTGAACCATGCCATGTTAGCTTTCTGTTTCCAGAATTCTTCTTCCAAGTGTTGAGCTTTGAGCAGATCTGCCTTCACTTTTTGCAAGTATTCTCTGTTTTTTTCTCGAGTTATCATTCTCAAAAATTTCTTCTTGCACCTTGATTACATCTTCCGATTTGTGATGTTCGAAAAATGTCACCAAAGGTATCCTGCTCCATTTGGTTAGAACTTTCTTCATATTCTTCATTCGATATTCAATCTCCGAGAAGGCATTTCCTCGTTATCTCTATCTTCCAATTTTCCTTCACCACATCTAGGAATGTACTATGTTGTGTCCAAAAGTTCGGGAATTTGAAGGTCCTCTTGAATTGTACTATCTGGTCCTTGATTTCTATCGGCATGGGGGCATGGTCCGAGCTGTTCTATGCAAATGACCGATTTCCACACACTGGGAAATCTTGTTGTAATTCCATATTTCCAAAACATCTGTCCGATCTCTTGAAAATGCGATGTCTTTCTCTGCTCTGCCATTCCACCAAGTGAAAGTACTTCCTTTGTAACCCAAATCGTCAAAGGGTTGCGCTTTTGACTCCATTGTCTGAAATCTTCCACTTCTGTCATGGTAACTTCTTGGCCTCCATGTTTTTCATCTGAATTCATAATCACATTAAAATCCCCACCCACAAGCCAAGGATAAGACATGTTTTGTGCTAAATGTGACACAGACTCCCAAAGATGTCTTCTTTCTATTCTATCACACTTTGCATACACTAGTGTGATTATCAAATCCTTCGAAGGCCGGAATTGGTCGGTTTGAGTGTCGATTGTTGATCACGGTTAGCCGAATGTTCCCTTGCCATTGTTCATCTACAAAGGCCCGATCTTGCCGATAAGTTGCTATAAGCCTTTTCCGGACCAAGTCTTCTTCGTAAGCATCTATTCTCGCTGAGTTGTTGGGAAGGTTCGATATTCCTATTAGAAAGAACTTCTTTTTGCATGCATTTTCATAAGTCTCGCTAAATGCATTCGAGTGTTAACGATCGATATTCCATATGATTGCATTCATTATCAATTATTGGATTTGGAACCAGATTCTCCTTGTTTGCATTCCTGGGTGAGGAGATGCATTATTTTCATTGTTGCCTTTCTTCTTAGCTTTCATATCCTTTTGGCTTGATGTTTTCCCAGCTATTTCACCTTTGGATCCTTTCTTTAAAATGTCTTTAAGTTGTTGCTTTCTTCCAGAGCCAGCATCAGCCACAATAGGTGTTTCTTTTGCTTTGATGACATCCGTCAGATTGGATTCTTCCTCAATAACAATGTCTTCAGCCTCTGTTGTGCTTGGGTTTATAGTCATGATTGTATCAGTATTGGCCATAGCATTGACATTTGCATTCCCTTCTTTCCCCACATCTTCTACTTGGATTGCAGAATCCTCATCTGTCTCTATCACTTCTATTATGGCATTCTGCTTTCCTAGATTGCTGGATTCAGTAGTCTCAGTTTCAGCTACTATATCAGGAGTATTTGCAGTATTGTCATCAGGGCCTGGATCTCTAGTATCATGAGACTCAGGGACCTCAGTTGCATTCTCATTACTCTGAATTTCTCCTTCTTCTTCAATTGTGGTGGTTTCTTTTTCTATTTCTTTCTCATGTGATACATTACTAGGAACTTCCACACATACCTTGTTGGTTGTAACCATTTGTTGTTTTGAGCTTGAGTCCCCTTCCGGAACAGTGAAGGTTCTGTGTACCCATTCTTTAGTCCTATATTTTCCACTTGCCTCCTTGACAATTTTGTTTGTGTCACTGCTTTTCTGCACGGGTTCTGCTTGCTCCGGATGTGGTGTGTGATCCAGGATTCTCTTCGAGTTGTTTTCTTCTCCATCTCCTAAGGCTGCAAATTTGTTGGTCCGAGCATTGTTTCTGTTTCATTAGCGGGATCGGTTCCTCCTTTTTCTTTGCATGATTTTTCTCGTTTCCCTTTGTTTTTCCCTTCTTTTGTTGTCCAAGTGTTGAAGTCTCCTACTACTCTCCCACTCTTAAGTTGATGAGGAGGAGGTTGTACAAATGGTTTCTCCTTTTGTTTATGTTCCACCCCTTTCTTGCCTTCATCTTTCTTCTTCCCTTCATTCCCTTTCTCTTCTATCTCGTTGGTATTTCCAAAGCAACTATGTTCATCATGACCCCGCAATTTGCGGGTTGTACAATACTTTGGAAGGAAGTCATATTTGATGTTTATCCATAGAGATTCAACTTCTTCCACATTAACTACTTGTATTTGAAATCTAGAGGGGTGTTTCTTTAGTAAATCAATCTCCACTTTCACCCTAGCACAACTAGGCCTGGACTTATTCCTAGTTGCAGCATCTACAGCAAGTGGGGTGCCTATTGCAGCAGCAAATGAGAACATATCATCTTCTCCAAACCAATTTGGTGGAAGGTTAGGAAATGATATCCATGCTACTGCAATACTAGTTTCCTCTTCAGCATTGAAAGTAGGTAACCATTTAAATGTCCTCATTGGCAGAGACCAATTCTTTCCATTCAACCAAAAGCATGGTTTCGACATTAAGGTAATATAATCTTCAAATAGAGTACATCTCATCAAGATATGCCTATTACAGAGAAGACCAATTGTTACCTGACCTTTGAGTTCACATTGCTGTGGAACTGCATTTCTGAGAAAATCAATGTCTGGCCAACCACGACTGAATTTCCCGATTACTGCATATTGCAATCCTTGTTGTATTATCGTTGTTTGGAGTTCCTTTGCATCATACAAGAAGGTTGGTTCACCGTGTAAGTATGATACAGGTCTGAAATTGTTCGAATTTGGGATTTGTGTTGAGTCGCTGCAAATCGCACCCGAGATTACTGATGTTGGGTTCTGTGTATTGGAGAAAAGTTTGGAGTAGTCTAAGGGTTTAATGGTGGTGTTAGGATGTTGAGCAACCTCAGTGGGAGGTTGTCCGACGACCGGAGTGGTCATCAAGACCGATTTGGGTATTCCCCCAAATCGGGTAATGGCGAATTGGTGTTGGCGATGGGTTGCGATATATTGTGGGTTAGGGATGTGTATCGAGAGGTGGAGTGCTGGTGGCCGACCTCCGAGTGAGGTCGCCGGTGACCGGCGAGGTCTGGCGAGCCTGCGTTTTGGAAATCGCCACCAAGTCGCCAAAATCGCCCTATTTGGGAGAGAATTCGACCGCGGGTGGGGTTTGGGGTTTAGGGTTTTTTTTTTTTTTTTTGAAGCCACAGCCTCGCGGCTTGTGGAATTTTATTAATAATAAATAAAGAAAGACAAGGGGCCCCAAAGGGGAAGTACAAGCAGGGGGGGACTCATCCTGTTACCCCACTAGACTATCCTATAAGGCCTAAAAAAGAAAACTAACCTGAATGAAGGAAAAAGGAACTTGAAAAAATCAAGTATTTAAAGATCATCACAGAGTTTATAATGCACTCTATGATGATGTTACATATGATGATACTAAGATAAAGAAGAACTAACAAAAGGACAAAGCTATGTACTACCTCTGGCCTGATGAAGTCTTCAATATGATGTACCTTTTCTTGCTCATCCTCTAGATATGTATGAAATTGTATCATTGCTGGAGAGATCGGAGTAAGGCCTTTCGGCGAAACGCTCTTAGTGCCCTCGCACTTCTGATAGGCTCGGGGGCCCTACCTAATGCATTATATGTCGGGGTCGACACCTTCAAAATCTGTTTGTATACTGTGGCGGTGGCCGTGTACGGACACGGTATCACCGGTGGTAAAAGATGATGATGAAGATACACTGTGAGTGTACCTCCTGTGGTCTTTCCGGCAGCCTTCAAGACTGTTCGGCCCTTGGTGCTTCTAAGACATAATCGGTGGATCCTTAAACATGGTTGTCGGCGCCTCGTCATGCCCTCAAATTCTAATCCTTCCTTTGTAGTGAATCCTAGCATCCTTAGTGCCCTTGGATGCAAAATATTCGCATCAAGTCGCACTATAGGCGTGTCGGAATCAATTGAGCCAACCGGGGACCTTGGCTCTCTAAAGTCCATAGTGATTTGGGCATACCCTTCTTCATCTGATTCGCCTTCCTCCTCAACACAATCATCACCCCACTTCCTCCTTTCACTACTTGAGGTGGGCAACTCAACACAAGATTGATTAAGCTTAACCAAACCTTCAAAGGAGTTTAAGGTACAAATAGGGGTGTATGTAGATGCTTGGGGATTTAAACACGAAATTGGGTTTTGACTTGGGCTAAAATTGGGTCTCGGTTTTTGGACTATTGGGCCGAGGGGGGTGTCAAAATGGGTAGGGTTAGGTCTCGGGTTGGGGGGTGGTATCAGTTGGGCCGAGGTTGGGTTAGGTTCGGGTAATGGGCCCACATTAATTGTGTGTGGGCCGGGTCGGTTTTCAGAACTGGGTGGGTAAATTGGGTGACCCGAAACCACTGTTGGAAGTGGTGTTGGGTTTTTAGGAATTGGGCCGGGTAGGGTTACGTTCTCGGGTAGGGTTTCTTGTAGTGGTTTAGGGTTTTGGGTGGTGGTTTCGGGTAAGCTGGGTGGCGGCAGTTGCTGGAGGGGGGCCGAAATACCAGTGGGGTTTCCGGTAGCCCAAAATGGTTTCCGGTGGCGGTTTCCGGTGATCCAGAAATAGTAGGGTTTTGAGGGTTAGCGGTATTAGGGTTAGGGTTTCGAGGGAGGGTGGTTTCGGGGTTATGGTTTACCGGGTGGGTAGTGGTTTGCGGCGGGGTGGTGGTATTAGGGTTTAGGGGGCGGTAGGTGGTTTCCGGTAGGGTTTCTTGCCGGGATTCTATTTCCGGCGTCGGAACAGTGTTTCCGGCATGGAAAATTGCCGGAATTACTGTTTTTTCTGCCGGAACAGTGGGGAAATTGGTTTTTTGTGTAGTTTTTGAATTTTGTAGCAAAGATTTTTTGGTGTTCTTGCTAATAACAGTGGTCCATTCATTGGTTGAGGGGGGATTTTGCGATTTGGCTGGAATGTGTGGATCAAGTAGGCTAGGGTTAGAAGGTGAGGGATTAGGGTTTGAGGACTTACCTTTTCCCTTTGCTGCCGCCACCGCCACCTTCTCTCCGCCATCAGATTTTGTTCTTTCCGGCAACAGTTTCGGATGTAAAATCCAACATCCATGAATGTCATGCCCTTGTAATTTACAATTGGGACAATACTTGGGCAAGAAATCATACCTAATCTTGCCAGAATGCATTTTTGTACCTTCTCCTTCCCCAATTTGAATATTGTATCTTGTGGGGTGTTCCTTCCTCAAATCTGCTTCAACCTTAACCCTAGCACAACTAGGGCGAGTCTTGTTCTTGGTAGCCGCATCTATAGAGATAGGCTTGCCCACCGAAGATGCTAGGGATAACAAAATCGATTCAACAAAGAAATTGGGAGCCAAGTTTGGGAAAGATATCCAAATCACTGCAAGGCTTGTCTCCTCTTCCGGATTGAACCACATATCCCATTAGAATGTTCTCATTAGAAATGGTTTGGATTGTTCTTTAATCCAAAAACTTGGCCGAGACATCAATGAGACATAATCTTCTTCAATTGTGCATCGAATCAAAACATGTGTATTGTGTAAGAGACCAACCTTAACATCTCGCTTTGAGCTCGCATTGCTTGGGTATTGCTTTGTCCTCAAGTAATTGAGATTTGGCATGCCATGGCTAAACTTACCTATGACGGCAAAGTTTAGGTCTTGTTGCTCAATTGTCAAAGCAACTTCTTGGTCACTAAGCCTTATGGTAGGCTCACCGTGAAGGTAATGGAGGGGTTTTCTCGGAAAATCAAATTTTTTGCCATGGCTAGGGTTTTCGCCATTGGCCGAAATGGAGGATTTGAAGAGATTGGCGAAGGTGGTGGGGGGTGGGGGTTGGTGTGGGATGTTGTCGGAGGCTGGACGACCTCGGGGG
Organism: Anisodus tanguticus; assembly: GCA_034509755.1. Lineage (NCBI taxonomy): Eukaryota > Viridiplantae > Streptophyta > Magnoliopsida > Solanales > Solanaceae > Anisodus > Anisodus tanguticus. Next base: position 57,329,715 of record CM067545.1, read on the forward strand.
GAGGCCGTCCAGTGGCCACCATGGCCATCGGAGGACGAAAAGTGGGCTGCTTTGTGTTTTCGCGGAAACTGCCGGAAATCGCCCTCAAGTTGAGAGCGTTTTTCCGTGCCTTGTTTTGACGAAAAGTGGGGTTTAGGGTTTAGGGTTTAGGGTTCAGGGTTCAGGGTTCAGGGTTCGGGGTTCGGGGTTCGGTTTTTTTTTTTTTTTTTTTTTTTTTTTGAAGCCACAGCCTCGCAGCTTGTGGTATTTTATTAATAATAATAAAGAAAAACAAGGGGCCCCAAAGGGGAAGTACAAGCAGGGGGGACTCATCCTGTTACCCCACTATACTATCCTATAAGGCCTAAGAATAAAAAATCTAACAAGAATGTATAAAAAAAGAACTCGACAAAACCAAATATTCTATGATCATCATAGAGTTTATAATACACTCTATGATGATATTACAAATGATGATGCTAACATAGTGAAGAAATAATATAAGCACGCAAGTACGATTATTTACCTCCGGCCTTATAAAATCCTCCATCTGCGGCATCTCTTCCTTATCATTCTCCAAATATTCCTGGAATTTAATCATAATCATAATCATAATCAAACTCTCCGGGTATACGATAGGGGTTTCTTTCTCTGGCTTTTTCTTTTTCTCTGGCGCATCGCCACTTAAACATCTTCTTCTTTTTTGCACTGATTGTCCTGACTCGCTCAAAGAAAGCTTCAATGGCAATTGGTGAAAGCTCCTTCTCCTGAACAACTATTTGTCCTGGCTGGTCTACCGAAGCATCCTCACCCAATTCCTTCTCCTCTACCTCCATTTCTTCCTCCTCTACCTTATCCCCATCTGCCTCCTCATCAGTTACATCCTCTCCGTCTGTCTCACACCATTTCCTCCTAGCACTAGAAGTGACTGACGGGGTCCTGGTATGGCTGGTGGATGGGATGTCAGAGTTGGATTTATTAAGGGTACGGTGGGCCGAGGTGAAAGTGATAGATGTGGGTCGAAGGGGATTGGATTGTATGCTAAGGTCTGCAGGATTTAGTTTTGCTTGTGAATTTGGGTTGAAGTTGGAGCCCGAATCTGAAAGGGAAGGGCTTGCATTATTGGGTTGGATAATTTGTGTATTTGGGCTTGGATTCGGATTAGGTATAATTGGGCTTGGGTAAGATAAGATTGGGCTCGGGTTGGGGGGATGCGGGTGGGCTAGGGGTGTCGGGTTAGGGCTTGGGTGGGGCAGCCCAATTAGGGGAACGGGTAGGGTTTCGATTGGGCTTCCGAAAACCACCAATGACGGTGGTTTAGGGTTTTGGGTTGGTGGTGGCGGGTGGTTTTGGGCGGGTGGTTTCGGCAAACCAGTGGGGTTTCCGATGGGGGGATCCGATAGGGCTGGGTAGGTAATCAGGTAGGTCGGGTTTCCGGGTCGGGTAGGGTTATCGATGTGGGTAGGGTTTGTGGTAATTCCGGCTAGGGTTTCTGGCGGTGAATCAGCGGTTTTTCGCTGATTGCCGCTGGAAAGAGAAGAGGCAGTGGTTGCTTCGGTCGCCGGGATTATGGCATTTCCGGTGGTTATTTCTGTAGACAGTGATGTAGGGTTGTGAGTGTTAGGGTTGGGGTTTACCGCTTTTGTTGTTTTAGGGTTTTGGTAGGCGATTTTAGGGTTTATGGGTGGTTTTGTTGGGGTTGAGGGTTCGAGGGTTCGTGGTTCGGGGTTCGTGGTTCGTGGTTCGTGGTTCGAGGTTCGTGGTTCGTGGTTCGTGGTTCGGGGTTCGGGGTTCGGGGTTCGTGGTTCGTGGTTCGGGGTTCGGGTTCGGTGTTCGGTGTTCGGTGTTCGGTGTTCGGTGTTCGGTGTTCGGTGTTCGGTGTTCGGTTCGGTTCGTTCGGGGTTCGGGGTTCGGGGTTCGGGGTTCGGGGTTCGGGGTTCGGGGTTCGGGGTTCGGGGTTCGGGGTTCGGGGTTCGGGGTTCGGGGTTCGGGGTTCGGGGTTCAGGGTTCAGGGTTCGGGTTCGGGGTTCGGGTTCGTGGTTCGTGGTTCTGTGGTTCGTGGTTCGGGGTTCGTTTTTTTTTTGAAGCCACAGCCTCGCGGCTTGTGGTATTTTATTAATAATAAATAAGAAAGACAAGGGGCCCCAAAGGGGAAGTACAAGCAGGGGGGACTCATCCTATTACCCCACTAGACTATCCTATAAGGCCTAATACTAGAAAAATCTAACAAGAATGTAGAAAAAAAGAACTCGACAAAACCAAATATTCTATGATCATCATAGAGTTTATAATACACTCTATGATGATATTACAAATGATGATGCTAACATAGTGAAGAAATAATATAAGCACGCAAGTACGATTATTTACCTCCGGCCTTATAAAATCCTCCATCTACGGCATCGCTTCCTTATCAATCTCCAAATATTCCTGGAATTTAATCATAATCACAATCGTAATCAAACTCTCCAGGAATACGATAGGGGTTTCTTTCTCTGGCTTTTTCATTTTCTCTGGCGCATCTCCACTCAAACATCTTCTTCTTTTTTGCACTGATTGCCCTGACCCGCTCAAAAAAAGCTTCAATGGCAATTGGTGAAGGCTCCTTCTCTTGAGCAACTAGTTGTCCTGGCTGGTCTACCGAAGCATTCTCACCCAATTCCTGCTCCTCTACATCCATTTCTTCCTCCTCTACCTTATCCCCATCTGCCTCCTCATCGGTTACATCCTCTCCGTCTGGTCTCACACCATTTCCTCCTAGCACTAGAAGTGATTGACGGGGTCCTGGTATGGCTGGCGGATGGGATGTCAGAGTTGGATTTATTAAGGGTACAGGGCTGAGGTGAAAGTGATAGATGTGGGTCGAAGGGGATTGGATTGTATACTAAGGCAGCAGGATTTAGTTTTGCTTGTGAATTTGGGTTGAAGTTGGAGCCCGAATCCGAAAGGGATGGGCTTGCATTATTGGGTTGGATAATTTGGGTATTTGGGCTTGGGTTCGGAATAGGTATAATTGGGCTCGGGGATGGGATTGGGCTCGGGTTGGGGGGATGCGGGTAGGCTAGGGGTGTCGGGTTAGGGCTAGGGTGGGGCAGCCCAATTAGGGGAACGGGTAGGGTTTCGATTGGGCTTCCGAAAACCACCAACGGTTTAGGGTTTTGGGTAAGTGGTGGCGGGTGGTTTTGGGCGGGTGGTTTCGGCGAACCAGTGGGGTTTCCGATGGGGGGATCCGATGGGGCTGGGTATGTAATCAGGTGGGTCGGGTTTCCGGGTCGGGTCGGGTTATCGAAGTGGGTAGGGTTTGCAGTAATTCCGGCTAGGGTTTCTGGCGGCGAATCAGCGGTTTTTCGTTGATTGCCGCTGGAAAGAGGAAAGGCAGTGGTTGCTTCGGTCGCCGGAATTGTGGCATTTCCGGTAGATATTCCTGTAGACAGTGATGTAGGGTTGTGATTGTTAGGGTTGGGGTTTACCGCTTTTGTTGTTTTAGGGTTTTGGTGGGCGGTTTTAGGGTTTGTGGGTGGTTTTGTTGGGATGGAAGGGTTTCCGGTAGGGTTTTTGTTGGGGTTTCCGGCAACAACCTTCGATACTGTTGTGGATACGGTGGGAACAATTTTTCCGATCCTACCATTGGCCGGAATCACTGTTCCAGCCGCCTGAACAGTGGCAGATGGTTGTTTTCGGTTTTGAACATGGTTTTTTTTGTGTTTTTTGTTTGTAATTGTGACCCAACCTTGATGAAAGTTAGGGATAGAGTTGGTGATTTTGGGAGTAGGATTTTGACGGCTAGGGAGAGAGGTAGGAGGTTGAGGGTTAGGAGGATTACCTGGCTTAGCCGCCGCCTCTTTTCCTTTCTCGTTTCCTTGCTCCTTTTCTGGCATCAATTCTGGATGTAGCTTCCAACATCCACTTAATTCGTGACCTTGGAGCTTGCAATTTGTGCAGTATTTTGGAAGAAAATCATATCTAAATGGATACCATTTCGATTTAATTCCTGTTTCGTCGGCAGCTTCTATTTGAAATCTCTTGGGGTGCTCCTTTAACAAATCAATTTCAATTTTGACCCTTGCACAACTAGGTCTAGTTTTATTCTTGGTGGCCACATCAATTGCAAGGGGTCTTCCAGCCGCCGCCGCTATGGAAAATAGTTGGGCTTCTCCAAAGTATGTAGGCGGCAATCCGGGAAGAGATATCCATGTAACCACCAAGCTTGTTTCTTCCTCCGAATCAAACCAAGTGCTCCATTTGAATGTTCTCATCGAAAAGATAGTCCCTTTCTCTTGAATGTTCCAATTCGGCTTGGACATAAGAGTAAGGTAGTCTTCGAACAAAGAACACCTAATCAAGACATGTCTATTGCAAAGTAAACCAATTCTAACCTCTCCTTTGAGTTCACATTGCTTGGGGATTGAAGTTCTAAGACAACTAATTTCGGGCCATCCATAACTAAACTTACCAACAACTGCAAATCGTAGATCTTGTTGATTTATCATCAACTCAATCTCCTCCTTGTTGAATCGAATCGTTGGCTCGCCATGTAGGTATGTGATAGGCTTGAAAGGGACTTGTGAAGGTGTGGTGTTGCCGCCGCCACTTTAGGGTTTTGCCCCCGGCCGCGAAGACATGATGGTTCAAAACACTTGGTTTGAACAGCTTTCGAGTAATCTAAGGGTGTGGGGATGGTGGGGGATGTTGTCGGAGGGCTGGACGACCTCGGGAGGAGGCCGTCCGTGGCCGTCGTGGCCATCGGAAGTCGGAAAAAGGGCTAGTTGTTGTTTTCGTCGAAACAGACGGAAATCGCCCTCAAGTTGAGAGCGTTTTTCCGTGCCTTGTTTCGGTGAAAAGTAGGGTTTTTTTTTTTTTTTTTTTGAAGCCACAGCCTCGCGGCTTGTGGAATTTTATTAATAATAAAATAAAAGACAAGGGGCCCCAAAGGGGAAGTACAAGCAGGGGGGAGATTTCCTATTACCCCACGAGACTATCCTAAAAGGCCTAAAAGAAATCTAACCTGAATGTAGAAAAAAGGAACTTGAGATAATCAAGTATTCTATGATCATCATAGAGTTTATAATACACTCTATGATGATATTACAAATGATGATACTAACATAAAGAAAGGATAATATAAGTACAAAGCTAATGTCTACCTCTGAGCTTATAAAATCCTCAATATGATGTATCTTTTCCTGTTGCTCTTCCAAATATTCTTGAAATTGGATCATTTCTTTGCTTTGGAACGTGTGGTGATCGCTGTGGTAGCTGTAGCCATTGTCCTCTTCTTTGCTTGCTTTTTGTTGGACTTTGCTTCAAATCTTCTTTGTTCTTGTCTCGCACCTTTCCATGTATTCCGCATGTGGCAAGTTCATGAGTGCTACAAACTCATCATCTGTCATATCCGGATGATATGCATTTTTGAAGGCATAGAATTGTTTGTAGGTCATGTTGTTTCTGTAGATGGGGGCCCCCTCGTCCGATTCCGCCAATCGCTCATACTCATCAAGCCCATCAAATCCGCCACTAGCAGCTGCCTCCGCAATTTGACTAGAGATAGATTCAATTGACTCATCTTCTCCAAATCCCATTGCCGCAACCGATGCCTCAATCTCCTCATTTTCTTTCTCATTGTCACACCATCTCCTTCTCCGACTACTACTAGTCGAACTTGAGGATCCTTTCGCGGGGAATGAGAATGCTTTTTTCACCCATTCCTCGCCGACGGAGCCTTAGTTTTAGGTGTGAATTCACTAGAAGAAGAGATAGGTCTTTTACCCGATTTTGTCGCAAGCAGTACACGCTTCCATCCAAAACAGCCACAAAGTCAGGATTGGCTACGGTAATAGCCATGCAATTGGAGCCCTCGGTGGATGATTCAACAACGACTTGCCTTCTACCCTCTGTACCAGTGATTTCAAATGTCTCATACTCTTGAGTCTGCACAATAATATTCTCGCCTTGGAGTGCTTATTGGGCTCGGGTTTGGGTTCGTGGGTGGGCTCGGTTTTTGGATTGGAATTGGGCTCGGGTTATTAGGGTTTGGGTTCGGTTGGGGGGGGTTGCGGGTAGTTGCGGGTGGGGTCGGGTTGGGAGGGTCCCGGGTTGGACCATGTGGGCCCGGGTCTGAATTTATGGATAGGGTCGGGTTGGGGCGTGTGCCGGGTCGGCCGACAGTGGGTTGGGCCGATAGGGTTGGGTTTTGTGTGGGGCTGGTTGCGGGTCGGGTTATGGGTGGTGGGTCGGAATTTTGTGGGATTTTTTCTGGTGGGGTGGTGTCCGAAGAGGTTTCGGAGGGGGTTTCCGGTAGGTAGTTTAGGGTTTTGGGAATTGGGGGTTTCGGGTAAAGTGGTATTAGGGTTAGGGTTAGGGTTTTGGGCCATTCCGCTAGGGTTTGGCCCAGCCCCACCACAATGCTAGGGTTTCGGGTGGGTGGGCTGCCTGGACGGGGGAGGGTGCTGGTAGGGTTCCGGTGGGGTCGCCGGCGCCGCCTAGGGTTCCTGGGGTTTCGGCGCCGCCAAGGATTCCGTAGGGTTTCCGGCGCCGAAATCTCAAAAAATGTATTTTTTTGTAGGATTGTGTTTTCCGTCGCTCGGACGGTGTTTCGACGACACCGTGACGTCGTGTTCACCGTTCCGGTCGCCGAATAGGGTTTTCTAGCGAATTGGATGGGTTTTTTGTGTTTTGGGGTGGGTTTGGGTTGCCTTTTCCGGTGGTTTTCCGTCCGTGATTGACGGTTTGCCATTCGGAATTGGTAGGGTGAGAGGTAGAAGAGAGGGGGATGAGTAGGGTGGTGAGACTTACTTTTTTCTCCTCCGCCGTCGTCGATCCTCCCGCCACCGTCGGATCTGCCTTGTGTGGCCTCAATTCCGGGTGGAGTTTCCAACACCCAATTGAATCATGACCTTGTAGCTTGCAATTGGTACAATATTTGGGCAAGAAATCATATCTAATCCTTTGTTGAGTAGATGTAATTTCCGCCCCTTCACCCACTTGAATTAACACACTCTTGGGATGAACTTTAAGCAAATCAACTTCTACGTTGACTCTAGCACTACTAGGTCTTGTTTTATTCCTTGTAGCCGAGTCTATGGAGATGGGTATGCCCACTGACGCCGCCATGGAGAAAAGAGAGGATTCGCCATGGAAATGTGGAGGCAATCCAGGGAATGATATCCATCCATAAGCAAATCTTGTCTCCTCATCCGGATTGAAGGTAACATCCCACTTGAAAGTTCTCATCAAGTAGGGCTTGTTCTTCTCCTTTATTTCAAAGGTTTGTCTTGACATCAAGGTATCATAATCCTCCGCAATTGTGCATCGAATCAAGACATGTCTATCACAAAGCAATCCAATATTCACCTCCGCCTTCAAACCACATTGCTTTGGAATCGCGGTTCTCAATAGCCCAATTTCTGGCCAACCATGGCTAAACTTGCCAATAACCGCAAGATTTAAATTTTGTTGATGAATCATCACCTCCACTTCTTTCTTCTCAAACCTAACAGTGGGCTCACCATGTAGGTAAACAATAGGCTTGATTGGAATCGAAGAGGACATGGGAGAAGCATTGCCGCAAGGGCTAGAAGTTCCGCCATTAATGGCAGTTTCGGGAGATGACAAAAACGGGATGGTGGGGGATGATTTGAGGACGTTGGAGTAGTTGAGAGGGTGCGCAAGGGATGGGAGGGTGGTGGCCGACCTCGGAGGAGGCCGGCCAGTGGCCGGAATGGCCATAGAAAGCCGAGAAGGCGATGGGTAGTGGATGGCCGAAAATCGCCTCTCCTAGAGAGCGTTTTTTCGACCGTGTTTCGCCATGGAAAAGTAGGGTTTAGGGTTTAGGGTTTAGGGTTTAGGGTTTAGGGTTTAGGGTTTAGGGTTTAGGGTTTAGGGTTTAGGGTTCAGGGTTCAGGGTTTAGGGTTTAGGGTTCAGGGTTTTTTTGAAGCCACAGCCTCGCGGCTTGTGGAATTTTATTAATAATAAAATAAAGACAAGGGGCCCCAAAGGGGAAGTACAAGCAGGGGGGAGATTTCCTATTACCCCACGAGACTATCCTAACAGGCCTAAAAGAAATCTAACCTGAATGTAGAAAAAAGGAACTTGAGATAATCAAGTATTCTATGATCATCATGGAGTTTATAATACACTCTATGATGATATTACAAATGATGATACTAACATAAAGATAGGATAGTATAAGTACAAAGCTAATGTCTACCTCTGAGCTTATAAAATCCTCAATATGATGTATCTTTTCCTGTTGCTCTTCCAAATATTCTTGAAATTGGATCATTTCTTTGCTTTGGAACGTGTGGTGATCGCTGTGGTAGCTGTAGCCATTGTCCTCTTCTTTGCTTGCTTTTTGTTGGACTTTGCTTCAAATCTTCTTTGTTCTTGTCTGCACCTTTCCATGTATTCCGCATGTGGCAAGTTCATGAGTGCTACAAACTCATCATCTGTCATATCCGGATGATATGCATTTTTGAAGGCATAGAATTGTTTGTAGGTCATGTTGTTTCTGTAGATGGGGGCCCCTCGTCCGATTCCGCCAATCGCTCATACTCATCAAGCCCATCAAATCCGCCACTAGCAGCTGCTTCCGCAATTTGACTAGAGATAGATTCAATTGACTCATCTTCTCCAAATCCCATTGCCGCAACCGATGCCTCAATCTCCTCATTTTCTTTCTCATTGTCACACCATCTCCTTCTCCGACTACTACTAGTCGAACTTGAGGATCCTTTCGCGGGAATGAGAATGCTTTTTTCACCCATTCCTCGGCGACGGGGAGCCTTAGTTTTAGGTGTGAATTCACTAGAAGAAGAGATAGGTCTTTTACCCGATTTTGTCGCAGTGTACACTCGTTCCATCCAAAGCGACCACAAAGTCGGGATTGGTTACGTAATAGCCATGCAATTGGAGCCCTCGGTGGATGATTCAACAACGACTTGCCTTCTACCCGCCGTACCGGTGATTTCAAATGTCTCATACTCTTGAGTCCGCACAATAATATTCTCGCCTTGGAGTGCTTATTGGGCTCGGGTTTGGGTTCATGGGCGGGCTCGGTTTTGGGCCGAAGTTGGGCTTGGGTTATTAGGGTTTGGGTTCGGTTGGGGAGGGTTGCGGGTAGTTGCGGGTGGGGTCGGAGTTAGGCGGGTCCCGGGGTAGTATATGTGGGCCTCGGGTCGAATATATTGGTAGGGTCGGGTTGGGTTGTGGGCGGGTTGGCCGATGCGGGCCGGGCCGAAACCGTTTGTGCTTGGGTTTGGTTTTGTGTGGGGGCCGGTTGCGGGTCGGGTTGTGGTGGTGGGTCCGAATTTTGTGGATTTTTTTCTGGTGGGGTGGCGTCCGAGGAGGTTTCCGGGAAGGGGTTTCCGGTAGGTGGTTTAGGGTTTTGGGGATTGGGGGTTTCGGGTAGAGTGGTATTAGGGTTAGGGTTAGGGGTTTGGGCCATTCCGCTAGGGTTTGGCCCAGCAGGCCACCACACCGCTAGGGTTTCGGGTGGGTGGGCTGCCTGGACGGGGGAGGGTGCTGGTAGGGTTCCGGTGGGGTCGCCGGCGCCGCCTAGGGTTCCGGTGGGGTTTCCGGCGCCGCCAAGGATTCCGGTAGGGTTTCCGGCGTCGGAAATCTCAAAAAATGTATTTTTTTGTAGGATTGTGTTTTCCGTCGCCGGGACAGTGTTTCCGACAGCCAGTGACGTCGTGTTCACTGTTCCAGTCGCCGGAATAGGGTTTTCTAGCGAATTGGATGGGTTTTTTGTGTTTTGGGGCGGGTTTGGGTTGCCTTTTCCAGTGGTTTTCCGTCTGTGATTGACGGTTTGCCATTCGGAATTGGTAGGGTGAGAGGTAGAAGAGAGGGGGGGATGAGTTGGGTGGTGAGACTTACTTTTTTCTCCTCCTGCCGCCGTGAATCCTCCTGCCACCGTCGGATCTGCCTTGTGTGGTCTCAATTCCGGGTGGAGTTTCCAACACCCAATTGAATCATGACCTTGTAGCTTGCAATTGGTACAATACTTGGGCAAGAAATCATATCTAATCCTTTGTTGAGTAGATGTAATTTCCGCCCCTTCACCCACTTGAATTAATACACTCTTGGGATGAACTTTAAGCAAATCAACTTCTACCTTGACTCTAGCACTACTAGGTCTTGTTTTATTCCTTGTAGCCGAGTCTATGGAGATGGGTATGCCCACTGACGCCGCCATGGAAAAAAGAGAGGATTCGCCATGGAAATGTGGAGGCAATCCAGGGAATGATATCCATCCATAAGCAAATCTTGTCTCCTCATCCGGATTGAAGGTAACATCCCACTTGAAAGTTCTCATCAAGTAGGGCTTGTTCTTCTCCTTTATTTCAAAGGTTTGTCTTGACATCAAAGTATCATAATCCTCCGCAATTGTGCATCGAATCAAGACATGTCTATCACAAAGCAATCCAATATTCACCTCCGCCTTCAAACCACATTGCTTTGGAATCGCGGTTCTCAATAGCCCAATTTCTGGCCAACCATGGCTAAACTTGCCAATAACCGCAAGATTTAAATTTTGTTGATGAATCATCACCTCCACTTCTTTCTTCTCAAACCTAACAGTGGGCTCACCATGTAGGTAAACAATAGGCTTGATTGGAATCGAAGAGGACATGGGAGAAGCATTGCCGCAAGGGCTAGAAGTTCCGCCATTAATGGCAGTTTCGGGAGATGACAAAAACGGGATGGTGGGGGATGATTTGAGGACGTTGGAGTAGTTGAGAGGGTGCGCAGGGATGGGAGGGTGGTGGCCGACCTCAGGAGGAGGCCGGCCAGTGGCCGGAATGGCCATAGAAAGCCGAGAAGGCGATGGGTAGTGGATGGCCGAAAATCGCCTCTCCTAGAGAGCGTTTAGGGTTCAGGGTTTAGGGTTTAGGGTTCAGGGTTCAGGGTTCAGGGTTCAGGGTTCAGGGTTTAGGGTTTAGGGTTCAGGGTTTAGGGTTTAGGGTTCAGGGTTTAGGTTTTTTTTTTTTTTTTTAATAATCCACCGGACTCTCGGACCGGGGCTATTTTCTATTTATCAAAAATAAATACATGGGGCCCCAATAGGGGAAGTACAAATAAGGTGGACCATGCCTTACCTTACTAATCCTATTGATGCCTATAATGCATACCTCCTCTAGCCAGAATGTAAGAAAAAAGAACTTGAGTGAATCAAGTATTCTATGATCCTCACAATGTTTATAATGTACATTGTGATGTTACAAAAGTGTAATGCATAGAAAACTAGCCTATGCCAATTGACTATTCTATTCATGAAGTAGTATTTCCTATTTATACTAACACTATTGTTAGTGTGTAGGCACCAAAAGGTAAGCACCAATTCTGGCCATAATATACATCCTACCAATATACAAAAAGTTTCCAATTTTGTACTCATAACCTTTGTTATGTTAGAGTCATTTCCCAAGTGTGACCCTATCGTGTCTCCCTAATTAACATGTTCGTTTGAGTCCAAAGATTTAGCCTTTGATTTTTCTTCCTGCGCAGCGCATATCACTACCGTGTTGTTCCCGAATTTTTCGATTCTTTGTGTTGCTTTGTCTTGAGTCGCTTGAGGTTGTAGTGGATTCTTCCCCTGTTTTGTACATGTTACAACCTCTTGAGATGTAGCAGCTTACTCCCCTTTGTATTGTGATCATTGCCAGGGTTTTTCTCGTGTTTGCCCCATTACTTTTCTCGCATCACCATCTTTTTCTGGATAGTGTTACCTTCCTTGGTTGAATGTATCCAAGGCTTCGTTGCATTTCCCATGTATTGTGTACATTGCGGGAGGTCGAGCTAAAGCTAATACCACACCCCCGCAAAGTGTATTCAATACATGGGTCCCGCATATGTCTTCCTCTATTGACCAAACTTCTGCTTTGGATTCACCGTGTCCAAATTTCCACTCCCCGCCTATTTTTGTTGTGTTTTTATGTTGTTTGTGAATGATGTTTATGACTTCTCTGGTACCTGCAAAAGAGAAACCAATGTTAGTAAAACTGGTCTCTATATTCTCCTCCGAAGGATTTGAATATAGATGTGATGCAATCTCCGCATCTTCTCTTCGTACACTCGCTCCATCTTTACTTCTTTCTCGATTCTTCTTCGAGATATGGGCATAGTAACTTATCTGAGTTTAGAATCCTCTTCCCCATTGAGTCCAGTTCTAAGAAGTTGTTGGCCTTCACTTCTCCCTTATCTAAAGCATAATTGGCTAGATGGTCTGCGCTAATTGGTTGCCTTCTCTCATAATGTGTATAACCTCGCATTTGCTTTTGCTATGATTTCCCAAAGTTCTTCTACAATACCAATTATCCTCCAAGGTGGTCTCCAATCTCTGTTTATAACATTTTTTAGTAACATAGAATCGGTTTCAATAATGAAGTTCTCTTTGTTTTGTTTCAAGCGATACTTGGCCCCTTCTAGAATGGCCCTAGCTTCGATTCTATGCTAGTTTTTTCACCAATTTCTTTAGCTTCTGCATATACTAAGTTCCCGTATCACTCCTCACACAATATGCATATGAACTCCTACTAGGGTTGCCTCTAGTAGCTCCATCTGTATTGCATTTCCAGTGCTCCTAGGAGGCAAATTCCACATCAACATGTAGCCTCCCACATAGGGGTTTCATTTTCCAAAACTCTTAGCATTTCAGTCCACTTGTGTGGTACCGATCATATTTCTTTTCTCTCGGGATGTTTTGAAGTGTATTTGATACCCGAAATATCACCCTATTGAGAGATGTCTTCTTCTTTGTGTAGTTCTACATTTCTTTTCTTCCATAGTTCCCGCATTATGATTGCGGGCATGGCTTTGAACAATGGTTTCGGTTTATCCGGGTCTTTGCATTCCACCATATTCGATAACTGTTTCGGGTTCTTTCCTCTCGATATTTAACCCCACACTGTGAGAAGAAGGTCCAAACCTTCTCGTGCGCTTTCACTCTTTATGAAGACATGTTGTATTGTCTCTTCTGGTGTTGGTTGCGGCATGTACATTTGGAAGGCATGTGATATCCCCATCTCCTTATCACATCATCTAGGGGTACATTCGATGCCATACTCTCCATAAGATGAATGAGATTTTGAAAGGAATTTCTTTGACCCAAATCTTTTTGCGTCCTCCCGTATTGTTGTTTTGTTTCTCGGTCGCTCCCAAGCGATTTGACCGAGAATAGTCCATCCGTTTCCAGCTTCCACCAAGGTATATCTTTTTCATTGGCAATGTTGGGTGGATCCATCTTTAGCAGGATGTGTTCGCTAAAGTCTCGGAAGGTTATTTCTAATTTTTTCTTCATTCCATCTCCCATTCATGACTATGTCCCGGACCTTTTGTATTTCTTTATTTTCGATCCACTGGAATCATTTTATAAATTGGGCCAATTCCTATCCAGGTTGTCCCACCGAAGGCACAGGATCCTTTCTTTATTTGCCACCATATGTGATGGTCTATTTGGTCCCTTGCTATTAGCATTTTCTTCCACACTTGTGATCCTTCTTTCCATAATGTTTGTGATGGATTATGTTTTTTGAGGTATTTGTTGCTCATATATGCATTCCATAGTGAGTATGTGGTTCTGAAATTCCACCATCTCTTCATGAACAAGGCTTTGGATATGTCCTCCACATCTCTCGAATCCCAAACCCCCTCCTCTAGTGGTAGACAGGCCTCCTTCCATTTTGTCCAATGTTTGCCTTTGTCCCCTCGTGTTACACCAATAGAATTGGGCTAACATTTTGTGAATTTTTTCAAAGACAAATTTTGGGGGGTTGTTGTCGACGATATATGAATAGGCATGGCTTGCGGGACATGTTTCAATAGAATAGCCCTACCCCCAAATGATAGGAGTTTTCCTTTCCATCCCAAAGCAATTTGTTAGCAATTTTAGAGAGAATTTCTGTATAAAAAGGTCCTTGAGCTTTACTATAGTAGATGGGGCAACCTAGATATATGATAGGAAAAGATTGTCTTGCCATACCGGTGATTCTTTCTACATTTGGGAATTCACTTTCACCTTTCGGATGATGCATGTAAATAGCACTCTTGTTCTTGTTAATGAGTTGTCCGAAGCCTTCTCATAATCTCCCAACACATTCATTATCTTCTCGGAGAGATGATGGGCAAGTTGAGGCAAAGATGATTGTATCATCTCGCATAGCATAGATGATTTATCCTTGGGCTCCATTTAGGCATGCAAAAACCACTGAAACTTGTGTCCTTATACAGGGAGTTAAGAGCCTTTGATAACACTTCAGCAGCTATTATGAACAGAGAAGGTGAAAGTGGATCTCCTTGTTTAACCCCTCTAGATGAGTGGAAGAAACCATGAGGTTGTCCATTCACTAGTATTGAGTACCAATTCTGTCCTACCAATTCATGAATATGTCCTATGAAGGTTTCTGAAAAACCTATGGTCCTCAGCACTTGCATTAAAAAGTTCCAGGAAAGCCTATCATAGGCTTTGGTCATGTCTAGCTTCATCACTACATTAGCCCACCCTTTATTACTCCTACCTGTGTGAATTCTCATGTCAGAAATGATCTCTTGAGTCAATAGGATGTTCTCCATTATGCTTCTTCCCTTTACAAATCCAGCTTGATTGTCAGAGATCAAAGAAGGTATACATGTTGTCAGTCTGTTGTGAATAATTCTGGAGATCACTTTGTTGCTGAAGTTGCTCAAACTTATAGGTCTCAAATCATTAAAAGTCTCCACCTTCTTCTTCTTAGGTATCAACACAATATTTGTGTGTGTCACAAATCTTGGTAGTTCTTTACCCTTGAAGAAGGCCTCCACCATATTGTGTACATCCTCTGCTATGATTTCCCAGCAAGTTTGGAAGAATAGCCCATTAAAACCATCCTCGGCCCTCCAAAGACTTTCGGGATTTAGTCCAAAGACTGCTAACTTTACTTCTTCCAAGGAGGGTGTTTGAGTCAATTTTGTGTTTTGTTCGGGGGTGATCATCTTACTTTTCGATGTCTAAGTATTTCGGGGTTATCAAAGTTGTTAGTTTCCGAAATTGTGCTTTAAAGAACTTGACAGCCTTCAGACCACTTCTTGGCTATGTTCTAACCAAATTCCTTCACTGTCTTGTATTCTGTTTAGTTGTAGCATCTTTCTTCTACCATTGACTTGGGCATGAAAGAATTTGGAGTTTTTATCCCCATCTTTGAACCATGCCATGTTAGCTTTCTGTTTCCAGAATTCTTCTTCCAAGTGTTGAGCTTTGAGCAGATCTGCCTTCACTTTTTGCAAGTATTCTCTGTTTTTTTCTGAGTTATCATTCTCAAAAATTTCTTCTTGCACCTTGATTACATCTTCCAGATTTGTGATGTTCTGAAAAATGTCACCAAAGGTATCCCTGTTCCATTTGGTTAGAACTTTCTTCATATTCTTCATTCTGATATTCAATCTCCAGAAGGCATTTCCTGTTATCTCTATCTTCCAATTTTCCTTCACCACATCTAGGAATGTACTATGTTGTGTCCAAAAGTTCAGGAATTTGAAGGTCCTCTTGAATTGTACTATCTGGTCCTTGATTTCTATCAGCATGGGGGCATGGTCTGAGCCTGTTCTATGCAAATGACCGATTTCCACACCGGGGAAATCTTGTTGTAATTCCATATTTCCAAAACATCTGTCCAGATCTCTTGAAAATGCGATCTGTTCTGCTCGCCATTCCACCAAGTGAAAGTACTTCCTTTGTAACCCAAATCACAAAGTTGCGCTTTTGACTCCATTGTCGAAATCTTCCACTTCTGTCATGGTAACTTCTTGGCCTCCATGTTTTTCATCCGAATTCATAATCACATTAAAATCCCCACCCACAAGCCAAGGATAAGACATGTTTTGTGCTAAATGTGACACGTACTCCCAAAGATGTCTTCTTTCTATTCTATCACACTTTGCATACACTAGTGTGATTATCAAATCCTTACGAAGGCCGGGAATTGGTCGGTTTTGAGTGTCGATTGTTGATCACGGTTAGCGAATGTTCCCTTGCCATTGTTCATCTACAAAGGCCCGCATCTTGACAGATAAGTTGCTATAAGCCTTTTCCGGACCAAGTCTTCTTCTGTAAGCATCTATTCTGCTGAGTTGTTGGGAAGGTTCGATATTCCTATTAGAAAGAACTTCTTTTTGCATGCATTTTCATAAGTCTGCTAAATGCATTCTGAGTGTTAACTGATCTGATATTCCATATGATTGCATTCATTATCAATTATTGGATTTGGAACCAGTACTCCTCCTTGTTTGCATTCCTGGGTGAGGAGATGCATTATTTTCATTGTTGCCTTTCTTCTTAGCTTTCATATCCTTTTGGCTTGATGTTTTCCCAGCTATTTCACCTTTGGATCCTTTCTTTAAAATGTCTTTAAGTTGTTGCTTTCTTCCGAGCCGCCGGCATCGGCCACAATAGGTGTTTCTTTTGCTTTGATGACATCCGTCAGATTGGATTCTTCCTCAATAACAATGTCTTCAGCCTCTGTTGTGCTTGGGTTTATAGTCATGATTGTATCAGTATTGGCCATAGCATTGACATTTGCATTCCCTTCTTTCCCCACATCTTCTACTTGGATTGCAGAATCCTCATCTGTCTCTATCACTTCTATTATGGCATTCTCGCTTTCCTAGATTGTCTTTGGATTCGATAGTCTCGGTTTCAGCTACTATATCGGGAGTATTTGCGTATTGTCATCGGGGCCTGGATCTCTAGTATCATGAGACTCGGGGACCTCGGTTGCATTCTCATTACTCGAATTTCTCCTTCTTCTTCAATTGTGGTGGTTTCTTTTTCTATTTCTTTCTCATGTGATACATTACTAGGAACTTCCACACATACCTTGTTGGTTGTAACCATTTGTTGTTTTGAGCTTGAGTCCCCTTCCGAGGAGCAGTGAAGGTTCGTGTACCCATTCTTTAGTCCTATATTTTCCACTTGCCTCCTTGACAATTTTGTTTGTGTCACCGCTTTTCGCACATGTTCTGCTCGCTCCGGATGTGGTGTGTGATCCAGATTCTCTTCTCGAGTTGTTTTCTTCTCCATCTCCTAAGGCCGCAAATTTGTTGGTCCGAGCATTGTTTCTGTTTCATTAGCGGGATCGGTTCCTCCTTTTGCTTTGCATGATTTTTCTGTTTCCCTTTGTTTTTCCCTTCTTTTGTTGTCCAAGTGTTGAAGTCTCCTACTACTCTCCCACTCTTAAGTTGATGAGGAGGAGGTTGTACAAATGGTTTCTCCTTTTGTTTATGTTCCACCCCTTTCTTGCCTTCATCTTTCTTCTTCCCTTCATTCCCTTTCTCTTCTATCTGTTGGTATTTCCAGCAACTATGTTCATCATGACCCTGCAATTTGCAGGTTGTACAATACTTTGGAAGGAAGTCATATTTGATGTTTATCCATAGAGATTCAACTTCTTCCACATTAACTACTTGTATTTGAAATCTAGAGGGGTGTTTCTTTAGTAAATCAATCTCCACTTTCACCCTAGCACAACTAGGCCTGGACTTATTCCTAGTTGCAGCATCTACAGCAAGTGGGGTGCCTATTGCAAAGACAAATGAGAACATATCATCTTCTCCAAACCAATTTGGTGGAAGGTTAGGAAATGATATCCATGCTACCGCAATACTAGTTTCCTCTTCAAAGATTGAAAGTAGGTAACCATTTAAATGTCCTCATTGGCGAGACCAATTCTTTCCATTCAACCAAAAGCATGGTTTCGACATTAAGGTAATATAATCTTCAAATAGAGTACATCTCATCAAGATATGCCTATTACAGAGAAGACCAATTGTTACCTGACCTTTGAGTTCACATTGCTGTGGAACTGCATTTCTGAGAAAATCAATGTCTGGCCAACCACGACTGAATTTCCCGATTACTGCATAATGCAATCCTTGTTGTATTATCGTTGTTTGGAGTTCCTTTGCATCATACAAGAAGGTTGGTTCACCGTGTAAGTATGATACAGGTCTGAAATTGTTCGAATTTGGGATTTGTGTTGAGTCGCTGCAAATCGCACCCGAGATTACTGATGTTGGGTTCTGTGTATTGGAGAAAAGTTTGGAGTAGTCTAAGGGTTTAATGGTGGTGTTAGGATGTTGAGCAACCTCAGTGGGAGGTTGTCCGACGACCGGAGTGGTCATCAAGACCGATTTGGGTATTCCCCCAAATCGGGTAATGGCGAATTGGTGTTGGCGATGGGTTGCGATATATTGTGGGTTAGGGATGTGTATCGAGAGGTGGAGTGCTGGTGGCCGACCTCCGAGTGAGGTCGCCGGTGACCGGCGAGGTCTGGCGAGCCTGCGTTTTGGAAATCGCCACCAAGTCGCCAAAATCGCCCTATTTGGGAGAGAATTCGACCGCGGGTGGGGTTTGGGGTTTAGGGTTTTTTTTTTTGAAGCCACAGCCTCGCGGCTTGTGGAATTTTATTAATAATAAATAAAGAAAGACAAGGGGCCCCAAAGGGGAAGTACAAGCAGGGGGGGACTCATCCTGTTACCCCACTAGACTATCCTATAAGGCCTAAAAAGAAAACTAACCTGGAATGAAGGAAAAAGGAACTTGAAAAAATCAAGTATTTAAAGATCATCACAGAGTTTATAATGCACTCTATGATGATGTTACATATGATGATACTAAGATAAAGAAGAACTAACAAAAGGACAAAGCTATGTACTACCTCTGGCCTGATGAAGTCTTCAATATGATGTACCTTTTCTTGCTCATCCTCTAGATATGTATGAAATTGTATCATTGCTGGAGAGATCGGAGTAAGGCCTTTCGGCGAAACGCTCTTAGTGCCCTCGCACTTCTGATAGGCTCGGGGGCCCTACCTAATGCATTATATGTCGGGGTCGACACCTTCACAATCTGTCTGTATACTGTGGCAGCTGGGCTGTGTACAGACACAGTATCACCAGTGGTAAAAGATGATGATGAAGATACCTGTGAGTGTACCTCCTGTGGTCTTTCCGGCAGCTTCAAGACTGTTCTGGCCCTTGGTGCTTCTAAGACATAATCAGGTGGATCCTTAAACATGGTTGTCAGCGCCTCTGTCATGCCCTCAAATTCTAATCCTTCCTTTGTAGTGAATCCTAGCATCCTTAGTGCCCTTGGATGCAAAATATTCGCATCAAGTCGCACTATAGGCGTGTCGGAATCAATTGAGCCAACCGGGGACCTTGGCTCTCTAAAGTCCATAGTGATTTGGGCATACCCTTCTTCATCTGATTCGCCTTCCTCCTCAACACAATCATCACCCCACTTCCTCCTTTCACTACTTGAGGTGGGCAACTCAACACAAGATTGATTAAGCTTAACCAAACCTTCAAAGGAGTTTAAGGTACAAATAGGGGTGTATGTAGATGCTTGGGGATTTAAACACGAAATTGGGTTTTGACTTGGGCTAAAATTGGGTCTCGGTTTTTGGACTATTGGGCCGAGGGGGGTGTCAAAATGGGTAGGGTTAGGTCTCGGGTTGGGGGGTGGTATCAGTTGGGCCGAGGTTGGGTTAGGTTCGGGTAATGGGCCCACATTAATTGTGTGTGGGCCGGGTCGGTTTTCAGAACTGGGTGGGTAAATTGGGTGACCCGAAACCACTGTTGGAAGTGGTGTTGGGTTTTTAGGAATTGGGCCGGGTAGGGTTACGTTCTCGGGTAGGGTTTCTTGTAGTGGTTTAGGGTTTTGGGTGGTGGTTTCGGGTAAGGTGGGTGGCGGCAGTTGCTGGAGGGGGGCCGAAATACCAGTGGGGTTTCCGGTAGCCCAAAATGGTTTCCGGTGGCGGTTTCCGGTGATCCAGAAATAGTAGGGTTTTGAGGGTTAGCGGTATTAGGGTTAGGGTTTCGAGGGAGGGTGGTTTCGGGGTTATGGTTTACCGGGTGGGTAGTGGTTTGCGGCGGGGTGGTGGTATTAGGGTTTAGGGGGCGGTAGGTGGTTTCCGGTAGGGTTTCTTGCCGGGATTCTATTTCCGGCGTCGGAACAGTGTTTCCGGCATGGAAAATTGCCGGAATTACTGTTTTTTCTGCCGGAACAGTGGGGAAATTGGTTTTTTGTGTAGTTTTTGAATTTTGTAGCAAAGATTTTTTGGTGTTCTTGCTAATAACAGTGGTCCATTCATTGGTTGAGGGGGATTTTGCGATTTGGTGGAATGTGTGGATCAAGTAGGCTAGGGTTAGAAGGTGAGGGATTAGGGTTTGAGGACTTACCTTTTCCCTTTCTTTAGCCATACACCGCCACCTTCTCTCCGCCATCGAGATTTTGTTCTTTCCTAAGAACAACGATTTCGGATGTAAAATCCAACATCCATGAATGTCATGCCCTTGTAATTTACAATTGGGACAATACTTGGGCAAGAAATCATACCTAATCTTGCCAGAATGCATTTTTGTACCTTCTCCTTCCCCAATTTGAATATTGTATCTTGTGGGGTGTTCCTTCCTCAAATCTGCTTCAACCTTAACCCTAGCACAACTAGGGCGAGTCTTGTTCTTGGTAGCCGCATCTATAGAGATAGGCTTGCCCACCGAAGATGCTAGGGATAACAAAATCGATTCAACAAAGAAATTGGGAGCCAAGTTTGGGAAAGATATCCAAATCACTGCAAGGCTTGTCTCCTCTTCCGGATTGAACCACATATCCCATTAGAATGTTCTCATTAGAAATGGTTTGGATTGTTCTTTAATCCAAAAACTTGGCCGAGACATCAATGAGACATAATCTTCTTCAATTGTGCATCGAATCAAAACATGTGTATTGTGTAAGAGACCAACCTTAACATCTGCTTTGAGCTCGCATTGCTTGGGTATTGCTGTCCTCAAGTAATTGAGATTTGGCATGCCATGGCTAAACTTACCTATGACGGCAAAGTTTAGGTCTTGTTGCTCAATTGTCAAAGCAACTTCTTGGTCACTAAGCCTTATGGTAGGCTCACCGTGAAGGTAATGGAGGGGTTTTCTCGGAAAATCAAATTTTTTGCCATGGCTAGGGTTTTCGCCATTGGCCGAAATGGAGGATTTGAAGAGATTGGCGAAGGTGGTGGGCTGGGGGTTGGTGTGGGATGTTGTCGGAGGCTGGACGACCTCGGGGGGAGGCCGTCCAGTGGCCACCATGGCCATCGGAGGACGAAAAGTGGGCTGCTTTGTGTTTTCGCGGAAACTGCCGGAAATCGCCCTCAAGTTGAGAGCGTTTTTCCGTGCCTTGTTTTGACGAAAAGTGGGGTTTAGGGTTTAGGGTTTAGGGTTCAGGGTTCAGGGTTCAGGGTTCAGGGTTCAGGTTTTTTTTTTTTTTTTTTTTTTTGAAGCCACAGCCTCGCAGCTTGTGGTATTTTATTAATAATAATAAAGAAAAACAAGGGGCCCCAAAGGGGAAGTACAAGCAGGGGGGACTCATCCTGTTACCCCACTATACTATCCTATAAGGCCTAAGAATAAAAAATCTAACAAGAATGTATAAAAAAAGAACTCGACAAAACCAAATATTCTATGATCATCATAGAGTTTATAATACACTCTATGATGATATTACAAATGATGATGCTAACATAGTGAAGAAATAATATAAGCACGCAAGTACGATTATTTACCTCCGGCCTTATAAAATCCTCCATCTGCGGCATCTCTTCCTTATCATTCTCCAAATATTCCTGGAATTTAATCATAATCATAATCATAATCAAACTCTCCGGGTATACGATAGGGGTTTCTTTCTCTGGCTTTTTCTTTTTCTCTGGCGCATCGCCACTCAAACATCTTCTTCTTTTTTGCACTGATTGTCCTGACTCGCTCAAAGAAAGCTTCAATGGCAATTGGTGAAAGCTCCTTCTCCTGAACAACTATTTGTCCTGGCTGGTCTACCGAAGCATCCTCACCCAATTCCTTCTCCTCTACCTCCATTTCTTCCTCCTCTACCTTATCCCCATCTGCCTCCTCATCAGTTACATCCTCTCCGTCTGTCTCACACCATTTCCTCCTAGCACTAGAAGTGACTGACGGGGTCCTGGTATGGCTGGTGGATGGGATGTCAGAGTTGGATTTATTAAGGGTACAGGGCTGAGGTGAAAGTGATAGATGTGGGTCGAAGGGGATTGGATTGTATGCTAAGGCTGCAGGATTTAGTTTTGCTTGTGAATTTGGGTTGAAGTTGGAGCCCGAATCTGAAAGGGAAGGGCTTGCATTATTGGGTTGGATAATTTGTGTATTTGGGCTTGGATTCGGATTAGGTATAATTGGGCTTGGGTAAGATAAGATTGGGCTCGGGTTGGGGGGATGCGGGTGGGCTAGGGGTGTCGGGTTAGGGCTTGGGTGGGGCAGCCCAATTAGGGGAACGGGTAGGGTTTCGATTGGGCTTCCGAAAACCACCAATGACGGTGGTTTAGGGTTTTGGGTTGGTGGTGGCGGGTGGTTTTGGGCGGGTGGTTTCGGCAAACCAGTGGGGTTTCCGATGGGGGGATCCGATAGGGCTGGGTAGGTAATCAGGTGGGTCGGGTTTCCGGGTCGGGTAGGGTTATCGATGTGGGTAGGGTTTGCGGTAATTCCGGCTAGGGTTTCTGGCGGTGAATCGGCGGTTTTCGGCGATTGCCGCTGGAAAGAAAGAAGGGCGATGGTTGCTTCGGTCGCGGGATTATGGCATTTCCGGTGGTTATTTACGTAGACAGTGATGTAGGGTTGTGAGTGTTAGGGTTGGGGTTTACCGCTTTTGTTGTTTTAGGGTTTTGGTAGGCGATTTTAGGGTTTATGGGTGGTTTTGTTGGGGTTGAGGGTTCAGGGTTCAGGGTTCAAGGTTCAGGGTTCAGGGTTCGTTTCGGGGTTCGGGGTTCGAGGTTCGAGGGTTCGGGTTCGGGTTCGAGGTTCGAGGTTCGGGGTTCGGTGTTCGGTGTTCGGTGTTCGGTGTTCGGTGTTCGGTGTTCGGTGTTCGGTGTTCGGTGTTCGGTGTTCGGTGTTCGGGGTTCGGTGTTCGGGGTTCGGGGTTCGGGGTTCGGGGTTCGGGGTTCGGGGTTCGGGGTTCGGGGTTCGGGGTTCGGGGTTCGGGGTTCGGGGTTCGGGGTTCGGGGTTCGGGGTTCGGGGTTCAGGGTTCGGGGTTCAGGGTTCAGGGTTCAGGGTTCAGGGTTCAGGTTTTTTTTTTTGAAGCCACAGCCTCGCGGCTTGTGGTATTTTATTAATAATAAATAGAAAGACAAGGGGCCCCAAAGGGGAAGTACAAGCAGGGGGGACTCATCCTATTACCCCACTAGACTATCCTATAAGGCCTAATACTAGAAAAATCTAACAAGAATGTAGAAAAAAAGAACTCGACAAAACCAAATATTCTATGATCATCATAGAGTTTATAATACACTCTATGATGATATTACAAATGATGATGCTAACATAGTGAAGAAATAATATAAGCACGCAAGTACGATTATTTACCTCGGCCTTATAAAATCCTCCATCTACGGCATCGCTTCCTTATCAATCTCCAAATATTCCTGGAATTTAATCATAATCACAATCGTAATCAAACTCTCCGGGAATACGATAGGGGTTTCTTTCTCGGCTTTTTCATTTTCTCGGCGCATCTCCACTCAAACATCTTCTTCTTTTTTGCACTTGATTGCCCGACCCGCTCAAAAAAAAAAAAAAGCTTCAATGGCAATTGGTGAAGGCTCCTTCTCTTGAGCAACTAGTTGTCCTGGCTGGTCTACCGAAGCATTCTCACCCAATTCCTGCTCCTCTACATCCATTTCTTCCTCCTCTACCTTATCCCCATCTGCCTCCTCATCGGTTACATCCTCTCCGTCTGTCTCACACCATTTCCTCCTAGCACTAGAAGTGACTGACGGGGTCCTGGTATGGCTGGCGGATGGGATGTCAGAGTTGGATTTATTAAGGGTACAGGGCTGAGGTGAAAGTGATAGATGTGGGTCGAAGGGGATTGGATTGTATACTAAGGCAGCAGGATTTAGTTTTGCTTGTGAATTTGGGTTGAAGTTGGAGCCCGAATCCGAAAGGGATGGGCTTGCATTATTGGGTTGGATAATTTGGGTATTTGGGCTTGGGTTCGGAATAGGTATAATTGGGCTCGGGGATGGGATTGGGCTCGGGTTGGGGGGATGCGGGTAGGCTAGGGGTGTCGGGTTAGGGCTAGGGTGGGGCAGCCCAATTAGGGGAACGGGTAGGGTTTCGATTGGGCTTCCGAAAACCACCAACGGTTTAGGGTTTTGGGTAAGTGGTGGCGGGTGGTTTTGGGCGGGTGGTTTCGGCGAACCAGTGGGGTTTCCGATGGGGGGATCCGATGGGGCTGGGTATGTAATCAGGTGGGTCGGGTTTCCGGGTCGGGTCGGGTTATCGAAGTGGGTAGGGTTTGCGGTAATTCGGCTAGGGTTTCTGGCGGCGAATCAGCGGTTTTTCGTTGATTGCCGCTGGAAAGAGGAAAGGCAGTGGTTGCTTCGGTCGCCGGAATTGTGGCATTTCCGGTAGATATTCCTGTAGACAGTGATGTAGGGTTGTGATTGTTAGGGTTGGGGTTTACCGCTTTTGTTGTTTTAGGGTTTTGGTGGGCGGTTTTAGGGTTTGTGGGTGGTTTTGTTGGGATGGAAGGGTTTCCGGTAGGGTTTTTGTTGGGGTTTCCGGCAACAACCTTCGATACTGTTGTGGATACGGTGGGAACAATTTTTCCGATCCTACCATTGGCCGGAATCACTGTTTCAGCCGCCTGAACAGTGGCAGATGGTTGTTTTCGGTTTTGAACATGGTTTTTTTTGTGTTTTTTGTTTGTAATTGTGACCCAACCTTGATGAAAGTTAGGGATAGAGTTGGTGATTTTGGGAGTAGGATTTTGACGGCTAGGGAGAGAGGTAGGAGGTTGAGGGTTAGGAGGATTACCTGGCTTAGCCGCCGCCTCTTTTCCTTTCTCGTTTCCTTGCTCCTTTTCTGGCATCAATTCTGGATGTAGCTTCCAACATCCACTTAATTCGTGACCTTGGAGCTTGCAATTTGTGCAGTATTTTGGAAGAAAATCATATCTAAATGGATACCATTTCGATTTAATTCCTGTTTCGTCGGCAGCTTCTATTTGAAATCTCTTGGGGTGCTCCTTTAACAAATCAATTTCAATTTTGACCCTTGCACAACTAGGTCTAGTTTTATTCTTGGTGGCCACATCAATTGCAAGGGGTCTTCCAGCCGCCGCCGCTATGGAAAATAGTTGGGCTTCTCCAAAGTATGTAGGCGGCAATCCGGGAAGAGATATCCATGTAACCACCAAGCTTGTTTCTTCCTCCGAATCAAACCAAGTGCTCCATTTGAATGTTCTCATCGAAAAGATAGTCCCTTTCTCTTGAATGTTCCAATTCGGCTTGGACATAAGAGTAAGGTAGTCTTCGAACAAAGAACACCTAATCAAGACATGTCTATTGCAAAGTAAACCAATTCTAACCTCTCCTTTGAGTTCACATTGCTTGGGGATTGAAGTTCTAAGACAACTAATTTCGGGCCATCCATAACTAAACTTACCAACAACTGCAAATCGTAGATCTTGTTGATTTATCATCAACTCAATCTCCTCCTTGTTGAATCGAATCGTTGGCTCGCCATGTAGGTATGTGATAGGCTTGAAAGGGACTTGTGAAGGTGTGGTGTTGCCGCCGCCACTGCTAGGGTTTTGCCCCCCAGCCGCGAAGACATGATGGTTCAAAACACTTGGTTTGAACAGTTTCGAGTAATCTAAGGGTGTGGGGATGGTGGGGGATGTTGTCGGAGGCTGGACGACCTCGGGAGGAGGCCGTCCAGTGGCCGTCGTGGCCATCGGAAGTCGGAAAAAGGGCTAGTTGTTGTTTTCGTCGAAACAGACGGAAATCGCCCTCAAGTTGAGAGCGTTTTTCCGTGCCTTGTTTCGGTGAAAAGTAGGGTTTTTTTTTTTTTTTTTTTGAAGCCACAGCCTCGCGGCTTGTGGAATTTTATTAATAATAAAATAAAAGACAAGGGGCCCCAAAGGGGAAGTACAAGCAGGGGGGAGATTTCCTATTACCCCACGAGACTATCCTAAAAGGCCTAAAAGAAATCTAACCTGAATGTAGAAAAAAGGAACTTGAGATAATCAAGTATTCTATGATCATCATAGAGTTTATAATACACTCTATGATGATATTACAAATGATGATACTAACATAAAGAAAGGATAATATAAGTACAAAGCTAATGTCTACCTCTGAGCTTATAAAATCCTCAATATGATGTATCTTTTCTGTTGCTCTTCCAAATATTCTTGAAATTGGATCATTTCTTTGCTTTGGAACGTGTGGTGATCGTTTGTGGTAGCCGTAGCCATTGTCCTCTTCTTTGCTTGCTTTTTGTTGGACTTTGCTTCAAATCTTCTTTGTTCTTGTCTCGCACCTTTCCATGTATTCCGCATGTGGCAAGTTCATGAGTGCTACAAACTCATCATCTGTCATATCCGGATGATATGCATTTTTGAAGGCATAGAATTGTTTGTAGGTCATGTTGTTTTTACGTAGATGGGGGCCCCCTCGTCCGATTCCGCCAATCGCTCATACTCATCAAGCCCATCAAATCCGCCACTAGCATTGCCTCCGCAATTTGACTAGAGATAGATTCAATTGACTCATCTTCTCCAAATCCCATTGCCGCAACCGATGCCTCAATCTCCTCATTTTCTTTCTCATTGTCACACCATCTCCTTCTCCGACTACTACTAGTCGAACTTGAGGATCCTTTCGCGGGGAATGAGAATGCTTTTTTCACCCATTCCTCAGCGACAGGAGCCTTAGTTTTAGGTGTGAATTCACTAGAAGAAGAGATAGGTCTTTTACCTGATTTTGTCGCAGTGTACACAGTTCCATCCAAAACAGCCACAAAGTCAGGATTGGCTACGGTAATAGCCATGCAATTGGAGCCCTCGGTGGATGATTCAACAACGACTTGCCTTCTACCCTCTGTACCAGTGATTTCAAATGTCTCATACTCTTGAGTCTGCACAATAATATTCTGCCTTGGAGTGCTTATTGGGCTCGGGTTTGGGTTCGTGGGTGGGCTCGGTTTTTGGATTGGAATTGGGCTCGGGTTATTAGGGTTTGGGTTCGGTTGGGGGGGGTTGCGGGTAGTTGCGGGTGGGGTCGGGTTGGGAGGGTCCCGGGTTGGACCATGTGGGCCCGGGTCTGAATTTATGGATAGGGTCGGGTTGGGGCGTGTGCCGGGTCGGCCGACAGTGGGTTGGGCCGATAGGGTTGGGTTTTGTGTGGGGCTGGTTGCGGGTCGGGTTATGGGTGGTGGGTCGGAATTTTGTGGGATTTTTTCTGGTGGGGTGGTGTCCGAAGAGGTTTCCGGGAGGGGGTTTCCGGTAGGTAGTTTAGGGTTTTGGGAATTGGGGGTTTCGGGTAAAGTGGTATTAGGGTTAGGGTTAGGGTTTTGGGCCATTCCGCTAGGGTTTGGCCCAGCAGCCACCACAAATGCTAGGGTTTCGGGTGGGTGGGCTGCCTGGACGGGGGAGGGTGCTGGTAGGGTTCCGGTGGGGTCGCCGGCGCCGCCTAGGGTTCCGGTGGGGTTTCCGGCGCCGCCAAGGATTCCGGTAGGGTTTCCGGCGCCGGAAATCTCAAAAAATGTATTTTTTTGTAGGATTGTGTTTTCCGTCGCCTGGACAGTGTTTCCGACAGCCTGTGACGTCGTGTTCACTGTTCCAGTCGCCGGAATAGGGTTTTCTAGCGAATTGGATGGGTTTTTTGTGTTTTGGGGTGGGTTTGGGTTGCCTTTTCCAGTGGTTTTCCGTCTGTGATTGACGGTTTGCCATTCGGAATTGGTAGGGTGAGAGGTAGAAGAGAGGGGGGGATGAGTAGGGTGGTGAGACTTACTTTTTTCTCCTCCTGCCGTCGTCGATCCTCCTGCCACCGTCGGATCTGCCTTGTGTGGCCTCAATTCCGGGTGGAGTTTCCAACACCCAATTGAATCATGACCTTGTAGCTTGCAATTGGTACAATATTTGGGCAAGAAATCATATCTAATCCTTTGTTGAGTAGATGTAATTTCCGCCCCTTCACCCACTTGAATTAACACACTCTTGGGATGAACTTTAAGCAAATCAACTTCTACGTTGACTCTAGCACTACTAGGTCTTGTTTTATTCCTTGTAGCCGAGTCTATGGAGATGGGTATGCCCACTGACGCCGCCATGGAGAAAAGAGAGGATTCGCCATGGAAATGTGGAGGCAATCCAGGGAATGATATCCATCCATAAGCAAATCTTGTCTCCTCATCCGGATTGAAGGTAACATCCCACTTGAAAGTTCTCATCAAGTAGGGCTTGTTCTTCTCCTTTATTTCAAAGGTTTGTCTTGACATCAAGGTATCATAATCCTCCGCAATTGTGCATCGAATCAAGACATGTCTATCACAAAGCAATCCAATATTCACCTCCGCTTCAAACCACATTGCTTTGGAATCGCGGTTCTCAATAGCCCAATTTACGGCCAACCATGGCTAAACTTGCCAATAACCGCAAGATTTAAATTTTGTTGATGAATCATCACCTCCACTTCTTTCTTCTCAAACCTAACAGTGGGCTCACCATGTAGGTAAACAATAGGCTTGATTGGAATCGAAGAGGACATGGGAGAAGCATTGCCGCAAGGGCTAGAAGTTCCGCCATTAATGGCAGTTTCGGGAGATGACAAAAACGGGATGGTGGGGGATGATTTGAGGACGTTGGAGTAGTTGAGAGGGTGCGCGGGGATGGGAGGGTGGTGGCCGACCTCGGGGAGGAGGCCGGCCGGTGGCGGAATGGCCATAGAAAGCCAAGGCGATGGGTAGTGGATGGCCGAAAATCGCCTCTCTAGAGAGCGTTTTTTCGACCGTGTTTCGCCATGGAAAAGTAGGGTTTAGGGTTTAGGGTTTAGGGTTTAGGGTTTAGGGTTTAGGGTTTAGGGTTTAGGGTTCAGGGTTCAGGGTTTAGGGTTTAGGGTTCAGGGTTTAGGGTTTAGGGTTCAGGGTTCAGGGTTCAGGGTTCAGGGTTCAGGGTTCAGGGTTCAGGGTTTAGGGTTTAGGGTTCAGGGTTTAGGGTTTAGGGTTCAGGGTTTAGGTTTTTTTTTTTTTTTTTTTAATAATCCACCGGACTCTCGGACCGGGGCTATTTTCTATTTATCAAAAATAAATACATGGGGCCCCAATAGGGGAAGTACAAATAAGGTGGACCATGCCTTACCTTACTAATCCTATTGATGCCTATAATGCATACCTCCTCTAGCCAGAATGTAAGAAAAAAGAACTTGAGTGAATCAAGTATTCTATGATCCTCACAATGTTTATAATGTACATTGTGATGTTACAAAAGTGTAATGCATAGAAAACTAGCCTATGCCAATTGACTATTCTATTCATGAAGTAGTATTTCCTATTTATACTAACACTATTGTTAGTGTGTAGGCACCAAAAGGTAAGCACCAATTCTGGCCATAATATACATCCTACCAATATACAAAAAGTTTCCAATTTTGTACTCATAACCTTTGTTATGTTAGAGTCATTTCCCAAGTGTGACCCTATCAGTGTCTCCCTAATTAACATGTTCTGTTTGAGTCCAGCATTTAGCCTTTGATTTTTCTTCCTGCAGCAGCATATCACTACTGTGTTGTTCCTGAATTTTTCGATTCTTTGTGTTCTTTGTCTTGAGTACTTGAGGTTGTAGTGGATTCTTCCCCTGTTTTGTACATGTTACAACCTCTTGAGATGTAGCAGTTACTCCCCTTTGTATTGTGATCATTGCACAGGGTTTTTCTCGTGTTTGCCCCATTACTTTTCTCGCATCGACCATCTTTTTCGGATAGTGTTACCTTCCTTGGTTGAATGTATCCAAGGCTTCGTTGCATTTCCCATGTATTGTGTACATTGCGGAGGTGAGCTAAAGCTAATACCACACCTGCGGTGTATTCAATACATGGGTCCCGCATATGTCTTCCTCTATTGACCAAACTTCTGCTGGATTCTTGTGTCCAAATTTCCACTCCTGCCTATTTTTGTTGTGTTTTTATGTTGTTTGTGAATGATGTTTATGACTTCTCGGTACTGCAAAAGAGAAACCAATGTTAGTAAAGCTGGTCTCTATATTCTCCTCCGAAGGATTTGAATATAGATGTGATGCAATCTCCGGATCTTCTCTTACGTACCTTTGCTCCATCTTTACTTCTTTCTGATTCTTCTTCGAGATATGGGCATAGTAACTTATCGAGTTTAGAATCCTCTTCCCCATTGAGTCCAGTTCTAAGAAGTTGTTGGCCTTCACTTCTCCCTTATCTAAAGCATAATTGGCTAGATGGTCCGCTAATTGGTTGCCTTCTCTCATAATGTGTATAACCTCGGCATTTGCTTTTGCTATGATTTCCCAAAGTTCTTCTACAATACCAATTATCCTCCAAGGTGGTCTCCAATCTCTGTTTATAACATTTTTTAGTAACATAGAATCGGTTTCAATAATGAAGTTCTCTTTGTTTTGTTTCAAGCGATACTTGGCCCCTTCTAGAATGGCCCTAGCTTCGATTCTATGCTAGTTTTTTCACCAATTTCTTTAGCTTCTGCATATACTAAGTTCCCGTATCACTCCTCACACAATATGCATATGAACTCCTACTAGGGTTGCCTCTAGTAGCTCCATCTGTATTGCATTTCCAGTGCTCCTAGGAGGCAAATTCCACATCACATTGTAGCCTCCCACATAGGGGTTTCATTTTCCAAAACTCTTAGCATTTCAGTCCACTTGTGTGGTACACGATCATATTTCTTTTCTCTCGGGATGTTTTGAAGTGTATTTGATACCGAAATATCACCCTATTGAGAGATGTCTTCTTGCTGTGTAGTTCTACATTTCTTTTCTTCCATAGTTCCCAGATTATGATTGCAGGCATGGCTTTGAACAATGGTTTCGGTTTATCCGGGTCTTTGCATTCCACCATATTCGATAACTTTGTTTCGGGTTCTTTCCTCGATATTTAACCCTGCGACTGTGAGAAGAAGGTCCAAACCTTCTGTGCAGTTTCACTCTTTATGAAGACATGTTGTATTGTCTCTTGCTGGTGTTGGTTGCAGCATGTACATTTGGAAGGCATGTGATATCCCCATCTCCTTATCACATCATCTAGGGGTACATTCGATGCCATACTCTCCATAAGATGAATGAGATTTTGAAAGGAATTTCTTTGACCCAAATCTTTTTGCGGTCCTCTGTATTCTTTGTTTTGTTTACGGTCGGCTCCCAAGCGATTTGACCGAGAATAGTCCATCTGTTTCCAGCTTCCACCAAGGTATATCTTTTTCATTAGCAATGTTGGGTGGATCCATCTTTAGCGGGATGTGTTCTGCTAAAGTCTCGGAAAGGTTATTTCTAATTTTTTCTTCATTCCATCTCCCATTCATGACTATGTCCTGGACCTTTTGTATTTCTTTATTTTCGATCCAGTGGAATCATTTTATAAATTGGGCCAATTCCTATCCAGTTGTCCCACCGAAGGCACAGGATCCTTTCTTTATTTGCCACCATATGTGATGGTCTATTTGGTCCCTTGCTATTAGCATTTTCTTCCACACTTGTGATCCTTCTTTCCATAATCTTGTGATTGGATTATGTTTTTTGAGGTATTTGTTGCTCATATATGCATTCCATAGTGAGTATGTGGTTCTGAAATTCCACCATCTCTTCATGAACAAGGCTTTGGATATGTCCTCCACATCTCTGAATCCCAAACCCCCTCCTCTAGTGGTAGACAGGCCTCCTTCCATTTTGTCCAATGTTTGCCTTTGTCCCCTCTTTGTGTTACACCAATAGAATTGGGCTAACATTTTGTGAATTTTTTCAAAGACAAATTTTGGGGGGGTTGTTGCTTGTGACGATATATGAATAGGCATGGCTTGCAGGACATGTTTCAATAGAATAGCCCTACCCCCAAATGATAGGAGTTTTCCTTTCCATCCCAGCAATTTGTTAGCAATTTTAGAGAGAATTTCTGTATAAAAAGGTCCTTGAGCTTTACTATAGTAGATGGGGCAACCTAGATATATGATAGGAAAAGATTGTCTTGCCATACCAGTGATTCTTTCTACATTTGGGAATTCAGCTTCAGCCTTCAGATGATGCATGTAAATAGCACTCTTGTTCTTGTTAATGAGTTGTCCAGAAGCCTTCTCATAATCTCCCAACACATTCATTATCTTCTGAGAGATGATGGGCAAGTTGAGGCAAAGATGATTGTATCATCTGCATAGCATAGATGATTTATCCTTGGGCTCCATTTAGGCATGCAAAAACCACTTTGAAACTTGTGTCCTTATACGGGGAGTTAAGAGCCTTTGATAACACTTCAAAGGCGGCTATTATGAACGAGAGAAGGTGAAAGTGGATCTCCTTGTTTAACCCCTCTAGATGAGTGGAAGAAACCATGAGGTTGTCCATTCACTAGTATTGAGTACCAATTCTGTCCTACCAATTCATGAATATGTCCTATGAAGGTTTCGAAAAACCTATGGTCCTCGGCACTTGCATTAAAAAGTTCCGGAAAGCCTATCATAGGCTTTGGTCATGTCTAGCTTCATCACTACATTAGCCCACCCTTTATTACTCCTACTGTGTGAATTCTCATGTCGAAATGATCTCTTGAGTCAATAGGATGTTCTCCATTATGCTTCTTCCCTTTACAAATCCAAACTTGATTGTCGAGAGATCAAAGAAGGTATACATGTTGTCGATCTGTTGTGAATAATTACGGAGATCACTTTGTTCTTGAAGTTGCTCAAACTTATGGTCTCAAATCATTAAAAGTCTCCACCTTCTTTTCTTAGGTATCAACACAATATTTGTGTGTGTCACAAATCTTGGTAGTTCTTTACCCTTGAAGAAGGCCTCCACCATATTGTGTACATCCTCTGCTATGATTTCCCAGCAAGTTTGGAAGAATAGCCCATTAAAACCATCTGGCCCTCCAGCACTTTCTGGATTTAGTCCAAAGACTGCTAACTTTACTTCTTCCAAGGAGGGTGTTTGAGTCAATTTTGTGTTTTGTTCGGGGTGATCATCTTACTTTTCGATGTCTAAGTATTTCAGGGTTATCAAAGTTGTTAGTTTCCTGAAATTGTGCTTTAAAGAACTTGACAGCTTCAGCAGCCACTTCTTGGCTATGTTCTAACCAAATTCCTTCACTGTCTTGTATTCTGTTTAGTTGTAGCATCTTTCTTCTACCATTGACTTGGGCATGAAAGAATTTGGAGTTTTTATCCCCATCTTTGAACCATGCCATGTTAGCTTTCTGTTTCCAGAATTCTTCTTCCAAGTGTTGAGCTTTGAGCAGATCTGCCTTCACTTTTTGCAAGTATTCTCTGTTTTTTTCGAGTTATCATTCTCAAAAATTTCTTCTTGCACCTTGATTACATCTTCCAGTTTGTGATGTTCGAAAAATGTCACCAAAGGTATCCCTGCTCCATTTGGTTAGAACTTTCTTCATATTCTTCATTCTGATATTCAATCTCCAGAAGGCATTTCCTGTTATCTCTATCTTCCAATTTTCCTTCACCACATCTAGGAATGTACTATGTTGTGTCCAAAAGTTCAGGAATTTGAAGGTCCTCTTGAATTGTACTATCTGGTCCTTGATTTCTATCAGCATGGGGGCATGGTCTGAGCTGTTCTATGCAAATGACCGATTTCCACACAGGGAAATCTTGTTGTAATTCCATATTTCCAAAACATCTGTCCAGTCTCTTGAAAATGCAGTCTGTTCCTGCTCTGCCATTCCACCAAGTGAAAGTACTTCCTTTGTAACCCAAATCTGTCAGGTTGCAATTTTGACTCCATTGTCTGAAATCTTCCACTTCTGTCATGGTAACTTCTTGGCCTCCATGTTTTTCATCTGAATTCATAATCACATTAAAATCCCCACCCACAAGCCAAGGATAAGACATGTTTTGTGCTAAATGTGACACAGACTCCCAGAGATGTCTTCTTTCTATTCTATCACACTTTGCATACACTAGTGTGATTATCAAATCCTTACGAAGGCTGGAATTGGTCAGTTTGAGTGTCAGTTGTTGATCACAGTTAGCCAGAATGTTCCCTTGCCATTGTTCATCTACAAAGGCCCAGATCTTGCCAGATAAGTTGCTATAAGCCTTTTCCAGACCAAGTCTTCTTCTGTAAGCATCTATTCTGCTGAGTTGTTGGGAAGGTTCTGATATTCCTATTAGAAAGAACTTCTTTTTTGCATGCATTTTCATAAGTCTGCTAAATGCATTCTGAGTGTTAACTGATCTGATATTCCAAATGATTGCATTCATTATCAATTATTGGATTTGGAACCAGTACTCCTCCTTGTTTGCATTCCTGGGTGAGGAGATGCATTATTTTCATTGTTGCCTTTCTTCTTAGCTTTCATATCCTTTTGGCTTGATGTTTTCCCAGCTATTTCACCTTTGGATCCTTTCTTTAAAATGTCTTTAAGTTGTTGCTTTCTTCCAGAGCCAGCATCAGCCACAATAGGTGTTTCTTTTGCTTTGATGACATCCCTCAGATTGGATTCTTCCTCAATAACAATGTCTTCAGCCTCTGTTGTGCTTGGGTTTATAGTCATGATTGTATCAGTATTGGCCATAGCATTGACATTTGCATTCCCTTCTTTCCCCACATCTTCTACTTGGATTGCAGAATCCTCATCTGTCTCTATCACTTCTATTATGGCATTCTGATTTCCTAGATTGCTGGATTCAGTAGTCTCAGTTTCAGCTACTATATCAGGAGTATTTGCAGTATTGTCATCAGGGCCTGGATCTCTAGTATCATGAGACTCAGGGACCTCAGTTGCATTCTCATTACTCTGAATTTCTCCTTCTTCTTCAATTGTGGTGGTTTCTTTTTCTATTTCTTTCTCATGTGATACATTACTAGGAACTTCCACACATACCTTGTTGGTAGTAACCATTTGTTGTTTTGAGCTTGAGTCCCCTTCCGGAACAGTGAAGGTTCTGTGTACCCATTCTTTAGTCCTATATTTTCCACTTGCCTCCTTGACAATTTTGTTTGTGTCACTGCTTTTCTGCACAGGTTCTGCTGCTCCAGATGTGGTGTGTAATCCAGGATTCTCTTCTGAGTTGTTTTCTTCTCCATCTCCTAAGGCTGCAAATTTGTTGGTCTGAGCATTGTTTCCTGTTTCATTAGCAGGATCAGTTCCTCCTTTTGCTACATGATTTTTCTGTTTCCCTTTGTTTTTCCCTTCTTTTGTTGTCCAAGTGTTGAAGTCTCCTACTACTCTCCCACTCTTAAGTTGATGAGGAGGAGGTTGTACAAATGGTTTCTCCTTTTGTTTATGTTCCACCCCTTTCTTGCCTTCATCTTTCTTCTTCCCTTCATTCCCTTTCTCTTCTATCTGTTGGTATTTCCAGCAACTATGTTCATCATGACCCTGCAATTTGCAGGTTGTACAATACTTTGGAAGGAAGTCATATTTGATGTTTATCCATAGAGATTCAACTTCTTCCACATTAACTACTTGTATTTGAAATCTAGAGGGGTGTTTCTTTAGTAAATCAATCTCCACTTTCACCCTAGCACAACTAGGCCTGGACTTATTCCTAGTTGCAGCATCTACAGCAAGTGGGGTGCCTATTGCAGCAGCAAATGAGAACATATCATCTTCTCCAAACCAATTTGGTGGAAGGTTAGGAAATGATATCCATGCTACTTTTTGCAATACTAGTTTCCTCTTCAGCATTGAAAGTAGGTAACCATTTAAATGTCCTCATTGGCAGAGACCAATTCTTTCCATTCAACCAAAAGCATGGTTTCGACATTAAGGTAATATAATCTTCAAATAGAGTACATCTCATCAAGATATGCCTATTACAGAGAAGACCAATTGTTACACGACCTTTGAGTTCACATTCTTTGTGGAACCGCATTTACGAGAAAATCAATGTCCGGCCAACCACGACTGAATTTCCCGATTACTGCATATTGCAATCCTTGTTGTATTATCGTTGTTTGGAGTTCCTTTGCATCATACAAGAAGGTTGGTTCACCGTGTAAGTATGATACAGGTCTGAAATTGTTCGAATTTGGGATTTGTGTTGAGTCGCTGCAAATCGCACCCGAGATTACTGATGTTGGGTTCTGTGTATTGGAGAAAAGTTTGGAGTAGTCTAAGGGTTTAATGGTGGTGTTAGGATGTTGAGCAACCTCAGTGGGAGGTTGTCCGACGACCGGAGTGGTCATCAAGACCGATTTGGGTATTCCCCCAAATCGGGTAATGGCGAATTGGTGTTGGCGATGGGTTGCGATATATTGTGGGTTAGGGATGTGTATCGAGAGGTGGAGTGCTGGTGGCCGACCTCCGAGTGAGGTCGCCGGTGACCGGCGAGGTCTGGCGAGCCTGCGTTTTGGAAATCGCCACCAAGTCGCCAAAATCGCCCTATTTGGGAGAGAATTCGACCGCGGGTGGGGTTTGGGGTTTTGGGGTTTAGGGTTTAGGGTTTAGGGTTTAGGGTTTTTTTTTTTTTTTTTTTGAAGCCACAGCCTCTCGGCTTGTGGAGTTTTATTAATAACATAAAAGGAAAACATGGGGCCCCATAGGGGAAGTACAAGCGGGGGGAGACTTCCTATACCCCCACCTTTGGCTACTCCTATTGAGGCAAGCCTCCTATCCAGAATGCAAAAAGAAAGAACTAGCTAAAACTAGATATTCTATGATCATCATAGAGTTTATAATACACTCTATGATGATATTACAAATGATGATACTAACATAGAGAAAGACTAATATAAGAACAAAGCTATAATCTACCTCTGGCCTTATAAAGTCTTCAATACGATGTATCTTTTCTTGTGGATCTTCCAAGTATTCATGAAATTGAATCATCCTTTACGTGCATATGTCATTCCGAGCGCTTGCCTGTTCCTTGCTCTTCTTTCTTCTCCTTGGGCCGGTGTGAATGCCGTACTATCTTCTCGTTGATTCATTCATGTCATCGCATTCGACTCACCATAGGTGCCTTTCCTTTGTCAAGCCTATCTAGAGCTTTCTTCATTGTCCGCTACTTCTTCTTCTTCATCATCACCCCATTTCCTCCTTCACTACTAGAAGTGGGTAAATCCAAGCACGCTTGATTTAGCACTACTAGTTTGTTAGGAGGTGAAATCCGATGTGGTAGAAAAGATGGCATATTTGGTGTTGGAGTAGGCTTTGAAATTATTAATTGGATTTGGGCTTGAAATTGGGTTTGTGTTTTTTAGTGTTGTGGGCCCCGCGGGGTGTGTGGACTGTGGGCTCGGGTGGGGGGGCCGTGCGGGTGTGGGGCGGGGCGGGGCTCGGGGGGGGGGGCCAAGTGGGGGCTGCCGGGTTGGGTGCCGGGTCGGGGCTATGTTTCGGGTAGGGTTCCGGGTAGGGTTTTCTCGGTTAGGGTTTCCGGAATTTAGGGAATTAGGGTTTGGCGGCGGCAATTCCGAATTGCGTCGATTTCGGGGGCACTTCCGGCGGTAGAGAAATTCCGGTGGCGTGTGTTTTCCGGTGTGTGAATATTTGGTGGCGGGTTTTGTGTCGGGTCGGGTTTGACCCGAATTGGCCAAAATGGTAGTTTGCCTTAATACCGGCTTAGGGTTAGGGTTAAGGGCGGCGGTATTAGGGTTTGGTTGGGTTTCCGGTAAGTTTGGGAGGGTTCCGGTAGTGATTCCGGTATGGTTTCCGGGTTTGGGTCGCCGGAGCTAGGGTTTGGATTTCGATTGGTTTTTTCCGGATTTGGTGGTATGGGCCTAGGGTTTCCCACTCCGGTTTTGGACTAGGGTTTTGGTAGGCGGTATTGTGGTTTAGGGTTTTTCCGGAGAACTGTTGGGGTAGTTTCCGGTAGGGTTTCCGGGGGGTTTTCGACCGAGATTGGTCGATCTTGACGTGGAGGCAATGTTTCCGATCCGACTAATGCCGCCGGAATCACTTGTTTTTCGACGTCGGAACCCAATTTCGGTGAGGATTTGGTTGAGAATTGGTTTGTTTTTATGAGGGGGTTATTTCCGGTATTCAAACTTGCCGGGTGTTGTTTCAGTCGTCGGAATGGTATTTTTCATCGATTCCAAAGGCTGTTTTTGGTGGTTTTGGAATTTTCTTTTGTGGGTGACGGTAGTCCATTCTCGGGTGGGATTTGGGGCCGTCGGGATTGGTTTTGGGGTAGGGTTTTGACGGCTAGGGTTTGTAGGGGGTGGAGTAGGGTTAGCAATCTTACCTTTTGCCACCGCCACCACCGTGCTTCACCGTCGATTCCTCCTTTCCGGTTGCAATTCCGGGTGTTCCTTCCAACATCCTTGAAGATCGTGTCCTTGCAACATACAAGTAGTACAATATTTGGGTAGGAAATCATAACGAATCTTATATGAAATTGTTTCCATCTCCTCCCCCTTCATGATTTGGATGTTATACTTTTGTGGGTGTTCATGTAGCAAATCGGCCTCCACTTTAACCCTAGCACAACTAGGTCTTGTTTTGTTTAAGGTAGCCGCATCAATTGCAATTGGTTTCCCCACCGCCGAAGCTATAGAGAATAGTATCGATGGAACATAGAAATTGGGAGGCAAATTGGGGAATGAAATCCAAATTACCGCCATACTTGTTTCTTCTTCCGGAGTAAACCATATGTCCCATTTGAAAGTTCTCATCAAAAAGGATTTGGAGTTCTCCTTTATCCAAAAATTAGGCCTTGGCATCAAAGTGACATAGTCTTCTTCGATTGAACATCGAATCAACACATGCCTATTGTGTAAAAGCCCAATATTTACTTCCGCCTTTAAGGAACATTGTTTTGGAATAGCCGTCCTCAAGAAAGCAATGGAGGGCATTCCATGACTAAACTTACCAACTACGGCATACTTCAAATCTTGTTGTTCCACCATAGATGCAACTTCTTGATTTGTGGACCGTATTGTTGGCTCGCCATGTAGGTAGGTGATTGGCTTTTGTGGAATTGGGGGAGTAGGGTTTCGGCCAAGAGAAGTCTCGGCCAAACCATTACCGCCGCCAACAGGAAGGTTTTGTGGGGTGGGGATTGTGTGGGTGACGATGTTGGCGTATGTGGGGGGTGTATAAATGGTCGCCGGGGGCTGGACGACCTCGGGGGGAGGCCGTCCAGTGGTTGCCGTGGCCAGAATGGCCGGAACTTGAGTTTCGCGAGATTTGGGTTCACGCCGGAAATCGCCCTCTCCTAGAGAGCGTTTTCCCAAGCGTGTTTCGGTGAAAAGTGGGTTTAGGGTTTAGGGTTTAGGGTTTAGGGTTTAGGGTTTAGGGTTTTAGGGTTTAGGGTTTTAGGGTTTTAGGGTTTTAGGGTTTAGGGTTTGGGGTTTGGGGTTTGGGGTTTGGGGTTTGGGGTTTGGGGTTTGGGGTTTAAGGGTTTAAGGGTTTAAGGGTTTAAGGGTTTAAGGGTTTAAGGTTTTAGGGTTTTGGGTTTTAGGGTTTTAGGGTTTGGGTTTTAGGGTTTTGGGCTTTGGGGTTTTGGGCTTTGGGGTTTTGGGGTTTTGGGGTTCGGGGTTCGGGGTTCGGGGTTCGGGGTTCGGGGTTCGGGGTTCGGGGTTCGGGGTTCGGGGTTCGGGGTTCGGGGTTCGGGGTTC
Source organism: Anisodus tanguticus (assembly GCA_034509755.1). Lineage (NCBI taxonomy): Eukaryota > Viridiplantae > Streptophyta > Magnoliopsida > Solanales > Solanaceae > Anisodus > Anisodus tanguticus. Next base: position 57,369,303 of record CM067545.1, read on the forward strand.
GGGGTTCGGGGTTCGGGTTCGGGTTCGGGTTCAGGGTTCGGGTTTAGGGTTTAGGGTTTAGGGTTTAGGGTTTAGGGTTTAGGGTTTAGGGTTTAGGGTTTAGGGTTTAGGGTTTAGGGTTGAGGGTTGAGGGTTGAGGGTTGAGGGTTGAGGGTTGAGGGTTGAGGGTTGGGGTTGAGGTTGAGGTTCGGGGTTCGGGGTTCGGGGTTCAGGGTTCAGGGTTCAGGGTTCAGGGTTCAGGGTTTAGGGTTTAGGGTTTAGGGTTTAGGGTTTAGGGTTTAGGGTTTAGGGTTTAGGGTTTAGGGTTTAGGGTTTAGGGTTTAGGGTTTAGGGTTTAGGGTTTAGGGTTTAGGGTTTAGGGTTTTTTTTTTTTTTTTTTTTTTTTTTGAAGCCACAGCCTCTCGGCTTGTGGAGTTTTATTAATAACATAAACGGAAAACATGGGGCCCCATAGGGAAGTACAAGCGAGAGGAGAATTCCTATACCCCCACCGGCTACTCCTATTGAGGCAAGCCTCCTATCCAGAATGCAAAAAGAAAGAACTAGCTAAAACTAGATATTCTATGATCAGCATAGAGTTTATAATACACTCTATGATGATATTACAGATGATGATACTAACATAGAGAAAGACCAATATAAGAACAAAGCTATAATCTACCTCTGGCCTTATAAAGTCTTCAATACGATGTATCTTTTCTTGTGGATCTTCCAAGTATTCATGAAATTGAATCATCCCTTGCGTGCATAGGTCATCCGAGCTGCTGCCCTATTCCTTGCTCTTCTGCTTCTCCTTGGGCCGGATGTGAAAGCCGTACTATCTTCTGTTGATTCAATCATGTCATCAGTGGCCTGACTCACCATAGGTGCCTTTCCTTTTTGGTATCCTCTGGAGCTTTCTGCATTGTCTGCTACTTCTTCTTTTTCATCATCACCCCATTTCCTCCCTTCACTACTAGAAGTGGGTAAAACCAAGCTTGCTTGATTTAGTACTACTAGTTTGTTAGGAGGTGAAATCCGATGTGGTAGAAAAGGTGGCATATTTGGTGTTGGAGTAGGCTTTGAATTAGTAATTGGATTTGGGCTTGAAATTGGGTTTGTGTTTTTTGGTGTTGTGGGCCCCGCGGGAGTGTTAGGGTGTGGGCTCGGGTGGGGGGGCCGTGTGGGTGTGGGGCCGGGTAGCGGGGTGGGGGGGTCCGAGCGGGCTGCTGGGTTGGGTGCCGGGTCGGGCCAATGTCGGGTAGGGTTCCGGGTAGGGTTTTCTCGGGTAGGGTTTCCGGAATTTAGGGAATTAGGGTTTGGCGGCGGCAAATTGGGATTTGCGCCAGTTTCCGGGGGCTGTTCGGTGGTACAGTGGCTCCGGCAGGTGTGTTTTCCGGTGAGTGGTTTTTTGGTGGTGGGTTTGTCATCGGGTCAGACCCGGAATAGGCAAAAACAGTAGTATGCCCTAATACCGGTTTAGGGTTAGGGTTAGGGGGGGCGGTATTAGGGTTTGGTCGGTTTTCCGGTATGTTTGGGGGGGTTCCGTTAGGGATTCCGGTAGGGTTTCCGGCCAGTATCGCCGGAGTTAGGTTTTGGGTGGCAAAATTTTCTGAGAGGTTTTTTTCTGGACTTGGTGGTTTAGGGCTAGGGTTTCCCACTCCCGGTTTTGGGTTAGGGTTTTGGTAGGCGGTATTTTGGTTTAGGGTAATTTCCGGGATGCTGGGATGGTTTCCGGCAGGGTATCCTGGATGGTTTTCGATGGGGATTAGCTGTTCTGACGTGGAGGCTATGTTTCCGGCATCCAAAGTCGCCGGAATCTCTGTTTCCGGCGTCAGGACACCAATTTCAGTGAGGATTTGGGTGAGAATTGCCGGATTTACTGTTTCAGGCATCGGAATTGTATTTTCCGGGGATTCCAAAGGCTGTTTTTGTTGGTTTTGATTTTTTCTTTTGTGGGTGACAGTAGTCCATTCTTGGGTGGGGTTTGTGGCCGTAGTAAGTGGTTTTGGGTTAGGGTTTTGACGGCTAGGGTTCTTAGGGGGTGGAATAGGGTTAGTAATCTTACCTTTTGCCGCCGCCGCCACTGTTCCATCACCGTCAGGCCTCCTTTCCGGTTGCAATTCCGGGTGTTCCTTCCAACATCCTTGAAGATCGTGTCCTTGCAAATTACAAGTAGTACAATATTTGGGTAGGAAATCATAACGAATCTTATATGAAATTGTTTCCATCTCCTCCCCATTCATGATTTGGATGTTATACTTTTGCGGGTGTTCTTGTAGCAAATCGGCCTCCACTTTAACCCTAGCACAACTAGGTCTTGTTTTGTTTAAAGTAGCCGCATCAATTGCAATTGGTTTCCCCACCGCCGAAGCTATAGAGAATAGTATCGATGGAACATAGAAATTGGGAGGCAAATTGGGGAATGAAATCCAAATTACCGCCATACTTGTTTCTTCTTCCGGGGTAAACCATATGTCCCATTTGAAAGTTCTCATCAAAAAGGATTTGGAGTTCTCCTTTATCCAAAAATTAGGCCTTGACATCAAAGTGACATAGTCTTCTTCGATTGAACATCGAATCAACACATGCCTATTGTGCAAAAGCCCAATATTCACTTCCGCCTTCAATGAACATTGCTTTGGAATAGCCGTCCTCAAGAAAGCAATGGAGGGCATTCCATGACTAAACTTACCAACCACGGCATACTTTAAATCTTGTTGTTCCACCATAGATGCAACTTCTTGATTAGTAAACCGAATTGTTGGCTCGCCATGTAGGTAGGTGATTGGTTTTTGTGGAATTGGGGAGGTAGGGTTTCGGCCAAGAGATTTCCCGGCCAAAACTGTCCCGTCGAAAACTGTGGCATTGGGATTTGTGTGTGTGACGATGTTGGCGTATGTGAGGGGTGTAGAAATAGTCGCCGGAGGCTGGACGACCTCGGGGGGAGGCCGCCCAGTGGTTGCCGTGGCCAGAATGGCCGGAAATTGGTCTCGGAGTTGGTTTTCTAGGAATCGCCGGAAATCGCCCCAATCCTTGGGGTTTAGGGTTTAGGGTTTAGGGTTTAGGGTTTAGGGTTTAGGGTTTAGGGTTTAGGGTTTAGGGTTTAGGGTTTAGGGTTTAGGGTTTAGGGTTTAGGGTTTAGGGTTCAGGGTTCAGGGTTCAGGGTTCAGGGTTTAGGGTTTAGGGTTTAGGGTTTAGGGTTTAGGGTTTAGTGTTTAGTGTTTAGGGTTTAGGGTTTAGGGTTTACGGTTTAGGGTTTAGGGTTTAGGGTTTAGGGTTTAGGGTTTAGGGTTTAGGGTTTAGGGTTTAGGGTTTAGGGTTTAGGGTTTAGGGTTTAGGGTTTAGGGTTTAGGGTTTAGGGTTTAGGGTTTAGGGTTTAGGGTTTAGGGTTCAGGGTTTAGGGTTTAGGGTTTAGGGTTTTTTTTTTTTTTTTTGGCCTCGCGGCTTGTGGAATTTTATTAATAATAAAAGAAAGACAAGGGGCCCCAAAGGGGAAGTACAAGTAGGGGGGACTCATCCTATTACCCCACGAGACTATCCTATAAGGCCTAAAAAGAAAACTAACCTGAATGCAGGAAAAAGGAACTTGAAAATATCAAGTATTTAATGATCATCACAGAGTTTATAATGCACTCTATGATGATGTTACATATGATGATACTAAGATAAAGAAGAACTAACAATAGGACAAAGCTATAGACTACCTCTGGCCTGATGAAGTCTTCAATATGATGTACCTTTTCTTGCTCATCCTCTAAATATGTATGAAATTGTATCATTCTGGGAAGTTCGGAGTATTGCCCTTCTACGAAAAGCTCTTTCTTGCGCTCTCTTACTTCTTATAGGTTACGGGGCTCTACCCGCTGCATTATACTTGGGAGTCTGTACAGACCCCGTATCACCAGTAGTAAAGGATGAAGATGAAGATACCTGTGAATGTACCTCCTGTGCTCTGTCTAGTTGCTTCATTACTGATCTGGCCCTTGGTGCTTCTAAGACATAATCAGCCGGATCCTTGAACATGGTTGTCAAAGCCTCTGTCGTGCCCTCAAGTTCCAATCCCTCCTTTGTTGTGAATCCTAGCATCCTCGGTGCCGTGGATGCAAAATATTCGCATCAAGTCGCACTATAGGTGTGTCGGAATCAATTGAGCCAACCGGGGGACCTGGGCTCTCTAAAGTCCATAGTGATTTGGGCATACCCTTCTTCATCTGATTCGGCTTCCTCCTCAACACAATCATCACCCCACTTCCTCCTTTCACTACTTGAGGTAGGCAACTCAACACAAGATTGATTAAGCTTAACCAAACCTTCAAAGGAGTTTAAGGTACAAATAGGAGTGTATGTAGATGCTTGGGGATTTAAGCACGAATTTGGCTTTTGGTTTGGGTTAATATTGGGTCTCGGGTTTTGGGCTAATGGGCCAAAGGGGGTGTCAAATTGGGTAGGGTTAGGTCTCGGGTTGGGGGGTGGTATCGGTTGGGCCGAAGTTGGGTTGGGTTCGGGTAATGGGCTAACATTGGGTCTCGGGTTTTGGACAATTGGGCCGAGGGGAGCGTCAAATCGGGTAGAGTTAGGTATCGGGTTGGGGGGTGGTATCGGGTGGGCCGCCATCGGGTTGGGCTCGGGTAGTGGGCCCACATTTTTAGTGTATGGGCCGGGTCGGTTTTCTGAACTGGGTGGGCAATTTGGGTGACCCGAAACCACTATTGGAAGCGGTTTAGGGTTTTTGGGGATTGGGCCGGGTAGGGTTAGGTTCTCGGGTAGGGTTTGTTGTAGCGGTTTAGGGTTTTGGGTGGTGGATTCGGGTAGGTTTGGGTGGCGGCGGCTGATGGGAGGGGACCGGGATACCAGGGGGGTTTCCGGTGGGATTTTCCGGCAGCCCAGAGAGGTTGCCGGTGTCGGTTTCCGGTAGCCCCGAAAGGTTTCCGAAGGCTTGAGGGTTAGCGGTTTTAGGGTTAGGGTTTTGTGGGAGAGTAGTTTCGGGGCTAGGGTTTACCGGGTGGGTGGGGTTTTGCGGCGGATTGGTGGGATTAGGGTTTAGGGGCGGTAAGTGGTTTCCGGTAGGGTTTGTTGCGGGATTCTACTTCCGCGCCGAAACAAAGTGTTTTCGGCATGGAAAATTGCCGAATTCACTGTTTTTCCGCCGAACGAGTGGGGAAATTGGTTTTTTGTGTTGATTTTGAGTTTTGTAGCAAGGATTTTTTGGTGTTCTTGCTAATAACGGTGGTCCATTCATTGGTTGAGGGGGGTTTTTGCGATTTGGGGGTATGTGTAGATCAAGGGGGCTAGGGTTAGAAGATGAGGGGTTGGGGTTTGAGGACTTACCTTTGCCCTTTGCTGCCGCCGCCACCTTCTCTCCGCCATCAGGTTTTGCTCTTTCCGGCAGCAGTTCCGGATGTAGAACCCAACATCCATGAACATCATGCCCTTGTAATTTACAATTGGGACAATACTTGGGCAAGAAATCATACCTAATCTTGCCAGAATGCGTTTTTGTACCTTCTCCTTCCCCAATTTGAATATTGTATCTTGTGGGGTGTTCCTTCCTCAAATCTGCTTCAACCTTAACCCTAGCACAACTAGGGCGAGTCTTGTTCTTGGTAGCCGCATCTATAGAGATAGGCTTGCCCACCGAAGATGCTAGGGATAGTAAGATCGATTCAACAAAGAAATTGGGAGCCAAGTTTGGGAAAGATATCCAAATCACTGCAAGGCTTGTCTCCTCTTCCGGATTAAACCACATATCCCATTTGAATGTTCTCATCAAGAAGGATTTCGATTGTTCTTCAATCCAAAAACTTGGCCGAGACATCAATGAAACATAATCTTCTTCGATTGTGCATCGAATCAAGACATGTCTATTGTGCAAAAGACCAACCTTTACCTCTGCTTTAAGCTCGCATTGCTTGGGTATTGCCGTCCTCAAGAAGTTGAGGTCCGGCATGCCATGGCTGAATTTTCCAATAACGGCGAATTGTAAATCTTGTTGCTCAATTGTCAAATCAACCTCTTCATGACTAAGCCTTATGGTGGGTTCGCCATGAAGGTAGTGAATAGGTTTTCTTGGAAAATCGAGAGGTTTTCCGCCATGGCTAGTATTTTCGCCATGGCCAGAATTGGTGGATTTGAAGAGATTTGCGAATGTAGTGGGTAGGGGATTGTTAGGAGTCGTCGTAGGGGGCTGGACGACCTCAGGGGGAGGCCGTCCAGTGGCCACCATGGCCATCGGAAGTGAAGAAAGGCTCGGGAATTGGTTTTCGTCGAAACAGCCGGAAATCGCCCTCTCCTAGAGAGCGTTTTCCCAAGCGTGTTTCGGTGGGTTTGGGGGGGGTTTTGGGGTTTAGGGTTTAGGGTTTAGGGTTTAGGGTTTAGGGTTTAGGGTTTAGGGTTTAGGGTTTAGGGTTTAGGGTTTAGGGTTTAGGGTTTAGGGTTTAGGGTTTAGGGTTTAGGGTTTAGGGTTTAGGGTTTAGGGTTTAGGGTTCGGGGTTCGGGGGTTCGGGTTTAGGGTTTAGGGTTTAGGGTTTAGGGTTTAGGGTTTAGGGTTTAGGGTTTAGGGTTTAGGGTTTAGGGTTTAGGGTTTAGGGTTTAGGGTTTAGGGTTTAGGGTTTAGGGTTTAGGGTTTAGGGTTTAGGGTTTAGGGTTTAGGGTTTAGGGTTTAGGGTTTAGGGTTTAGGGTTTAGGGTTTAGGGTTTAGGGTTTAGGGTTTAGGGTTTAGGGTTTAGGGTTTAGGGTTTAGGGTTTAGGGTTTAGGGTTTAGGGTTTAGGGTTTAGGGTTTTTTTTTTGAAGCCACAGCCTCGCGGCTTGTGGAATTTTATTAATAATAAAAGAAAGACAAGGGGCCCCAAAGGGGAAGTACAAGTAGGGGGGACTCATCCTATTACCCCACGAGACTATCCTATAAGGCCTAAAAAGAAAACTAACCTGAATGCAGGAAAAAGGAACTTGAAAATATCAAGTATTTAATGATCATCACAGAGTTTATAATGCACTCTATGATGATGTTACATATGATGATACTAAGATAAAGAAGAACTAACAATAGGACAAAGCTATAGACTACCTCTGGCCTGATGAAGTCTTCAATATGATGTACCTTTTCTTGCTCATCCTCTAAATATGTATGAAATTGTATCATTCCTGGGAAGTTCGGAGTATTGCCCTTCTACGAAAAGCTCTTTCTGCTCTCTTACTTCTTATAGGTTCTGGGGCTCTACCCGCTGCATTATACTTGGGAGTCTGTACAGACCCCGTATCACCAGTAGTAAAGGATGAAGATGAAGATACCTGTGAATGTACCTCCTGTGCTCTGTCTAGTTGCTTCATTACTGATCTGGCCCTTGGTGCTTCTAAGACATAATCAGCCGGATCCTTGAACATGGTTGTCAAAGCCTCTGTCGTGCCCTCAAGTTCCAATCCCTCCTTTGTTGTGAATCCTAGCATCCTCAGTGCCCGTGGATGCAAAATATTCGCATCAAGTCGCACTATAGGTGTGTCGGAATCAATTGAGCCAACCGGGGACCTTGGCTCTCTAAAGTCCATAGTGATTTGGGCATACCCTTCTTCATCTGATTCGGCTTCCTCCTCAACACAATCATCACCCCACTTCCTCCTTTCACTACTTGAGGTAGGCAACTCAACACAAGATTGATTAAGCTTAACCAAACCTTCAAAGGAGTTTAAGGTACAAATAGGAGTGTATGTAGATGCTTGGGGATTTAAGCACGAATTTGGCTTTTGGTTTGGGTTAATATTGGGTCTCGGGTTTTGGGCTAATGGGCCAAAGGGGGTGTCAAATTGGGTAGGGTTAGGTCTCGGGTTGGGGGGTGGTATCGGTTGGGCCGAAGTTGGGTTGGGTTCGGGTAATGGGCTAACATTGGGTCTCGGGTTTTGGACAATTGGGCCGAGGGGAGCGTCAAATCGGGTAGAGTTAGGTATCGGGTTGGGGGGTGGTATCGGGTGGGCCGCCATCGGGTTGGGCTCGGGTAGTGGGCCCACATTTTTAGTGTATGGGCCGGGTCGGTTTTCTGAACTGGGTGGGCAATTTGGGTGACCCGAAACCACTATTGGAAGCGGTTTAGGGTTTTTGGGGATTGGGCCGGGTAGGGTTAGGTTCTCGGGTAGGGTTTGTTGTAGCGGTTTAGGGTTTTGGGTGGTGGTTTCGGGTAGGCTGGGTGGCGGCGGCTGATGGGAGGGGACCGGGATACCAGGGGGGTTTCCGGTGGGATTTTCCGGCAGCCCAGAGAGGTTGCCGGTGTCGGTTTCCGGTAGCCCCGAAAGGTTTCCGAAGGCTTGAGGGTTAGCGGTTTTAGGGTTAGGGTTTTGTGGGAGAGTAGTTTCGGGGCTAGGGTTTACCGGGTGGGTGGGGTTTTGCGGCGGATTGGTGGGATTAGGGTTTAGGGGGCGGTAAGTGGTTTCCGGTAGGGTTTGTTGCCGGGATTCTACTTCCGGCGCCGAAACAGTGTTTTCGGCATGGAAAATTGCCGGAATTACTGTTTTTTCCGCCGGAACAGTGGGGAAATTGGTTTTTTGTGTTGATTTTGAGTTTTGTAGCAAGGATTTTTTGGTGTTCTTGCTAATAACAGTGGTCCATTCATTGGTTGAGGGGGGGTTTTGCGATTTGGCTGGTATGTGTAGATCAAGGGGGCTAGGGTTAGAAGATGAGGGGTTGGGGTTTGAGGACTTACCTTTGCCCTTTGCTGCCGCCGCCACCTTCTCTCCGCCATCAGGTTTTGCTCTTTCCGGCAGCAGTTCCGGATGTAGAACCCAACATCCATGAACATCATGCCCTTGTAATTTACAATTGGGACAATACTTGGGCAAGAAATCATACCTAATCTTGCCAGAATGCGTTTTTGTACCTTCTCCTTCCCCAATTTGAATATTGTATCTTGTGGGGTGTTCCTTCCTCAAATCTGCTTCAACCTTAACCCTAGCACAACTAGGGCGAGTCTTGTTCTTGGTAGCCGCATCTATAGAGATAGGCTTGCCCACCGAAGATGCTAGGGATAGTAAGATCGATTCAACAAAGAAATTGGGAGCCAAGTTTGGGAAAGATATCCAAATCACTGCAAGGCTTGTCTCCTCTTCCGGATTAAACCACATATCCCATTTGAATGTTCTCATCAAGAAGGATTTCGATTGTTCTTCAATCCAAAAACTTGGCCGAGACATCAATGAAACATAATCTTCTTCGATTGTGCATCGAATCAAGACATGTCTATTGTGCAAAAGACCAACCTTTACCTCTGCTTTAAGCTCGCATTGCTTGGGTATTGCCGTCCTCAAGAAGTTGAGGTCCGGCATGCCATGGCTGAATTTTCCAATAACGGCGAATTGTAAATCTTGTTGCTCAATTGTCAAATCAACCTCTTCATGACTAAGCCTTATGGTGGGTTCGCCATGAAGGTAGTGAATAGGTTTTCTTGGAAAATCGAGAGGTTTTCCGCCATGGCTAGTATTTTCGCCATGGCCGAATGGTGGATTTGAAGAGATTTGCGAATGTAGTGGGTAGGGGATTGTTAGGAGTCGTCGTAGGGGGCTGGACGACCTCAGGGGGAGGCCGTCCAGTGGCCACCATGGCCATCGGAAGTGAAGAAAGGCTCGGGAATTGGTTTTCGTCGAAACACAGTAGGAAATCGCCCTCTCCTAGAGAGCGTTTTCCCAAGCGTGTTTCGGTGGGGTTTTAGGGTTTAGGGTTTTTTAGGGTTTAGGGTTTAGGGTTTAGGGTTTAGGGTTTAGGGTTTAGGGTTTAGGGTTTAGGGTTTTTTAGGGTTTAGGGTTTAGGGTTTAGGGGTTTAGGGTTTAGGGTTTAGGGTTTAGGGTTTAGGGTTTAGGGTTTAGGGTTTAGGGTTTAGGGTTTAGGGTTTAGGGTTTAGGGTTTAGGGTTTAGGGTTTAGGGTTTAGGGTTTAGGGTTTAGGGTTTAGGGTTTTTTTTTTTTTTTTTTTTGAAGCCACAGCCTCTCGGCTTGTGGAGTTTTATTAATAACATAAAAGAAAAACATGGGGCCCCATAGGGGAAGTACAAGCAGGGGGGAGACTTCCTATACCCCCACCTGGCTACTCCTATTGAGGCAAGCCTCCTAGCCAGAATGTAAAAAGAAAGAACTAGCTAAAACTAGATATTCTATGATCATCATAGAGTTTATAATACACTCTATGATGATATGACAAATGATGATACTAACATAGAGAAAAACTAATATAAGAACAAAGCTATCTTCTACCTCTGGCCTTATAAAGTCTTCAATACGGTGTACCTTTTCTTGTGCATCTTCCAAGTATGTATGAAATTGAATCATCCTTTACGTGCATATGTCATTCTGGCTGCTTGCCTGTTCCTTGCTCTTCTACTTCTTCTTGGGCCGGGTGTGAATGCCGTGCTATCTTCTGTTGATTCATTCATGTCATCAGCATTCTGACTTTCCATAGGTGCCTTTCCTTTGTCAAGCCCTCTAGAGCTGTCTTCATTGTCCGCAGCTTCCACCTCTTCATCATCACCCCATTTCCTCTCTTCACTACTAGCAGTGGGTAAATCTAAGCACGCTTGATTTAGCACTACTAATTTGCTAGGAGGCGAAATCCGATGTGGTAGGAAAGATGGCATACTTGGCATTGGATTAGGTTGTGAATTATTAATTGAGTTTGGGCTTGAAATTGGGTTTGTGTATTTTATTGTTGTGGGCCCCGCGGGAGTGTGTGGACTTGGGCTCGGGTGGGGGGGCCGTGTGGGTGTGGGGACGGGTTCCGGGTTGGGTTGGGCCGAGAGGGCTGCTGGGTTGGGTGCCGGGTTAGGGGTATTTCGGGTAGGGTTCCGGTTAGGGGTTTCTCGGTTAGGGTTTCCGGGTAGTGTAGGGTTAGGGTTTGACGGCGGCAAAGCTGAATTTGCGCCGGATTCCGGGGGGTTTTTTGGTGGCGGGGCGTTTCCGGGATGCGTGATTTCCGGAGTAGGATTTTGTGGGGTCGGGTTCAGGGTCGGGTCTGACCCGGAATTGGGTAGAGTTGGGCAATTGTGCCCTAACCCCGGTTTAGGGTTAGGGTTAGGGGCGGCGGAATTAGGGTTTATTGGTGGTTCCGGTAGGATAGGTGGGTTTCCGGGGTGGTTTCTGACAGGGTTTCCGGTGGTTTGGGTCGCCGGAGCTGCGGTTTTTGGTTCCGGGTTGGGTGGGTTAGGGCTAGGGTTTCCCAACCCCGGTATTGGATTAGGGTTTATTGGGGCGGTATTAGGGTTTGGGCCTGATTCCGGGAGAATGGGCCGATTTCCGGTAGGGTTTCCGGTAGGTGTCTCGACGGAAATTGGGCGATTTGATGGGGTTGTGTTTCCGACGGTGATGATGCCGGAATCAATCCGTTTCGATCGGCGAGAATGCCAATTTCGGTGAGGATTTGGGTGAGAATAGGTCATTTTGAGGAAGAGGCTATATTTCCAACATCCGAAACCACTTGAGGGGCCGTTTCGATCGCCGGAGTAGTATTTTCCATCAAATCCAAAGGTTGTTTTTGGTGGTTTTGTTTTTTTCTTTTGTGAGTTACGGTAGTCCATTCCCGGGGGGTTTGGGGCCGTAGATAGTGGTTTTGGGTTAGGGTTTTGACGGCTAGGGTTTGTAGGGGGTAGAGTAGGGTTAGGAGCCTTACCTTTTGCCGCGCCACCACCGAATCTTCACCGTGATTCCTCTTTTCCGGTTGCAATTCCGGGTGTTCCTTCCAACATCCTTGAAGATCATGTCCTTGCAACATACAAGTAGTGCAATATTTGGGTAGGAAATCATAACGAATCTTGTATGACATTGTTTCCATCTCCTCCCCATTCATGATTTGTATGTTATACCTTTGTGGGTGTTCTTGTAGCAAATCGGCTTCCACCTTGACCCTAGCACAACTAGGTCTTGTTTTGTTCAAAGTAGCCGCATCAATTGCAATTGGCCTCCCCACCGCCGAAGCTATGGAGAATAAAATCGATGGGACATAGAAATTGGGAGGTAAATTGGGGAAAGAAAGCCAAATTACCGCCATGCTTGTCTCTTCTTCCGGAGTAAACCCTATATCCCATTTGAAAGTTCTCATCAAGAAGGATTTGGAGTTCTCCTTTATCCAAAAATTAGGCCTTGACATCAAAGTGACATAGTCTTCTTCGATTGAACATCGAATCAACACATGCCTATTGTGCAAAAGCCCAATATTCACTTCCGCTTTCAATGAACATTGCTTAGGAATAGCCGTCCTCAAGAAAGCAATAGATGGCATTCCATGACTAAACTTACCAACTACGGCATACTTCAAATCTTGTTGTTCCACCATAGATGCAACTTCTTGATTAGTAAACCGAATTGTTGGCTCTCCATGAAGGTAGGTGATTGGTTTTTGTGGAATTGAGGGAGAAGGGTTTCGGCCAAGAGAGTTCTCGGCCAAACCATTACCGCCGCAAGCATTGTGGGTGTTGGTGACAATTTGGGAGTATGTTACGGGTTGGGGGATGGTCGCCGGGGGTTGGGTGACCTCGGGAGGAGGCCACCCTGTATCAATCACGGCCAGATTGGCCGGAATTTGGACCGAAGGTGTGGGTAGATGACACGCCGAAAATCGCCTCTCCTAGAGAGCGTTTTTTCGGACCGTGTTTCGGTGAAAAGTTTAGGGGTTTAGGGTTTAGGGTTTAGGGTTCGGGTTCGGGGTTCGGGGTTCGGGTTTGTGGGGTTCGGGTTCGGGTTCGTTCGGGTTCGGGGTTTAGGGGTTTGGTTCGGGTTTAGGGTTTAGGGTTTAGGGTTTAGGGTTTAGGGTTTAGGGTTTAGGTTTAGGGTTTAGGGTTTAGGGTTTAGGGTTTAGGGTTTAGGGTTTAGGGTTTAGGGTTTAGGGTTTAGGGTTTAGGGTTTTTTTTTTTTTTTTTTTTGAAGCCACGCCTCGCGGCTTGTGGAGTTTTATTAATAATAAAAAGAAAGACAAGGGGCCCCAAAGGGGAAGTACAAGTAGGGGGACTCATCCTATTACCCCACGAGACTATCCTATAAGGCCTAAAAAGAATACTAACTTTGAATGAAGGAAAAAGGAACTTGAAAATATCAAGTATTTAATGATCATCACGAGTTTATAATGCACTCTATGATGATGTTACAAATGATGATACTAAGATAAAGAAGAACTAACAAAAGGACAAAGCTATAGACTACCTCTCGGCTTTGATGAAGTCTTCAATATGATGTACCTTTTCTTGCTCATCCTCTAAATATGTATGAAATTGTATCATTCCCGGGAAGTTCGGAGTATTGCCCTTCTACGAAAAGCTCTTTCTCGCTCTCTTACTTCTTATAGGTTAAGGGGCTCTACCCGTTGCATTATACTTGGGAGTCCGTACGGACCCGTATCACCGATAGTAAAGGATGAAGATGAAGATACCCGTGAATGTACCTCCCGTGCTCGTCTAGTCGCTTCATTACCGATCGGCCCTTGGTGCTTCTAAGACATAATCACCCGGATCCTTGAACATGGTTGTCAAAGCCTCTGTCGTGCCCTCAAGTTCCAACCCCTCCTTTGTTGTGAATCCTAGCATCCTCGGTGCCCGTGGATGCAAAATATTCGCATCAAGTCGCACTATAGGTGTGTCAGAATCAATTGAGCCAACCGGGGACCTTGGCTCTCTAAAGTCCATAGTGATTTGGGCATACCCTTCTTCATCTGATTCGGCTTCCTCCTCAACACAATCATCACCCCACTTCCTCCTTTCACTACTTGAAGTAGGTAGCTCAACACAAGATTGATTAAGCTTAACCAAACCTTCAAAGGAATTTAAGGTACAAATAGGAGTGTATGTAGGTGCTTGGGGATTTAAAAACGAAATTGGGTTTTGGTTTGGGCTATAAGTGAGTCTCGGATTTTGGGTTATTGGGCCGAGGGGGTTGACGATTTGGGTTGGGCTTGTTCCCGGGTTAGGGGGATTCGGGTGGGCCGGGGGGTTGAGAATAATTGGGTTTGGTTCGGAAATTGGGCCCACGTAGGGAATGGGTTGGGTTTGGAGATGTGGGCCGGGTCGGGTTGCAGAACTGGGTGGGTATTTTGGGTGACCCGAAACCACTGTTGAAAGTGGTGTCGGGTTTAGGGGAGTTGGGCCGGGTAGGGTTACGTTCTCGGGTAGGGTTTGTTGTAGTGGTTTAGGGTTTTGGGTGGTGGTTTCGGGTAAGCTAGGTGGCGGCAGCTGCTGGAGGGGGACCGGAATACCAATGGAGTTTGCAGTAGTGGTTTCCGGTATCCCAGAATGGTTTCCGGTGGTGGTTTCCGGTGATCCAGAAATAGTAGGGTTTTGAGGGGTAGCGGTTTTAGGGTTAGGGAGGGTGGTTTCGGGGCTAGGGTTTACCGGATGGTTAGTGGTTTGCGGCGGGATGATGGTATTAGGGTTTAGAGGGCGGTAGGTGGTTTCCGGTAGGGTTTCTCTCCGGGGTTCTGTTTCCGGCGCCGGAACAGTGTTTCCGGCATGGAAAATTGCCGGAATTACTATTTTTTCCGCCAGAACAGTGGGGAAATTGGTTTTTTGTGTGGATTTTGAATTTTGTAGCAAGGATTTTTTGGTGTTCTTGCTAATAACAGTGGTCCATTCATTGGTTGGGGGGGGATTTTGCGATTTGGCTGGAATGTGTGGGTCAAGTAGGCTAGGGTTAGAAGATGAGGGGTTAGGGTTTGAGGACTTACCTTTGCCCTTTGCAGCCGCCGCCACCTTCTCTTCGCCATCAGTTTTTGCCTTTTCCGGCAGCAATTCCGGATGTATAATCCAACATCCATGAACATCATGCCCTTGTAGTTTACAATTGGGGCAATACTTGGGCAAGAAATCATACCTAATCTTGCCAGAATGCGTTTTTGTACCTTCTCCTTCTCCAATTTGAATATTGTATCTTGTGGGGTGTTCCTTCCTTAAGTCTGCTTCAACCTTAACCCTAGCACAACTAGGGCGAGTCTTGTTCTTGGTAGCCGCATCTATAGAGATAGGTTTGCCCACCGAAGATGCTAGGGATAGCAAAATTGATTCAACAAAAAAATTAGGAGCCAAGTTTGGGAAAGAAATCCAAATTACCGCAAGGCTTGTCTCCTCTTCCGGATTAAACCACATATCCCATTTGAATGTTCTCATCAAGAAGGATTTCGATTGTTCTTTAATCCAAAAACTTGGCCGAGACATCAATGAAACATAATCTTCTTCGATTGTACATCGAATCAAAACATGTCTATTGTGCAAAAGACCAACCTTTACCTCTGCTTTAAGCTCGCATTGCTTGGGTATTGCCGTCCTCAAAAAATTGAGATTTGGCATACCATGGCTAAACTTACCTATGACGGCAAAGTTTAGGTCTTGTTGTTCGATTGTCAAGGCCACTTCTTGGTCGCTAAGCCTTATGGTAGGCTCACCGTGAAGGTAATGGAGGGGCTTTCTCGGAAAATCAAATTTTCCGCCATGGCTAGGGTTTTCGCCATTGGCAGAAATTGAAGATTTGAAGAGATTGGCGAAGGTGGTGGGCTGGGGGTTGGTGTGGGATGTCGTCGGAGGCTGGACGACCTCGGGGGGAGGCCGTCCAGTGGCCACCATGGCCATCGGAGGACGGAAAGTGGGCTGGTTTGGATTTTCGTCGAAACAGTCGGAAATCGCCCTCAAGTTGAGAGCGTTTTTCCGTGCCTTGTTTCGGTGAAAAGTGGGTTTAGGGTTTAGGGTTTAGGGTTTAGGGTTTAGGGTTTAGGGTTTAGGGTTTAGGGTTTAGGGTTTAGGGTTTAGGGTTTAGGGTTTAGGGTTTAGGGTTTAGGGTTTAGGGTTTAGGGTTTTTTTTTTTTTGAAGCCACAGCCTCTCGGCTTGTGGAGTTTTATTAATAACATAAAAAGAAAACATGGGGCCCCATAGGGGAAGTACAAGCAGGGGGGAGAATTCCTATACCCCCACCTGGCTACTCCTATTGAGGCAAGCCTCCTAACCAGAATGCAAAAAGAAAGAACTAGCTAAAACTAGATATTCTATGATCATCATAGAGTTTATAATACACTCTATGATGATATTACAAATGATGATACTAACATAGAGAAAAACTAATATAAGAACAAAGCTATCTTCTACCTCTGGCCTTATAAAGTCTTCAATACGGTGTACCTTTTCTTGTGCATCTTCCAAGTATGTATGAAATTGAATCATCCTTTACGTGCATATGTCATTAAGGCGCTTGCCCGTTCCTTGCTCTTCTACTTCTTCTTGGGCCGGTGTGAATGCCGTGCTCTCTTCTCGTTGATTCATTCATGTCATCGCATTCGACTTTCCATAGGTGCCTTTCCTTTGTCAAGCCCTCTTGAGTCAGTCTTCATTGTCCGCAACTTCCACCTCTTCATCATCACCCCATTTCCTCTCTTCACTACTAGCAAGGGTAAATCTAAGCATGCTTGATTTAGCACTACTAATTTGCTAGATGGCGAAATCGATGTGGTAGAAAGGTTGGCATAGTTGGTATTGGATTAGGTTGGGAATTATTAGTTAGATTTGGGCTTGAAATTGGGTTTGTGTATTTTAGTGTTGTGGGCCCCGCGGGTGTGTGTGGACTTGGGCTCGGGTGGGGGGATCGTGTGGGTGTTGGGCGGGTTCCGGTTGGGTGGGGCCGAGTGGGCTCTTGGATTGGGTGCCGGTTAGGGGCTGTTTCGGGTAGGGTTCCGGGTAGGGTTTTCTCGGTTAGGGTTTCCGGGTAGTAGAGGGTTAGGGTTTGGTGGCGGCAAATCGAAATTTGCGCGGATTCCGGGGGGTTTCGGTGGTGGGGCGTTTCGGGGCCATAATTTCGGAATAAGATTTTGTGGGGTCGGTTCGGGGTCGGGTTTGACCCGAAATTGGGTGGAAGTGGGTCATTGTGCCCTAACCTCGGTTTAGGGCTAGGGTTATTGCCGGCGGTATTAGGGTTCAGCGGTGGTTCCGGAAGAATAGGTAGGTTTCCGGGATGTTTTCCGATGGGGTTTCCAGTGGTTTGTGTCGCCGGAGTTGCGGTTTTGAGAATTGGTTCCGGGTTGGGTGGGTTAGGGTTAGGGTTTACCAAACCCGGTATTAGGTTAGGGTTTATTGGGGCGGTATTAGGGTTTGGGCCTGTTTCCGGGAGAATGAGGTGGTTTCTGGTAGGGTTTCCGGTGGGTATATCGACGGGAATTGGCTGATTTGACTGGGAGGCTGTGTTTCCGACGGCTAATGACGCCGGAATCACTGTTTCAGTCGGCAGAAGGCCAATTTCAGTGAGGATTTGGGTGAGAATAGGCTGTTTTGAGGAAGAGGCTATATTTCCGACATCCAAAACCACCTGAGGGGCTGTTTCAGTCGCGGAATAGTATTTTCCATCAAATCCAAAGGCTGTTTTTGGGTGTTTTGTTTTTTTTTTTGTGAGTTACGGTGGTCCATTCCTGGGGGTGGTTTGGAGCCGTAGGTAGCGGTTTTGGGTTAGGGTTTTGACGGCTAGGGTTTGTAGGGGGTAAAGTAGGGTTAGGAGCCTTACCTTTTGCCGCCGCCACCACTGCATCTTCACCGTGATTCCTCTTTTCCGATTGCAATTCCGGGTGTTCCTTCCAACATCCTTGAAGATCGTGTCCTTGCAACATACAAGTAGTACAATATTTGGGTAGGAAATCATAACGAATCTTATATGAAATTGTTTCCATCTCCTCCCCATTCATGATTTGTATGTTATACTTTTGTGGGTGTTCTTGTAGCAAATCGGCTTCCACCTTGACCCTAGCACAACTAGGTCTTGTTTTGTTCAAAGTAGCCGCATCAATTGCAATTGGCCTCCCCACCGCCGAAGCTATGGAGAACAAAATCGATGGGACATAGAAATTGGGAGGTAAATTCGGGAATGAAAGCCAAATTACCGCCTTGCTTGTCTCTTCTTCCGGAGTAAACCATATATCCCATTTGAAAGTTCTCATCAAAAAGGATTTGGAGTTCTCCTTTATCCAAAAATTAGGTCTTGACATCAACGTGACATAGTCTTCTTCGATTGAACATCGAATCAACACATGCCTATTGTGCAAAAGCCCAATATTCACTTCCGCTTTCAATGAACATTGCTTTGGAATAGCCGTCCTCAAGAAAGCAATAGAGGGCATTCCATGACTAAACTTACCAACTACGGCATACTTCAAATCTTGTTGTTCCACCATAGATGCAACTTCTTGATTAGTAAACCGAATTGTTGGCTCTCCATGAAGGTAGGAGATTGGTTTTTGTGGAATTGAGGGAGAAGGGTTTCGGCCAAGAGAGTTCTCGGCCAAACCATTACCGCCGCAAGCATTGTGGGTGTTGGTGACAATTTGGGAGTATGTTACGGGTTGAGGAATGGTCGCCGGAGGTTGGGTGACCTCGGGAGGAGGCCACCCTGTATCAATCACGGCTAGATTGGCCGGAATTTGGACCGAAAGTGTGGGTAGATGACACGCCGAAAATCGCCTCTCCTAGAGAGCGTTTTTTCGGACCGTGTTTCGGTGAAAAGTAGGGTTTTTAGGGTTTAGGGTTTAGGGTTTAGGGTTTAGGGTTTAGGGTTTAGGGTTTAGGGTTTAGGGTTTAGGGTTTAGGGTTTAGGGTTTAGGGTTTAGGGTTTAGGGTTTAGGGTTTAGGGTTTAGGGTTTAGGGTTTAGGGTTTAGGGTTTAGGGTTTAGGGTTTAGGGTTTAGGGTTTAGGGTTTAGGGTTTAGGGGTTTTAGGGTTTAGGGTTTAGGGTTTAGGGTTTAGGGTTTAGGGTTTAGGGTTTAGGGTTTAGGGTTTAGGGTTTTTTTTTTTTTTTTTTTTTTTTTTGAAGCCACGACCTCTCGGCTTGTGGAGTTTTATTAATAACATAAAAGAAAAACATGGGGCCCCATAGGGGAAGTACAAGCGGGGGGAGACTTCCTATACCCCCACCTGGCTACTCCTATTGAGGCAAGCCTCCTAGCCGAATGTAAAAAGAAAGAACTAGCTAAAACTAGATATTCTATGATCATCATAGAGTTTATAATACACTCTATGATGATATGACAAATGATGATACTAACATAGAGAAAAACTAATATAAGAACAAAGCTATCTTCTACCTGCGGCCTTATAAAGTCTTCAATACGGTGTACCTTTTCTTGTGCATCTTCCAAGTATGTATGAAATTGAATCATCCTTTACGTGCATATGTCATTACTGGTTGCTTGCTGTTCCTTGCTCTTCTACTTCTTCTTGGGCCGGTGTGAATGCCGTGCTATCTTCTGTTGATTCATTCATGTCATCGCATTCGACTTTCCATAGGTGCCTTTCCTTTGTCAAGCCCTCTAGCGCTGTCTTCATTGTCCGCAGCTTCCACCTCTTCATCATCACCCCATTTCCTCTCTTCACTACTAGCGGTGGGTAAATCTAAGCACGCTTGATTTAGCACTACTAATTTGCTAGGAGGCGAAATCCGATGTGGTAGGAAAGATGGCATACTTGGCATTGGATTAGGTTGTGAATTATTAATTGAGTTTGGGCTTGAAATTGGGTTTGTGTATTTTATTGTTGTGGGCCCCGCGGGAGTGTGTGGACTTGGGCTCGGGTGGGGGGGCCGTGTGGGTGTGGGGACGGGTTCCGGGTTGGGTTGGGCCGAGAGGGCTGCTTGGGTTGGGTGCCGGTTAGGGGCACATTTCGGGTAGGGTTCGGTTAGGGGTTTCTCGGTTAGGGTTTCCGGGTAGTGTAGGGTTAGGGTTTGACGGCGGCAAAGCTGAATTTGCGCCGGATTCCGGGGGGTTTTTTGGTGGCGGGGCGTTTCCGGGATGCGTGATTTCCGGAGTAGGATTTTGTGGGGTCGGGTTCAGGGTCGGTTCTGACCCGGAATTGGGTAGAGTTGGGCAATTGTGCCCTAACCCCGGTTTAGGGTTAGGGTTAGGGCGGCGGAATTAGGGTTTATTGGTGGTTCCGGTAGGATAGGTGGGTTTCCGGGGTGGTTTCTGACAGGGTTTCCGGTGGTTTGGGTCGCCGGAGCTGCGGTTTTTGGTTCCGGGTTGGGTGGGTTAGGGCTAGGGTTTCCCAACCCCGGTATTGGATTAGGGTTTATTGGGGCGGTATTAGGGTTTGGGCCTGATTCCGGAGAATGGGCCGATTTCCGGTAGGGTTTCCGGTAGGTGTCTCGACGAAATTGGCCGATTTGATGGGGGGGCTGTGTTTCCGACGGCTGATGATGCCGGAATCACTGTTTCAGTCGGCAGAATGCCAATTTCAGTGAGGATTTGGGTGAGAATAGGCTGTTTTGAGGAAGAGGCTATATTTCCAACATCCGAAACCACTTGAGGGGCTGTTTCAGTCGCCGGAGTAGTATTTTCCATCAAATCCAAAGGTTGTTTTTGGTGGTTTTGTTTTTTTCTTTTGTGAGTTACGGTAGTCCATTCTGGGGGGGTTTGGGGCCGTAGATAGTGGTTTTGGGTTAGGGTTTTGACGGCTAGGGTTTGTAGGGGGTAGAGTAGGGTTAGGAGCCTTACCTTTTGCCGCCGCCACCACTGAATCTTCACCGTGATTCCTCTTTTCCGGTTGCAATTCCGGGTGTTCCTTCCAACATCCTTGAAGATCATGTCCTTGCAACATACAAGTAGTGCAATATTTGGGTAGGAAATCATAACGAATCTTGTATGACATTGTTTCCATCTCCTCCCCATTCATGATTTGTATGTTATACCTTTGTGGGTGTTCTTGTAGCAAATCGGCTTCCACCTTGACCCTAGCACAACTAGGTCTTGTTTTGTTCAAAGTAGCCGCATCAATTGCAATTGGCCTCCCCACCGCCGAAGCTATGGAGAATAAAATCGATGGGACATAGAAATTGGGAGGTAAATTGGGGAAAGAAAGCCAAATTACCGCCATGCTTGTCTCTTCTTCCGGAGTAAACCCTATATCCCATTTGAAAGTTCTCATCAAGAAGGATTTGGAGTTCTCCTTTATCCAAAAATTAGGCCTTGACATCAAAGTGACATAGTCTTCTTCGATTGAACATCGAATCAACACATGCCTATTGTGCAAAAGCCCAATATTCACTTCCGCTTTCAATGAACATTGCTTAGGAATAGCCGTCCTCAAGAAAGCAATAGATGGCATTCCATGACTAAACTTACCAACTACGGCATACTTCAAATCTTGTTGTTCCACCATAGATGCAACTTCTTGATTAGTAAACCGAATTGTTGGCTCTCCATGAAGGTAGGTGATTGGTTTTTGTGGAATTGAGGGAGAAGGGTTTCGGCCAAGAGAGTTCTCGGCCAAACCATTACCGCCGCAAGCATTGTGGGTGTTGGTGACAATTTGGGAGTATGTTACGGGTTGGGGGATGGTCGCCGGGGGTTGGGTGACCTCGGGAGGAGGCCACCCTGTATCAATCACGGCCGGATTGGCCGGAATTTGGACCGAAGGTGTGGGTAGATGACACGCCGAAAATCGCCTCTCCTAGAGAGCGTTTTTTCGGACCGTGTTTCGGTGGGGTTTAGGGTTTAGGGTTTAGGGTTTAGGGTTTAGGGTTTAGGGTTTAGGGTTTAGGGTTTTTTTTTTTTTTTTTTTTGAAGCCACAGCCTCGCGGCTTGTGGTATTTTATTAATAATAAATAAGAAAGACAAGGGGCCCCAAAGGGGAAGTACAAGCAGGGGGGACTCATCCTATTACCCCACTAGACTATCCTATAAGGCCTAATACTAGAAAAATCTAACAAGAATGTAGAAAAAAAGAACTCGACAAAACCAAATATTCTATGATCATCATAGAGTTTATAATACACTCTATGATGATATTACAAATGATGATGCTAACATAGTGAAGAAATAATATAAGCACGCAAGTACGATTATTTACCTCCGGCCTTATAAAATCCTCCATCTGCGGCATCGCTTCCTTATTAATCTCCAAATATTCCTGGAATTTAATCATAATCACAATCGTAATCAAACTCTCCAGGAATACGATAGGGGTTTCTTTCTCTGGCTTTTTCATTTTCTCTGGCGCATCTCCACTCAAACATCTTCTTCTTTTTTGCACTGATTGCCCTGACCCGCTCAAAAAAAGCTTCAATGGCAATTGGTGAAGGCTCCTTCTCTTGAGCAACTAGTTGTCCTGGCTGGTCTACCGAGGCATCCTCACCCAATTCCTGCTCCTCTACATCCATTTCTTCCTCCTCTACCTTATCCCCATCTGCCTCCTCATCGGTTACATCCTCTCCGTCTGTCTCACACCATTTCCTCCTAGCACTAGAAGTGGCTGACGGGGTCCTGGTATGGCTGGCGGATGGGATGTCAGAGTTGGATTTATTAAGGGTACAGGGCTGAGATGAAAGTGATAGATGTGGGTCAAAGGGGATTGGATTGTATGCTAAGGCTGCAGGATTTAGTTTTGCTTGTGAATTTGGGTTGAAATTGGAGCCCGAATCTGAGAGGGAAGGGCTTGCATTATTGGGTTGGATAATTTGTGTATTTGGGCTTGGATTCGGAGTAGGTATAATTGGGCTTGGGTTGGACGAGAGTGGGCTCGGGTTGGGGGGATGCGGGTGGGCTAGGGGTGTCGGGTTAGGGCTTGGGTGGGACAGCCCAATTAGGGGAACGGGTAGGGTTTCGATTGGGCTTCCGAAAACCACCAACGACGGTGGTTTAGGGTTTTGGGTTAGTGGTGGCGGGTGGTTTTGGGTGGGTGGTTTCGGCAAACCGGTGGGGTTTCCGATGGGGGGTCCGATGGGGGGGGCGGGTAAGTAATCGTGGTGGGTCGGGATTCCGGTCGGATAGGGCTAGCGGTTTGGGTGGTGTCGGGTAGGGTTTACATGCCCGAAACCGCCGCCGATAGCGGTTTAGGGCACGAGTGGGTGGCGGTGGTTAGGGTTAGGGTTTGTTGGGGGCGGTATCGGTAAACCGAGAATGGTTTCCGATCTTTGGGAGTTCGGTGGGGAGAAATTTGTGAGGGAGTTGAGGGGAGGGGGCGAGAGGCAAACGTCGCCATTAGGGTTTGTGACGACAACGATTGCTTTCGGATTAAGGGAAGAAGATTTGAGGATGTTAGCGTATGTTGGGGTTGGCATAGATGTAGGAGGGGGCCGGACGACCTCGGGAGGAGGCCGTCCGGTGGCCGTCGTGGCCATAGTAGGCCGGAAAAAGGTTGGCGATTGGTTTCGTAGAAACAATAGGAAATCGCCCTCTTCTAGAGAGCGTTTTCCCGAGCGTGTTTCGACGGGGGTTAGGGTTTAGGGTTTAGGGTTTAGGGTTTAGGGTTTAGGGTTTAGGGTTTAGGGTTTAGGGTTTAGGGTTTAGGGTTTAGGGTTTAGGGTTTAGGGTTTAGGGTTTAGGGTTTAGGGTTTAGGGTTTAGGGTTTAGGGTTTAGGGTTTAGGGTTTAGGGTTTAGGGTTTAGGGTTTAGGGTTTAGGGTTTAGGGTTTAGGGTTTAGGGTTTAGGGTTTAGGGTTTAGTGTTTAGGGTTTAGGGTTTAGGGTTTAGGGTTTAGTGTTTAGGGTTTAGGGTTTATGGTTTAGGGTTCAGGGTTTAGGGTTCAGGGTTTAGGGTTTAGGGTTTAGGGTTTAGGGTTTAGGGTTTAGGGTTTAGGGTTTAGGGTTTAGGGTTTAGGGTTTAGGGTTTAGGGTTTAGGGTTTAGGGTTTAGGGTTTAGGGTTTAGGGTTTAGGGTTTAGGGTTTAGGGTTTAGGGTTTAGGGTTTAGGGTTTAGGGTTTAGGGTTTAGGGTTTTTTTTTTTTTTTTTTGAAGCCACAGCCTCTCGGCTTGTGGAGTTTTATTAATAACATAAAAGGAAAACATGGGGCCCCATAGGGGAAGTACAAGCAGGGGGGAGACTTCCTATACCCCCACCTGGCTACTCCTATTGAGGCAAGGCTCCTAGCCAGAATGTAAAAAGAAAGAACTAGCTAAAACTAGATATTCTATGATCATCATAGAGTTTATAATACACTCTATGATGATATGACAAATGATGATACTAACATAGAGAAAAACTAATATAAGGACAAAGCTATCTTCTACCTCTGGCCTTATAAAGTCTTCAATACGGTGTACCTTTTCTTGTGCATCTTCCAAGTATGTATAAAATTGAATCATCCTTTACGTGCATATGTCATTCTGGCCGCTTGCCTGTTCCTTGCTCTTCTACTTCTTCTTGGGCCGGGTGTGAATGCCGTGCTATCTTCTGTTGATTCATTCATGTCATCAGCATTCTGACTTTCCATAGGTGCCTTTCCTTTGTCAAGCCCTCTAGAGCTGTCTTCATTGTCCGCAACTTCCACCTCTTCATCATCACCCCATTTCCTCTCTTCACTACTAGCAGTGGGTAAGTCTAAGCACGCTTGATTTAGCACTACTAATTTGCTAGGAGGCGAAATCCGATGTGGTAGGAAAGATGGCATACTTGGCCTTGGATTAGGTTGTGAATTATTAATTGAGTTTGGGCTTGAAATTGGGTTTGTGTATTTTTTTGTTGTGGGCCCCGCGGGAGTGTGTGGACTTGGGCTCGGGTAGGGGGGCCGTGTGGGTGTGGGGCCAGGTTCCGGGTTGGGTTGGGCCGAGAGGGCTGCTGGGTTGGGTGCCGGGTTAGGGCTATTTCGGGTAGGGTTCCGGGTAGGGTTTTCTCGATTAGGGTTTCCGGGTAGTGTAGGGTTAGGGTTTGGCGGCGGCAAAGCGTAAGTTGCGCCGGTTTCCGGGGGGTTTTCTGGTGGCGGACTGTTTCCGGGGGGCGTAATTTCCGGAGTAGGATTTTGTGGGGTCGGGTTCAGGGTCGGGTTTGACCCGGAACTGGGTAGAGTTGGGCAATTGTGCCCTAACCCCGGTTTAGGGTTAGGGTTAGGGGCGGCGGGAGTAGGGTTTATTGGTGGTTCCGGTGGGATAGGTGGGTTTCCGGGGTGGTTTCTGACAGGGTTTCCGATGGTTTGGGTCGCCGGAGTTGCGGTTTTTGGTTCCGGGTTGGGTGGGTTAGGGTTAGGGTTTCCCAACCCCGGTATTGGCTTAGGGTTTATTGGGGCGGTATTAGGGTTTGGGCCTGCTTCCGGGAGAATGGGCCGGTTTCCGGTAGGGTTTCCGGTAGGTGTCTCGACGGAAATTGGCTGATTTGATGGGGGGGCTGTGTTTCCGACGGCTGATGACGCCGGAATCACTGTTTCAGTCGGCAGAATGCCAATTTCAGTGAGGATTTGGGTGAGAATAGGTTTTTGAGGAAGAGGCTATATTTCCAACATCCGAAACCACCCGAGGGGTTGTTTCGCCGCGGAGTAGTATTTTCCATCAAATCCAAAGGTTGTTTTTGGTGGTTTTGTTTTTTTCTTTTGTGAGTTACGGTGGTCCATTCCTGGGGGGGGTTTGGGGCCGTAGGTAGTGGTTTTGGGTTAGGGTTTTGACGGCTAGGGTTTGTAGGGGGTAGAGTAGGGTTAGGAGCCTTACCTTTTGCCGCCGCCACCACTGAATCTTCACCGTGATTCCTCTTTTCCGGTTGCAATTCCGGGTGTTCCTTCCAACATCCTTGAAGATCATGTCCTTGCAACATACAAGTAGTGCAATATTTGGGTAGGAAATCATAACGAATCTTGTATGACATTGTTTCCATCTCCTCCCCATTCATGATTTGTATGTTATACCTTTGTGGGTGTTCTTGTAGCAAATCGGCTTCCACCTTGACCCTAGCACAACTAGGTCTTGTTTTGTTCAAAGTAGCCGCATCAATTGCAATTGGCCTCCCCACCGCCGAAGCTATGGAGAATAAAATCGATGGGACATAGAAATTGGGAGGTAAATTGGGGAAAGAAAGCCAAATTACCGCCATGCTTGTCTCTTCTTCCGGAGTAAACCCTATATCCCATTTGAAAGTTCTCATCAAGAAGGATTTGGAGTTCTCCTTTATCCAAAAATTAGGCCTTGACATCAAAGTGACATAGTCTTCTTCGATTGAACATCGAATCAACACATGCCTATTGTGCAAAAGCCCAATATTCACTTCCGCTTTCAATGAACATTGCTTAGGAATAGCCGTCCTCAAGAAAGCAATAGATGGCATTCCATGACTAAACTTACCAACTACGGCATACTTCAAATCTTGTTGTTCCACCATAGATGCAACTTCTTGATGAGTAAACCGAATTGTTGGCTCTCCATGAAGGTAGGAGATTGGTTTTTGTGGAATTGAGGGAGAGGGGTTTCGGCAAAGAGGGTTCTCGGGCCAAACCATTGCCGCCGCCAACGTTGTGGGTGTTGGTGACGATGTTGGAGTATGTAACGGGTGGGGGGACTGTCGCCGGGAGTTGGGTGACCTCGGGAGGAGGCCACCCCGTAGCCATCACGGCCAGAATGGCCGGAAAGTGGTCGAAAGCTAGGTGTAGGTGACACGCCGAAAATCGCCTCTCCTAGAGAGCGTTTTTTCGGACCGTGTTTCGGTGGGGTTTAGGGTTTAGGGGGGTTTAGGGTTTAGGGTTTAGGGTTTAGGGTTTAGGGTTTAGGGTTTAGGGTTTAGGGTTTAGGTTTAGGGTTTAGGGTTTAGGGTTTAGGGTTTAGGGTTTAGGGTTTAGGGTTTAGGGTTTAGGGTTTAGGGTTTAGGGTTTAGGGTTTAGGGTTTTTTTTTTTTTGAAGCCACAGCCTCGCGGCGTGTGGTATTTTATTAATAATAATAAAGAAAGACAAGGGGCCCCAGAGGGGAAGTACAAGCAGGGGGGGACTAGTCCTGTTACCCCACTAGACTATCCTATAAGGCCTAGAATTAAAATCTAACAAGAATGAAGAAAGAACGAACTTGACAAAACTAAGTATTCTATGATCATCATAGAGTTTATAATGCACTCTATGATGATATTACAAATGATAATGCTAACATAGTGAAGAAGTAATATAAGAGCGAAGATATGATCATCTACCTCCGGACTTATAAAATCCTCCACCTGCGGCACCACTTCCTTCTCGTCCTCCAAATAAGAGTAAAACTGAATCATTTCTTCTTGGAGTTGATTAGTGACTCAGGGGGCCCAACATACTTTGAGGGGTCCCTCATCTTTGACGCATCAAACTTGACTTTCTTCTTGGCTTCTCTCATTGGCATTTTCCTCACTCGTCTTACATCTTACCATCCCAGCTGTTCTTCCTTGTGAGTCTTTTCTTTGAAGTCTGCACATTGCGAGGAGACAAATTCCCATTTTGAATGACAAGCATTCTTTCCGGGACAATGGAGTCTTCCTCGGCATCTGACCACTCTGATGTGCTAGCTATATTACCAAAGGGATCGGACATTACCTGTCTCTGCTTGGCATGCCGTGCTGTTTCAGAATATAGCTCCCCCAGTGTCTTGCCGCCCATCTCATCTACATTACCAGCCCCCCCGTGAAGGACCCTCTAGTAAGTGTACCTGATCTGAGGCGTCTTCTACAGCAAGTGGTTCTGCATCCTCCTCAATAGCCTCATCTATCTCAGGATCTGTTTCCAGTGCCAGCTCCTCATCATCTGTGTCCTCATCATAGAGTCCATAAGCATCATAGTCCCGGGAGTTATGTGCAGGCTCTGCTAGGTACCGGACCATTTCTTCTTCGTCCTCTCGTGGTTCCGCCCAAATCCACATACTCCTCTACACTCGGATATGGGTAGTAAAATTGCTTGTCTTCAACTGCAGACTCTTAAAGGATTTCATACCCAAGAAGTGTCCATGTTTCTCCATTTTCCCCGTCAAAAGCTTGTCGAAGCAACATTATGTCTTCTATCTCCGAACCATCTCCTTCTTCCCCAACTTCCTCTCCATCGGTCTCACACCATCGCTTTCTCTCACTGTCTGAGGGGGCAGTCGTGGCGGTACTAACAGAGGGAATGTCGGAATTGGCTTCATTTAAAGTGCAAGGTTGTGGAGGAAATGAGAAGGCATTTTTAAGCCAACTTTGAGTAGATGGGCTTTTTGTGATTGGGTTGTATTCTTGGGCTGTGGAATTAAGAATTGGCTTTGTAGGTGGGTTTGATGTTGAGCCCGTATCTGATATGGATTGTGGGCTTGGATTTTCGGATTGGGTATTTTTGGATTGGGCCGAGAGGGGTTTGGGTTGGGCCGAGGGGGTTGGGCTCGGGGTAGGGGTTGGGCTCGGGTTTGGGGGGGGGTAGGGTTAATTGAATTTGTGGTCTCGGGTTCGGGTATGGGTAGGGGGTCGGGTGGGTCGATTTCCGGGTCAGGGTTGATGTCGGGTGTGGATTTTTTTGTCGGGTCGGGTTGCGGGTAATTAGGGTTTAGTGGGGGGGCGGTTTCGGGTAGCGGTTTAGGGTTTAGTGGCGGTATTGGGCTAGGGGTGGTTTCGGGAGGAGGGGGTTGCGGCAGGGGGGTTTCCGTGATTATTTCCGGCACCAGTGGGGTGGCGGAGGGTGGTTTTCTGGTGGGAGGGTGGCAGAAGTGTTGGTGGCGGGTTCAAGAGGGGTGGTTTTAGGGTTAGGGTTTTGAGAGTGGTTTTGGGCCAAACAAGGCCCAATGGGGGGGGCGGGTAGTAGGGTTTCTGGTTGGTGGTTTCCGGGAGCAGGGGTGGTCGCCGGTAGGGTTTCCGGTAGGTTTCCGACGCCGCCTAGGGTTCCGGTAGGGTTTCCGGTAGGGTTTCCGGCGCCGCCAAGGATTCCGGTAGGGTTTCCGGCGTCGGAAATTTTAGGGGGGTGTTTTTTGGTCGGAAAACGATTCCGACACACGACGAGTGTTTCCGATAGCCCTAGCCCTAGGCTCCGGAATCACTGTTCCAGTGATTTTTGAGGGTGGTTTTGGGTTTTGATTCTTGTTTTTCTTGTTTTTCCGAGTGACTGTAGTCCAATTGTTGGATGGGGCATGAATCAAAGCATTGGCAGTTGGGATAGGGTTTTGTTGGCTAGGGTTAGACGAAGAGGGAGTAGGGATTGAAGCCTTACCTTTGCCTATTTCCACTTCGTCGCCTTTGCCGTCGCCACCTTGCCACCATCACTGTCCTTAGCTTTTTCCGGCCGTAATGCTGGTTTTAGATTCCAACATCCATCAACATCATGCCCTTGAAGCTTGCAATTAGTACAATATTTTGGCTTGAAGTCATATCTAATTTTTTGTAATTCAGTTGTGATTCCATCTCCTTCACCCACTTGAATTACAACATGTGGGGATGGCTTTTTAGCAAATCAAATTCCACTTTGACTCTAGCACAACTTGGCCTTGTTTTATTCAAAGTGGCCGCATCAATGGCAATTGGGGAACCCACGCCGCCGCCAAAGAGAAAAGGGTAGACTCTCCATAGTAGTGTGGGGATAGTCCGGGGAGTGAAATCCATCCATACGCAAATCTACTCTCCTCCGCCGGATTAAAAGATACATCCCATTTGAAGGTTCTCATCAAATAGGGTCTAGACTTCTCCTTAATCTCAAAAGTTTGTCTTGACATCAAAGTGTCAAAATCTTCACCAATTGTGCATCTAATCAAGACATGCCTATCACAAAGCAAACCAATACGTACCTCCGCCTTCAATCCACATTGCTTTGGGATGGCGCTTCTCAAGAAAGCAATATCCGGCCATCCATGGCTAAATTTGCCAACTACCGCCATTGTTAAGTCTTGGTGATGAATCATCACCTCCACCTCCTTCTTCTCAAACCTCGATAGTAGGCTCGCCATGTAGGTACACAATAGGTTTGATTGGAATCGACATAGCCATGGGAGATGAAGTGCCGCAAGACGTCGGATTTCCGCCATTGCGCTTCGAAAACCGAATCGACGGGATGTTGGGGGCGATTTGAAGAGATTAGAATAGTTGAGGGGTTGCGCGGGGATGGTGGGGTGATGGCCGACCTCGGGAGGAGGCCGCCGCGGGTCGGATTGGCCATCAAAGGCCGGGAAGGCTTTGGGAATTGGGTCGCCGAAAATCGCCTCAAGTTGAGAGCGTTTTCGCGGACCGTAGGGTTTAGGGTTTAGGGTTTAGGGTTTAGGGGGGTTAGGGTTTAGGGTTTAGGGTTTAGGGTTTAGGGTTTAGGGTTTAGGGTTTAGGGTTTAGGGTTTAGGGTTTAGGGTTTAGGGTTTAGGGTTTAGGGTTTAGGGTTTAGGGTTCGTGGTTCGGGGTTCGTGGTTCGTGGTTCGGGGTTCGTGGTTCGTGGTTCGGGTTCGTGGTTCGTGGTTCGTGGTTCGTGGTTCGTGGTTCGTGGTTCGTGGTTCGTGGTTCGTGGTTCGTGGTTCGTGGTTCGTGGTTCGTGGTTCGTGGTTCGTGGTTCGTGGTTCGTGGTTCGTGGTTCGTGGTTCGTGGTTCGTGGTTCGTGGTTCGTGTCGGTTCGTGGTTCGTGGTTCGTGGTTCGTGGTTCGTGGTTCGTGGTTCGTGGTTCGTGGTTCGTGGTTCGTGGTTCGTGGTTCGTGGTTCGTGGTTCGTGGTTCGTGGTTCGTGGTTCGTGGTTCGTTCAGGTTCGTGGTTCGTGGTTCGTGGTTCGTGGTTCGTGGTTCGTGGTTCGTGGTTCGTGGTCCGTGGGTTCGTGGTTCGTGGTTCGTGGTTCGTGGTTCGTGGGTTCGTGGTTCGTGGTTCGTGTGGTTCGTGGTTCGTGGTTCGTGGTTCGTGGTTCGTGGTTCGTGGTTCGTGGTTCGTGGTTCGTGGTCTCGTGGTCGGGTTCGTGGTTCGTGGTTCGTGGTTCAGTGGTTCGTGGTTCGTGGTTCGTGGTTCGTGGTTCGTGGTTCGTGGTTCGTGGTTCGGTTCGTGGTGGTTCGTGGTTCGTGGTGTGGTTCGTGGTTCGTGGTTCGTGGTTCGTGGTTCGTGGTTCGTGGTCGTGGTCGTGGTTCGTGGTTCGTGGTCTGTGGTTCGTTCGTGGTTCGTGGTTCGTGGTTCGTGGTTCGTGGTTCGTGGTTCGTGGTTCGTGGTTCGTGGTTCGGTGGTTCGTGGTTCGTGGTTCGTGGTTCGTGGTTCGTGGTTCGGGGTTCAGTGGTTCAGTGGTTCGTGGTTCGTGGTTCGTGGTTCGTGGTTCGTGGTTCGTGGTCCAGTGGTTCGTGGTTCAGTGGTTCTGTGGTTCGTGGTTCGTGGGTTCAGTGGTTCGTGGTCCGTGGTTCGTGGTTCAGTGGTTCGTGGTTCGTGGTTCGTGTGGTTCGTGGTCCGTGGTTCGTGGTTCAGTGGTTCGTGGTTCGTGGTTCGTGGTTCGTGGTTCGTGGTTCGTGGTCGTGGTTCGTGGTCGTGGTGGTCGTGGTTCGTGGTTCGTGGTCGTGGTTCGTGGTCCGTGGTCGTGGTTCAGTGGTTCGTGGTCTGTGGTTCGTGGTTCGTGGTCGTGGTCTGTGGTTCGTGGTTCGTGGTTCGTGGTTCAGTGGTCCGTGGTCTGTGGTTCGTGTGGTCCGTGGTCGTGTGGTTCGTGGTCCGTGGTCCGTGTCAGTGGTCCGTGTCCGGGTCTGTGGTTCGTGGTCCGTGTCCGTGGTCCGTGTGTCCGTGGTCCGTGGTCCGTGGTCCGTGTCCGTGGTCCGGTCCGTCCGTGTCCGTGTCCGTGTCCGTGTCCGTGTCCGTGTCCGTGTCCGTGTCCGTGTCCGTGTCCGTGTGTCCGTGTCCGTGTCCGTGTCCGTGTCCGTGTCGTGTCCGTGTGTCCGTGTCCGTGTCCGTGTCCGTGTCCGTGTCCGTGTCCGTGTCCGTGTCCGTGTGTCCGTGTCCGTGTCCGTGTCCGTGTCCGTGTCCGTGTCCGTGTCCGTGTCCGTGTCCGTGTCCGTGTCCGTGTCCGTGTCCGTGTCCGTGTCCGTGTCCGTGTCCGGCCGTGTCCGTGTCCGTGTGGCCGTGGCTCAGGCCCAGGCTCAGGCTCTCAGGCTCAGGCTCAGGCTCAGGCTCAGGCTCAGGCTCAGGCTCAGGCTCAGGCTCAGGCTCAGGCCAGGCCTCAGGCCAGGGCTCAGGCCAGGCTCAGGCCAGGCTCAGGCTCAGGCTCAGGCTCAGGCCTCAGGCTCAGGCTCAGGCTCAGGCTCAGGCCTCAGGCCCAGGCCTAGGCTCAGGCTCAGGGCTCAGGCTCAGGCTCAGGCTCAGGCTCAGGCTCAGGCTCAGGCTCAGGCTCAGGCCCAGGCTCAGGCTCAGGCTCAGGCCCAGGCTCAGGCTCAGGCCTCAGGCTCAGGCCCAGGCCAGGCTCAGGCTCAGGCTCTCAGGCCAGGCTCAGGCCAGGCTCAGGCTCAGGCCAGGCCAGGCTCAGGCTCAGGCCAGGCCTCAGGCTCAGGCCTAGGCCAGGCTCAGGGCTCTAGGCTCAGGCCTCAGGCTCAGGCCTAGGCTCAGGCTCAGGCTCAGGCCCAGGCTCAGGCTCAGGCTCAGGCTCAGGCTCAGGCCTAGGCTCAGGCCTAGGCTCAGGCTCAGGCCTAGGCCTCAGGCCTAGGCAGGCTCAGGCTCAGGCCTCAGGCTCAGGCCCAGGCCAGGCTCAGGCTCAGGCCTCAGGGCTCAGGCTCAGGCCTAGGCCTAGGCCTCAGGGCCTAGGCCTAGGCTCAGGCCTAGGCCTAGGCCTCAGGCTCAGGCCTAGGCTCAGGCCAGGCCAGGCCTCAGGCCAGGGCCTCAGGCTCAGGCCCAGGCCAGGCTCAGGCCTAGGCTCAGGCTCAGGCCTAGGCTCAGGCTCAGGCCCAGGCTCAGGCCCAGGCTCAGGCTCAGGCTCAGGCTCAGGCCCAGGCCAGGCCCAGGCTCAGGCTAGGCCTCAGG
This sequence comes from Anisodus tanguticus, assembly GCA_034509755.1. Lineage (NCBI taxonomy): Eukaryota > Viridiplantae > Streptophyta > Magnoliopsida > Solanales > Solanaceae > Anisodus > Anisodus tanguticus. Next base: position 57,401,853 of record CM067545.1, read on the forward strand.
CCAGGCTCAGGCCTCAGGCCTAGGCTCAGGCCTAGGCCCAGGCTCAGGCTCAGGCTCAGGCCTCCTAGGCTCAGG
>CM067546.1:0-70869 GCA_034509755.1 Anisodus tanguticus
GTGGTTCGTGGTTCGTGGTTCGTGGTTCGTGGTTCGTGGTTTAGGGTTTAGGTTTAGGGTTTAGGGTTTAGGGTTCGGGTTCAGGGTTCAGGGGTTTAGGGTTTAGGGTTTAGGGTTTAGGGTTTAGGTTTTAGGGTTTAGGGTTTAGGGTTTAGGGTTTAGGTTTAGGTTTAGGGTTTAGGGTTTAGGGTTTAGGGTTTAGGGTTTAGGGTTTAGGGTTTTTTTTTTTGAAGCCACGACCCGCGGCTTGTGGAATTTTATTAATAATAAAAAGAAATACAAGGGGCCCCAAAGGGGAAGTACAAGTAGGGGGGACTCATCCTATTACCCCACTATACTATCCTATAAGGCCTAGGAATAAAAATCTAACAAGAATGTAGAAAAAAAGAACTCGACAGAACCAAATATTCTATGATCATCATAGAGTTTATAATACACTCTATGATGATATTACAAATGATGATGCTAACATAGTGAAGAAATAATATAAGCACGCAAGTACGATTATTTACCTCCCATTCTTATAAAATCCTCCATATGCGGCATCTTTTCCTTATCATTCTCCAAATATTCCTGAAATTTAATCATAGTCATAATCATAATCAAACTCTGCGGGTATACGATAGGGGTTTCTTTCTCTGGCTTTTTCTCTTTCTCTGGCGCATCTCCACTCAAACATCTTCTTCTTTTTTTCACTGATTGTCCTGACTCGCTCAAAGAAAGCTTCAATGGCAATTGGTGAAAGCTCCTTCTTCTCCGAACAATTATTTGTCCCGGCTGGTCTGCAGAAGCATCCTCACCCAATTCCTTTTCCCCTACCTCCATTTCTTTCTCCTCTACCTCATCCCCATCTGCCTCCTCATCAGTTACGTCCTCTCCGTCTGTCTCACACCATTTCCTCCTAGCACTAGAAGTGACTGACGGGGTCTTGGTATGGCTGATGGAGGGGATGTCAGAGTTGGATTTATTAAGGGTACAAGGTGAGGTGAAAGTGATAGATGAGGGTCGGCGGGGATTGGATTGTATGCTAAGGCACAGGATTTAGTTTTGCTTGTGAATTTGGGTTGAAGTTGGAGCCCGAATACGAAAGGGAAGGGCTTGCATTATTGGGTTGGATAATTTGTGTATTTGGGCTTGGATTTTCGGAATGGGTATTTTTAGATTGGGCCGTATTTAAATTAGGTTGGGCCGAGAGGGGTGTGGGGTTGTGAGGTGGGCTCGGGTTAGGGGAGGGGTTCGGGTTGATGTTGGGTACGGGTCTCAGTAGTGGGTTGCGGGTCGGGCGGGGTTTCGGGGTCGGGGGGTAGTTTCGGGAATAGGGTTTTCTAGTGGGTTGGGTGGCGGTGGTTTAGGGTTTATCGTTAGGGTGGTTTCGGGTAGTATCGGTTTAGGGTTTTGGGGCGGTTTTGGGTAGGAATTGGTGTCGGGGGTAGTGGTTTGAGGTGGAGGGATGGCGGAAAAAATTTCCGACACCCGAGAGGTGGCTCGCAGTGGTGGTTTTCGGCGCAGAGTGCGCTTTTGGTAGTGGTTTCAAGGGAGGTGGTATTAGGGTTAGGGTTTGGAAGGGGGTTTAGGGTCAATGGGGGCCCAATGAGGGTGGCGGCTGGTAGGGATACTGGAGGTTGGTTTCCGGGATCAGGGGTGGTCGCCGGTAGGGTTTCCGGTAGGTTTCCGGCGCCGCCTAGGGTTCCGGTTAGGTTTCCGGTATGGTTTCCGGCGCCGCCAAGGATTCCGGTGGGGTTTCCGGCGTCGGAAATTTTAGGGAGGTCATTTTTTGGTGGGAATTCGATTTCCGACACCTGGGCAGCGTTTCCGATAGCCGTAGGCTGCGGAACCACTGTTCCAGTGACCGAAATCACTGTTCCAGAGGGTTTTGTGGGAGGTTTTTGATTTTGTTTCTTGTTTTTTCTGGATTTTCCGGAAACTGTTATCCAGTTGTTGGATGGGGGGGTATTAACGCATTGGTTTTTGAGATAGGGGCTTGTTGGCTTGGGATAGACGAAGAGGGAGAGGGGTTGGAGACCTTACCTTTGCCTATTGTCGCCGCCGACGCCTCCTTGCCGCCATCAACTGCTTTAAAATTTTCCGGCCTCAATTCTGGCTTGAGATTCCAACATCCATTAACATCATGCCCTTGAAGCTTGCAATTAGTACAATATTTTGGCTTGAAGTCATATCTAATTCTTTGAGATTCGGTTGTGATTCCATCTCCTTCACCCACTTGAATTACAACATGTTGGGGATGGCTTTTTAGCAAATCAAATTCCACTTTGACTCTAGCACAACTTGGCCTTGTTTTATTCAAAGTGGCCGCATCAATGGCAATTGGGGAACCCACTGCCGCTGCCAAAGAGAAAAGGGTAGTCTCTCCATAGTAATGTGGGGATAATCCGGGGAATGAAATCCATCCATACGCAAATCTACTCTCCTCCGCCGGATTAAAAGATGCATCCCATTTGAAGGTTCTCATCAAATAGGGTCTAGTCTTCTCCTTAATCTCAAAAGTTTGTCTTGACATCAATGTGTCAAAATCTTCACCAATTGTGCATCTAATCAATACATGCCTATCACAAAGCAAACCAATACGTACCTCCGCCTTCAATCCACATTGCTTTGGGATGGCATTCCGTAGGGAAAGCTATGTCGGGCCGCCCATGGCTAAACTTTCCAACAATTGCGAGAGTTAATTCTTGGTGATGAATCATCACCTCGACTTCCTTCTTCTCAAACCTAATTGTAGGCTCACCATGTAGGTAAACAATAGGCTTGATTGGGATTGGAATTGACATGGGAGAGGGGTCGCCGCAAGGCCTAGAGTTTCCGCCATTGGCGCTTCGAAATCGCAATGGCGGGATGGTAGGGGTTGCTTTGAAGAGATTTGAGTAGTCTAGGGGGTGCGCGGGGGGTTGGGAGGGTGATGGCCGACCTCGGAGGAGGCCGCCGGTGGCGGAATGGCCATAATTGGCCGGAAGTTGAGTTTGGAAATTGTCGCCAAATCGCCCTCGCCTTGGGGGTTTAGGGTTTAGGGTTTAGGGTTTAGGGTTTAGGGTTTAGGGTTTAGGGTTTAGGGTTTAGGGTTAAGGGTTTTTTTTTTTTTTTTTGAAGCCGTTAGACTCGTAGGTCTAGCGGAGTTTTATTAATAATAATAAAAAGACAAGGGGCCCCATAGGGGAAATACAAGCAGGGGGGAGATTTCCTGTTACCCCACTATATTACTCCTATAAGGCCTAGAAACTATAATCTAACAGAATGTAAAAAGAAAGAACTTGACAACACCAAATATTCTATGATCATCATAGAGTTTATAATGCACTCTATGATGATATTACAAATGAGGATGCTAACATAATGGAGAAGTAATATAAGCACGAAGATGTGATCATCTACCTTCGGACTTATAAAATCCTCCAACTGCTGCTTCACTTCCTTCTCGTCTTCTAGGTATTCTTGAAATTTGATCATTTCTTCTTGGAGTTGACTAGTGACTCAGGAGGCCCAACATATTTTGAAGGATCTCTCATCTTGTTGCATCGAACCGGACTTTCTTCTTGGCTTCTCTCATTGGCATTTTCCTTACCGTTGGCATCTTGCCATCCCAGCTGTTCTTCCTTGTGAGCTTCTTCTTCATACTTTGCCCATTTCGAGGCGATAGGTTCCCATTCTGAATGACAAGCATGCGCTCTGGATCCAAAGAGTCTTCCTCGGCCTCCGACCACTGCGATGTGCCGAGCAACATTACCAAAGGGATCGGACATTACCCGTCTCTGTTTTGCACTGTCTCTTGTCGCTTCGAGTAGAGTTCTCCCGGCGTCTTTCCTCCCATCTCGTCCACATTACCAGGCCCCCCGATTAGGACCCTCCAATAAAAGTACGATGCGGGCCGATCTCCACCGCTATCGGCTCGCTTCCTCGTCAATATCCTCATCGGCCTCATGACTCATATTGCCTATCTCCACCTCCATATCATCACCTCTCGAGTCCTCATCATATAATCCATATGTATCATAGTCGCGGAAATTATGTGCTCGGTTCTGCTAGAAACAAGAGCCATCTCTTCTTCATCATCCGTATTACCACCCGATTCTACATACTCCTCTACACCGAGATCCGGATAATAAGCTCGTTTATCTTCTACTGCCTCAAAAGATGACATTCCCATAAAATGTCCATGTTTCGCCATTTTCCTGTCAAACACTTGTCTAAGTCGTTCTCTGTCGGACAACCCAGAACCAACTTCCTCCATCTCCGCCTCCTCTCCCTCTGTCTCACACCATTTCTTTTTCTCACTATCGAGAGGAGTAGTTGTGGCGATACTAACGAGAGGGAATGTCAGAGGTGGCTTCATTTAGAGTGCAAGGTTGTGGAGGGAATGAGAATGCATTTTTTAGCCAATTTTGAGTGGATGGGCTTTTTATGATTGGGTTGTATTCTTGGGCTGTGGGATTTAGAATTGGCTTTGTAGGTGGGTTTGATGTTGAGCCCGTATCTGAAACGGACTGTGGGCTTGTATTTTCGGAATGGTTATTTTTGGATTGGGCCGAGTGGGGGTTGGGTTGGGCCGAGTGGGTTGGGCTCGGGGTGAGGGTTGGGCTCGGGTTTGGGGGGTAGGGTTAATTGAATTTGGGGGTTCGGTTTCGGGTATGGGTATTGGGTCGGGTGGGTCAATTTCCGGGTCGGGGGTGGGTTCGGGTAGGGACTTTTTAGCGGGTCGGGTTGCGGGTAATTAGGGTTTAGTGGGGGGCGGTTTGGGGTAGCGGTTTAGGGTTTTGTGGGGGGGCAGTTTTGGGTAGCGGTTTAGGGTTTTGTGGGGGGGCGGTTTTGGGTAGCGGTTTAGGGTTTAGTGGCGGTAGTGGGCATGGATTGGTTTCTGGAAGAGGGGTTTGCGGCGGAGGGTTTGCCGACAATATTTCCGGCACCAGTGGGGTGGCGGAGGGGTGGTTTGCTGGCGGTAAGGTGGTGATTTTTTTGGTGGCGGGGTCATTAGGGTTTAGAGGGTGGTTTTGGGTCAAACAAGGCCCATTGGGGGGGGTGGGCAGTAGGGTTTCTGGTTGGTGGTTTTCGGGAACAGGGGGGGTCGCCGATAGGGTTTCCGGTAGGTTTCCGGCGCCGCCTAGGGTTCCGGTAGGGTTTCCGGTAGATTTTCCGGCGCCGCCACTGATTCCGGTAGGGTTTCCGGCATCGAAAATTTTGGGGGGGTCGTTTTTTGGTGGGGATTCGATTTCCGACACCTGGACAGTGTTTCCGATAGCCCTAGGCCTCGGAATCACTGTTCCAGTCGCCGAAAACACTGTTCCAGAGGGTTTTGTGGGTGGTTTTTGGTTTTGATTCTTGTTTTTCTTATTTTTTCCGGTGACTGTAATCCATTTGTTGGATGGATGAGGGATCAAAGCATTGGTTGTCGAGGGAGGGGTTTGTTGGCTAGGGTTAGACGAAGAGGGATTAGGGTTTGAAGCCTTACCTTTGCTTGTTGTCACTGCCATCGCCGCCTTGCCCCCATCGATTTCCTTAGCTTTTTCCGGTCGTAGCTCTGGCTTGAGAGTCCAACATCCATCAACATCATGTCCTTGTAATTTACAGTTGGTACAATATTTCGGTTTGAAATCATATCTAATTTTTTGTAATTCAGAAGTGATTCCATCCCCTTCACCCACTTGGATTACAACATGTGGGGGATGAGTCTTAAGCAAATCAAATTCCACTTTAACTCTAGCACCAACCATGCTTGGTCTAGTTTTGTTCAATGTGGCCGCATCAATGGCTATAGGGGTACCTACTGCCGCCGCCAACGAGAATAAAGTGGATTCTCCATAGTAGTGTGGTGATAATCCCGGAACGAGATCCCACCCATACGCAAATCGACTTTCCTCCGAAGGATTGAATGTAACATCCCATTTGAAGGTTCGCATCAAATAGGGCTTCGTCTTCTCCTTTATCTCAAATGTTTGTCTTGACATTAAAGTATCAAAATCTTCTCCAATTGTGCATCGAATCAAGACATGCCTATCACAAAGCAAACCAATACGTACCTCCGCCTTCAAGCCACATTGCTTTGGGATGGCAGTTCTCAAGAAAGCTATATCTGGCCAACCATGGCTAAACTTGCCGACTACCGCCATTGTTAAGTCTTGGTGATGAATCATCACCTCCACCTCCTTCTTCTCAAACCTAATAGTAGGCTCACCATGTAGGTACACAATAGGCTTGAGTGGAATCGATATAGCCATGGGGGATGGAGTGCCGCGAGGCGTTGGAGTGCCGCCATTGACAGTTTCGGAAAACTGAATCGACGGGATGTTGGGGGCTGATTTGAAAAGGTTAGAATAGTTGAGGGGTTGCGTAGGGATGGTAGGGTGAAGGCCGACCTCAGGAGGAGGCCGGCCACTGGCCGGAATGGCCATGAAAGGCCGGAAAGGCTGTTTGGGAAATTGTCGCCGAGAATCGCCTCAAGTTGAGAGCGTTTTCTCGGACCGTGTTTCGGTGGGTTTGGGGTTTAGGGTTTAGGGTTTAGGGTTTAGGGTTTAGGGTTTAGGGTTTAGGGTTTAGGGTTTAGGGTTTAGGGTTTAGGGTTTAGGGTTTAGGGTTTAGGGTTTGGGTTCGGGTTCGGGTTCGGGGTTGAGGTTCGGGGTTCGGGGTTTAGGGTTTAGGGTTTAGGGTTTAGGGTTTAGGGTTTTTTTTTTTTTTTTTTGAAGCCACGGCCTCGCGGCTTGTGGTATTTTATTAATAATAAATAAAGACAAGGGGCCCCAAAGGGGAAGTACAAGCGAGGGGGACTCATCCTATTACCCCACTAGACTATCCTATAAGGCCTAAAAATAAAACTAACTTTGAATGAAGGAAAAAGGAACTTGAAAAAATCAAGTATTTAAGGATCATCACGAGTTTATAATGCACTCTATGATGATATTACATATGATGATACTAAGATAAAGAAGAACTAACAAAAGGACAAAGCTATGTACTACCTCGGCTCCGATGAAGTCTTCGATATGATGTATCTTTTCTTGCTCATCCTCTAGATATGTATGAAATTGTATCATTCTTTGGGTAGATCGGAGTAGGGCCTTTCGGCGAAATGCTCTTAGTGCCCTCGCACTTCGATAGGCTCGGGGCCCTACCTAATGCATTATATGTCGGTGTCGACACCTTCTCAATCGGTACGTATCTTTGTGGCCGGCGGGCTATGTATAGACACGGTATCACCAGATAGTAAAAGATGAAGATGAAGATACTGTGAGTGTAACTCCTGTGGTCTTTCCGGTATCTTCAAAGCTGTTTACGCCCTTGGTGCTTCTAAAACATAATCAGCTGGATCCTTGAATATGGTTGTCAGTGCCTCTGTCATGCCTTCCAATTCTAATCCCTCCTTTGTAGTGAATCCTAGCATCCTTAGTGCCCTTGGGTGCAAAATATTCGCATCAAGTCGCACTATAGGCGTGTCGGAATCGATTGAGCCAACCGGAGATCTTGGCTCTCTAAAGTCCATAGTAATTTGGGCATACCCTTCTTCATCTCGATTCGGCTTCCTCCTCGACACACTCATCACCCCACTTCCTCCTTTCACTACTTGAGGTAGGCAACTCAACACAAGATTGATTAAGCTTAACCAAGCCTTCAAAGGAGTTTAAGGTACAAAGAGGAGTGTATGTAGATGCTTGGGGATTTAAACACGAAATTGGGTTTTGGTTTGGGCTCATGGGTCTCGGGTTTTGAGTTATTGGGCCGAGGGGGGCGTCAATTCGGGTAGGGTTTGGTCTCGGGTTGGGGGGTAGTATCCGTGTAGAATTGGTTGGGCTTTGAGTTATTGGGCCGAGAAAAGGACTCGGGTTTTGGGTATTGGGTCGGGTCGGGTTTCCGTCACGGGTGGGGAATTAGGGTTACCCGAAACTACTATGGTAAGTGGTTTAGGGTTTACGGAAATTTGCGGTGAATGGAGTTTGGGTCGGGTAGGGTTGGGGTTTCGGGTAGGGTTTCGGTAAATGGGTTAGGGTTTTGGTTAGCGGTTTTGGGGAGGTGAAGCGGCGGCGGTTCTACCGGAAATCCGGGGATGTTTCCGGTATGGTTTTCCGGCGCCTCAGAGTTGTTTCCGATAGCGGTTTCGTTTGCTAGGGTTTAGCGAAAGAGTAGTTTTGGTGATAGGGTTTTCTAGGGTGGTTTCCGGATTAGGGCTTCTCGGTGTTTGAATGGTTTTAGGGTTTTGGAGTATATGGGCTGTTTCGGTAGGTGGGAGGTGTGGCGATGGCCGGCCGGTGGCGGGGGACCATTTTCCGGCAAATGTAACGGTGTTTAAACGACCAAAGCGTCGAAATCAACTTTCCGATTCTTGGGAGTTACGGTTTCACTCGATTTTTGTGGTGGTTTTGGATTTTGGGATAGGTTTTTTCTGTTTTTCTTGCCGTATAACGGTTGTCCATTCTTGGGTTTCCGGTGGGTTATGAATTATGGCTGGTAAGTTGGGATTAGGGAGGCTAGGGTTAGAAGGAAGAGAAGTAAAGTTGGAAGCCTTACCTTTGTCCTTCACCGCCGCCGCCACCTCATCTCCACCCTCTCGGTTGTCCTTTTCCGGATGAATTCCGGATGTAATTTCCGGCATCCAAGAGTATCGTGCCCTTGCAATTTACAATGGGAACAATATTTGGGGAGGAAATCATATCTAATTTTACCGAAAATAGTCTTTGTTCCTTCTCCTTCTCCAATTTGGATATTATACCTTGTGGGGTGCTCCTTGCAAAGATGCGCTTCAACTTTAACCCTAGCACGGCTAGGTCGTGTCTTGTTCTTTGTGGCCGCATCAATTGACATGGGTTTACCCACCGAGGGAGGCCAACGACAACAATATGGATTCAACAAAGAAATTTGGGGCCAAATTTGGGAGCGAAATCCAAATCACCGCAAGACTTGTCTCTTCTTCCGGATTAAACCACATATCCCATTTGAAGGTTCTCATCAAAAAGGATTTGGATTGCTCCTTAATCCAAAAGCTGGGCCGAGACATCAATGAGACATAATCCTCTTCAATTGTACACCGAATCAAAACATGTCTATTGTGCAAAAGGCCAACTTTAACATCTGCCTTAAGTTCACATTGCTTTGGTATTGCCATCCTCAAGAATGCAAGATCCGGCATACCATGGCTAAACTTGCCAATTACGGCATAGGTTAGATCTTGTTGTTCAATTGTCATCGCAATTTCTTGATGACTGAGACGAATGGTGGGCTCACCGTGAAGGTAGTGGACTGGTTTTCGAGGGAGGTCGAAAGTAGATGGGTTTCCGCCATGGCGAGAATCGCCAATGGCAGAATTGGGAGATTTGAACAGGTTTGCGTATGTAGGTGGTGTAGGATTGGTAGGGATGATGGAAGAGGGCTGGACGACCTCGGGGGGAGGCCGTCCAGTGGCCACCATGGCCATCGGAGGGCTGAAAAGTGCTCGGTTTTTGGTTTTCTTGGAAATCGCCGGAAATCGCCCCTTTCCTTGGGAGCGTTTTCCGTGGCGTGTTTCGGGTTTAGGGTTTAGGGTTTAGGGTTTAGGGTTTAGGGTTTAGGGTTTAGGGTTTAGGGTTTAGGGTTTAGGGTTCAGGGTTCAGGGTTCAGGGTTCAGGGTTGAGGGTTTAGGGTTTAGGGTTTAGGGTTTAGGGTTTAGGGTTTAGGGTTTAGGGTTTAGGGTTTAGGGTTTAGGGTTTAGGGTTTAGGGTTTAGGGTTTAGGGTTTAGGGTTTAGGGTTTAGGGTTTAGGGTTTAGGGTTTAGGGTTTTTTTTTTTTTTTTTTTTGAAGCCACAGCCTCGCGGCTTGTGGAATTTTATTAATACTAAAATAAAAGACAAGGGGCCCCAAAGGGGAAGTACAAGCAGTGGGGAGATTTCCTATTACCCCACGAGACTATCCTAAGAGGCCTAAAAGAAATAAAAGAAATCTAACCTGAATGTAGAAAAAAGGAACTTGAGATAATCAAGTATTCTATGATCATCATAGAGTTTATAATACACTCTATGATGATATTACAAATGATGATACTAACATAAAGATAGGATAATATAAGTACAAAGCTAATGTCTACCTCGAGCTTATAAAATCCTCAATATGATGTACCTTTTCTGTTGCTCTTCCAAATATTCTTGAAATTGGATCATTTCTTTGCTTTGGAACGTGTGGTGATCGGCTTTGTGTGTAGCTGTAGCCATTGTCCTCTTCTTTGCTTGCTTTTTGTTGGACTTTGCTTCAAATCTTCTTTGTTCTTGTACGCACCTTTCCATGTATTCCGCATGTGGCAAGTTCATGAGTGCTACAAACTCATCATCTGTCATATCCGGATGATATGCATTTTTGAAGGCATAGAATTGTTTGTAGGTCATGTTGTTTTTACGTAGATGGGGGCCCCCTCGTCCGATTCCACCAAGCGCTCATACTCATCAAGCCCATCAAATCCGCCACTAGCAGCTGCTTCCGCAATTTGACTAGAGATAGATTCAATTGACTCATCTTCTCCAAATCCCATTGCCGCAACCGATGCCTCAATCTCCTCATTTTCTTTCTCATTGTCACACCATCTCCTTCTCCGACTACTACTAGTCGAACTTGAGGATCCTTTCGCGGGGAATGAGAATGCTTTTTTCACCCATTCCTCAGCGACAGGAGCCTTAGTTTTAGGTGTGAATTCACTAGAAGAAGAGATAGGTCTTTTACCGATTTTGTCGCAGTGTACACAGTTCCATCCAAAGCAGCCACAAAGTCAGGATTGGCTACGGTAATAGCCATGCAATTAGAGCCCTCGGTGGATGATTCAACAACGACTTGCCTTCTACCCGCTGTACCAGAGATTTCAAATGTCTCATACTCTTGAGTCTGCACAATAATATTCTGCCTTGGGGTGCTTATTGGGCTCGGGTTTGGGTTCGTGGGTGGGCTCGGTTCTTGGGCTGAAATTGGGCTTGGGTTATTAGGGTTTGGGTTCGGCTGGGGAGGGTTGCGGGTAGTTGCGGGTGGGGTCAGGTTAGGCGGGTCCTGGGGTAGTATATGTGGGCTTGGGTCAGAATATATTGGTAGGGTCGGGTTGGGTTGTGGGCCGGGTTGGCCGATAGTGGGCTGGGCCGAAACTGTTTGGGCTTGGGTTTGGTTTTGTGTGGGGGGGTTGCGGGTCGGGTTGTGGGTGATGGGTCCGAATTTTGTGGATTTTTTTACGGTGGGGTGGCGTCAGGAGGTTTCGGGAAGGGGTTTCCGGTAGGTGGTTTAGGGTTTTGGGGATTGGGGGTTTCGGGTAGAGTGGTATTAGGGTTAGGGTTAGGGTTAGGGGTTTGGGCCATTCCGCTAGGGTTTGGCCCGGCGACCCACAATTGCTAGGGTTTCGGGTGGGTGGGGGGCTGCTGGATGGGAGAGGGTCTTGGTAGGGTTCCGGTGGGGTCGCCGGCACCGCCTAGGGTTCCGGTGGGGTTTCGGCGCCGCCAAGGATTCGGTAGGGTTTCGACGTCGGAAATCTCAAAAAAGGTATTTTTTTGTAGGATTGTATTTTCCGTCGCACAGACGGTGTTTCCGACGCCCGGTGACGTCGTGTTTCTTGTTCCGGTCGCCGGAATAGGGGTTTCTAGCGAATTGGATGGGTTTTTTGTGTTTTGGGGTGGGTTTGGGTTGCCTTTTCCAGTGGTTTTCCGTCTGTGGTTGACGGTTTGCCATTCGGAATTGGTAGGGTGAGAGGTAGAAGAGAGGGGGGGATGAGTAGGGTGGTGAGACTTACTTTTTTCTCCTCCTGCCGCCGTCAAACCTCTTGCCACCGCCGGATTCTCCTTGTTTGGTCTCAATTCCGGATTGAGTTTCCAACATCCAATTGAGTCATGTCCTTGTAGCTTGCAGTTGGTACAATATTTGGGCAAGAAATCATATCTAATCCTTTGTTGTGTAGATGTAATTTCCGCCCCTTCACCCACTTGAATTAACACACTCTTGGGATGAACTTTAAGCAAATCAACTTCTACCTTAACTCTAGCACTACTAGGCCTTGTTTTATTCCTTGTAGCCGAGTCTATAGATATAGGCTTGCCCACCGAAGCCGCCATGGAGAAAGAGAGGATTCACCATGGAAGTGTGGGGGCAATCCGGGAAGGAAATCCATCCATAAGCAAAACGTGTCTCCTCCTCCGGATTGAAAGTAACATCCCATTTGAAAGTTCTCATCAAGTAGGGCTTGTTCTTCTCCTTTATTTCAAAGGTTTGTCTTGACATCAAAGTATCATAATCCTCCGCAATCGTGCATCGAATCAAGACATGTCTATCACAAAGCAATCCAATATTCACCTCCGCCTTCAAACCACATTGCTTTGGAATCAAGGTTCTCAATAAACCAATTTCGGGCCAACCATGGCTAAGCTTGCCTATGACCGCAAGATTTAATTCTTGTTGATGTATCATCACCTCCACTTCTTTCTTCTCAAACCTAACAGTAGGCTCACCATGTAGGTAAACAATAGGCTTGATTGGAATCGAAATGGACATGGGAGAGGTAGTGCCGCAATGGCTAGAGTTTCCGCCATTGTTGGCAGTTTCGGGAGATGACAAAACCGGGATGGTGGGGGATGATTTGAGGACGTTGGAGTAGTTGAGGGGGTGCGCGAGGATGGGAGGGTGGTGGCCGACCTCAGGAGGAGGCCGGCCAGTGGCCGGAATGGCCATTTTGGCCGGAATCGCTGTTTGGGAAAAGTCGCCGAAAATCGCCTCAAGTTAGGGTTTAGGGTTTAGGGTTTAGGGTTTAGGGTTTAGGGTTTAGGGTTTAGGGTTTAGGGTTTAGGGTTTAGGGTTTAGGGTTTAGGGTTTAGGGTTTAGGGTTTAGGGTTTAGGGTTTAGGGTTTAGGGTTTTTTTTTTTTTGAAGCCACAGCCTCGCGGCTTGTGGTATTTTATTAATAATAATAAAGAAAGACAAGGGGCCCCGGAGGGGAAGTACAAGCGAGGGGGACTAATCCGATACCCCACTAGACTATCCTATAAGGCCTAGAATTAAAATCTAACAAGAATGAAGAAAGAACGAACTTGACAAAACTAAGTATTCTATGATCATCATAGAGTTTATAATGCACTCTATGATGATATTACGATTGATAATGCTAACATAGTGAAGAAGTAATATAAGAGCGAAGATATGATCATCTACCTCCGGACTTATAAAATCCTCCACTGCATCATCACTTCCTTCTCGTCCTCCAAATAAGAGTAAAGCTGAATCATTTCTTCTTGGAGTTGATAAGTGACTCGGGGGCCCAACATACTTTGAGGGTCCCTCATCTTTGACGCATCAAACTTGACTTTCTTCTTGGCTTCTCTCATTGGCATTTTCCTCCTTTGTCGGCATCTTACCATCCCACTATTCTTCCTTGTGAGTCTTTTCTTTGAAGTACGCACATTGCGAGGAGACAAATTCCCATTTTGAATGACAAGCATTCTTTCCGGGACAATGGAGTCTTCCTCGGCATCGACCACTACGATGTGCTAGCTATATTACCAAAGGGATCGGACATTACCTGTCTCTGCTTGGCATGCCGTCTTTGCTTGAGAATATAGCTCCCCCGGTGTCTTGCCGCCCATCTCATCTACATTACCGGGCCCCCACGTGAAGGACCCTCTAGTAAGTGTGCACGATGCGAGACGTCTTCAACAAGAAGTGGTTCTGCATCCTCCTCAATAGCCTCATCTATCTCGGGATCCATGATATCTGTTTCCGGTGCCCCGCTCTTCATCATCTGTGTCCTCATCATAGAGTCCATAAGCATCATAGTCCCGGGAGTTATGTGCGAGGCTCGCTAGGTACCGGACCATTTCTTCTTCGTCCTCGTGGTTCCGCCCAAGTCCACATACTCCTCTACACTCGGATATGGGTAGTAAAATTGCTTGTCTTCAGCTGCGACCTTAAAGGATTTCATACCCAAGAAGTGTCCATGTTTCTCCATTTTCTGTCAAAAGCTTGTCGAAGCAACATGATGTCTTCTATCTCCGAACCATCTCCTTCTTCCCCAACTTCCTCTCCATCGGTCTCACACCATCGCTTTCTCTCAGCATGTCGAGGGGGCGGTCGTGGCGGTACTAACGGAGGGAATGTCGGAATTGGCTTCATTTAAAGTGCAAGGTTGTGGAGGAAATGAGAAGGCATTTTTAAGCCAACTTTGAGTAGATGGGCTTTTTGTGATTGGGTTGTATTCTTGGGGTGAGGAATTAAGAATTGGCTTTGTAGGTGGGTTTGATGTTGAGCCGTATCGATATGGATTGTGGGCTTGGATTTTCGGATTGGGTATTTTTGGATTGGGCCGAGGGGGGTTGGGTTGGGCCGAGGGTTGGGCTTGGGCTCGGGTTTGGGGGGGTAGGGTTAATTGAAATTGTGGCCTCGGGTTCGGGTATGGGTAGGGGGTCGGTGGGTCAATTTCCGGGTCGGGGGTGATGTCGGGTATGGATTTTTTTTTGTGGGTCGGGTTGCGGGTAATTAGGGTTTAGTGGGGGGGGGCGGTTTCGGGTAGCGGTTTAGGGTTTAGTGACGGTATTGTGCAGGGGGTGGTTTCGGGAGGAGAGGGTTGCGGCGGGGGTTTTCGGGATTATTTCCGGCACCGGTGGGGTGGCGGAGGGTGGTTTTCGGTGGGAGGGTGGCGGTTTGTTGGTGGCGGTTTCAAGAGGGGTGGTTTTAGGGTTAGGGTTTTGAGGGTGGTTTTGGGCCAAACAAGGCCCAATAGGGGGGGCGGATAGTAGGGTTTCTGGTTGGTGGTTTCCGGGAGCAGGGGTGGTCGCCGGTAGGGTTTCCGGCGCCGCCTAGGGTTCCGGTAGGGTTTCCGGTAGGGTTTCCGGCGCCGCCAAGGATTCCGGTAGGGTTTCCGGCGTCGGAAAATTTATAGGGGGTGTTTTTTGGTCGGAAAACAGTTTCCGACACCTGGACAGTGTTTCCAATAGCCCTAGGCTCCGGAATCAACTTGTTCCGATCCGGAATCTTGTTCCGGTGACTTTTGAGGGTGGTTTTGGATTTTGATTCTTGTTTTTCTTGTTTTTCCGAGTGACTGTAGTCCAATTGTTGGATGGGGCATGAATCAAAGCATTGGTAGTTGGGATAGGGTTTTGTTGGCTAGGGTTAGATGAAGAGGGAGTAGGGATTGAAGCCTTACCTTTGCCTATTTCCACTTCATCGCCTTTGCCGTCGCCACTTTGCCACCATCACTTTGTCCTTAGCTTTTTCCGGCCGTAATCTTTGGTTTTAGATTCCAACATCCATCGACATCATGCCCTTGAAGCTTGCAATTAGTACAATATTTTGGCTTGAAGTCATATCTAATTTTTTGCAATTCGGTTGTGATTCCATCTCCTTCACCCACTTGAATTACAACATGTGGGGGATGGCTTTTTAGCAAATCAAATTCCACTTTGACTCTAGCACAACTTGGCCTTGTTTTATTCAAAGTGGCCGCATCAATGGCAATTGGGGAACCCACTTTGCCGCCGCCAATGAGAAAAGGGTAGACTCTCCATAGTAGTGTGGGGATAGTCCGGGGAATGAAATCCATCCATACGCAAATCTACTCTCCTCCGCCGGATTAAAAGATACATCCCATTTGAAGGTTCTCATCAAATAGGGTCTAGACTTCTCCTTAATCTCAAAAGTTTGTCTTGACATCAAAGTGTCAAAGTCTTCACCAATTGTGCATCTAATCAAGACATGCCTATCACAAAGCAAACCAATACGTACCTCCGCCTTCAATCCACATTGCTTTGGGATGGCAGTTCTCAAGAAAGCAATATCTGGCCATCCATGGCTAAATTTGCCAACTACCGCCATTGTTAAGTCTTGGTGGTGAATCATCACCTCCACCTCCTTCTTCTCAAACCTGATAGTAGGCTCGCCATGTAGGTACACAATAGGTTTGATTGGAATCGACATAGCCATGGGAGATGAAGTGCCGCAAGACGTCGGTTTTCCGCCATTGGCAGTTTCTGAAAACTGAATCGACGGGATGTTGGGGGCTGATTTGAAGAGATTAGAATAGTTGAGGGGTTGCGCGGGGATGGTGGGGTGATGGCCGACCTCAGGAGGAGGCCGGCCAGTGGCCGGAATGGCCATCAAAGGCCGGGAAGGCTTTGGGAATTGGGTCGCCGAAAATCGCCTCAAGTTGAGAGCGTTTTCGCGGACCGTGTTTCGGTGAAAAGTGGGGTTTTGGGTTTAGGGTTTAGGGTTTAGGGTTTAGGGTTTAGGGTTTAGGGTTTAGGGTTTAGGGTTTAGGGTTTAGGGTTTAGGGTTTAGGGTTTAGGGTTTAGGGTTTAGGGTTTAGGGTTTAGGGTTTAGGGTTTAGGGTTTAGGGTTTAGGGTTTAGGGTTTAGGGTTTAGGGTTTAGGGTTTTTTTTTTTTTTTTTTTTTTTGAAGCCGTTAGACTCGTAGGTCTAGCGGAGTTTTATTAATAATAATAAAAAGACAAGGGGCCCCATAGGGGAAATACAAGCGGGGGAGATTTCTGTTACCCCACTATATTACTCCTATAAGGCCTAGAAACTATAATCTAACAGGAATGTAAAAAGAAAGAACTTGACAACACCAAATATTCTATGATCATCATAGAGTTTATAATGCACTCTATGATGATATTACAAATGAGGATGCTAACATAATGGAGAAGTAATATAAGCACGAAGATGTGATCATCTACCTTCGGACTTATAAAATCCTCCAATATTTTGCTTCACTTCCTTCTCGTCTTCTAGGTATTCTTGAAATTTGATCATTTCTTCTTGGAGTTGACTAGTGACTCGGGAGGCCCAACATATTTTGAAGGATCTCTCATCTTGGCTGCATCGAAGCTGGACTTTCTTCTTGGCTTCTCTCATTGGCATTTTCCTTACCGTTGGCATCTTGCCATCCCAAATGTTCTTCCTTGTGAGCTTCTTCTTCATACTTTGCCCATTTCGAGGCGATAGGTTCCCATTCGAATGACAAGCATGCGCTCTGGATCCAAGGAGTCTTCCTCGGCCTCCGACCACTCGATGTGCCGACAACATTACCAAAGGGATCGGACATTACTGTCTCTGTTTTGCCTGTCTTGCTGCTTCTGAGTAGAGTTCTCCCAGCGTCTTTCCTCCCATCTCGTCCACATTACCAGGCCCCCCCTGATTAGGACCCTCCAATAAAAGTACCTGATCTGGGCTGATCTCCACTGCTATCGGCTCTGCTTCCTCGTCAATATCCTCATCGGCCTCATGACTCATATTGCCTATCTCCAGCTCCATATCATCAGCCTCTGAGTCCTCATCATATAATCCATATGTATCATAGTCGCGGAAATTATGTGCTGGTTCTGCTAGAAACAGAGCCATCTCTTCTTCATCATCCGTATTACCACCCAGTTCTACATACTCCTCTACACTGAGATCTGGATAATAAGCTCGTTTATCTTCTACTGCCGCCTCAAAAGATGACATTCCCATAAAATGTCCATGTTTCGCCATTTTCCTGTCAAACACTTGTCTAAGTCGTTCTCTGTCGGACAACCCAGAACCAACTTCCTCCATCTCCGCCTCCTCTCCCTCTGTCTCACACCATTTCTTTTTCTCACTATCAGAGGGAGTAGTTGTGGCAGTACTAACAGAGGGAATGTCAGAGGTGGCTTCATTTAGAGTGCAAGGTTGTGGAGGGAATGAGAATGCATTTTTTAGCCAATTTTGAGTGGATGGGCTTTTTATGATTGGGTTGTATTCTTGGGCTGTGGGATTTAGAATTGGCTTTGTAGGTGGGTTTGATGTTGAGCCCGTATCTGAAACGGACTGTGGGCTTGTATTTTCGGAATGGTTATTTTTGGATTGGGCCGAGTGGGGGTTGGGTTGGGCCGAGTGGGTTGGGCTCGGGGTGAGGGTTGGGCTCGGGTTTGGGGGGGTAGGGTTAATTGAATTTGGGGGTTCGGTTTCGGGTATGGGTATTGGGTCGGGTGGGTCAATTTCCGGGTCAGGGGTGGGTTCGGGTAGGGACTTTTTTAGCGGGTCGGGTTGCGGGTAATTAGGGTTTAGTGGGGGGGCGGTTTGGGGTAGCGGTTTAGGGTTTTGTGGGGGGGCGATTTTGGGTAGCGGTTTAGGGTTTTGTGGGGGGGGCGGTTTTGGGTAGCGGTTTAGGGTTTAGTGGCGGTAGTGGGCATGGATTGGTTTGGAAGAGGATTTGCAGCGGAGGGTTTGCCGACAATATTTCCGGCACCGGTGGGGTGGCGGAGGGTGGTTTGCTTTGGCGGTAAGGTGGTGATTTTTTTGGTGGCGGGGTCATTAGGGTTTAGAGGGTGGTTTTGGGTCAAACAAGGCCCATTGGGGGGGGGGGGCGGGCGTAGGGTTTTACGGTTGGTGGTTTACGGGAACGGGGAGGGTCGCCGGTAGGGTTTCCGGTAGGTTTCCGGCGCCGCCTAGGGTTCCGGTAGGGTTTCGGTAGATTTTCCGGCGCCGCCACTGCGATTCCGGTAGGGTTTCCGGCATCGAAAATTTTGGGGGGTCGTTTTTTGGTGGGGATTCGATTTCCGACACACAGGACGGTGTTTCCGATAGCCCTAGGCCTCGGAATCACTTTGTTCCGATCGCCGAAAACTCTCTTGTTCCGGAGGGTTTTGTGGGTGGTTTTTGGTTTTGATTCTTGTTTTTCTTATTTTTTCCGGTGGTGTAATCCATTTGTTGGATGGATGAGGGATCAAAGCATTGGTTGTCGAGGGAGGGGTTTGTTGGCTAGGGTTAGACGAAGAGGGATTAGGGTTTGAAGCCTTACCTTTGCTTGTTGTCAACGCCATCGCCGCCTTGCCCCCATCGATTTCCTTAGCTTTTTCCGGTCGTAGCTACGGCTTGAGAGTCCAACATCCATCAACATCATGTCCTTGTAATTTACAGTTGGTACAATATTTCGGTTTGAAATCATATCTAATTTTTTGTAATTCAGAAGTGATTCCATCCCCTTCACCCACTTGGATTACAACATGTGGGGGATGAGTCTTAAGCAAATCAAATTCCACTTTAACTCTAGCACAGCTTGGTCTAGTTTTGTTCAATGTGGCCGCATCAATGGCTATAGGGGTACCTACTGCCGCCGCCAACGAGAATAAAGTGGATTCTCCATAGTAGTGTGGTGATAATCCCGGGAACGAGATCCACCCATACGCAAATCGACTTTCCTCCGAAGGATTGAATGTAACATCCCATTTGAAGGTTCGCATCAAATAGGGCTTCGTCTTCTCCTTTATCTCAAATGTTTGTCTTGACATTAAAGTATCAAAATCTTCTCCAATTGTGCATCGAATCAAGACATGCCTATCACAAAGCAAACCAATACGTACCTCCGCCTTCAAGCCACATTGCTTTGGGATGGCAGTTCTCAAGAAAGCTATATCTGGCCAACCATGGCTAAACTTGCCGACTACCGCCATTGTTAAGTCTTGGTGATGAATCATCACCTCCACCTCCTTCTTCTCAAACCTAATAGTAGGCTCACCATGTAGGTACACAATAGGCTTGAGTGGAATCGATATAGCCATGGGGGATGGAGTGCCGCGAGGCGTTGGAGTGCCGCCATTGACAGTTTCGGAAAACTGAATCGACGGGATGTTGGGGGCTGATTTGAAAAGGTTAGAATAGTTGAGGGGTTGCGTAGGGATGGTAGGGTGAAGGCCGACCTCAGGAGGAGGCCGGCCACTGGCCGGAATGGCCATGAAAGGCCGGAAAGGCTGTTTGGGAAATTGTCGCCGAGAATCGCCTCAAGTTGAGAGCGTTTTCTCGGACCGTGTTTCGGTGGGTTTTAGGGGTTTAGGGTTTAGGGTTTAGGGTTTAGGGTTTAGGGTTTAGGGTTTAGGGTTTTTTTTTTTTTTTTTTTTGAAGCCACAGCCTCGCGGCATGTGGTATTTTATTAATAATAAAAAGAAAGACAAGGGGCCCCAAAGGGGAAGTACAAGTAGGGGGGACTCATCCTATTACCCCACGAGACTATCCTATAAGGCCTAAAAAGAAAACTAACCTGAATGAAGGAAAAAGGAACTTGAAAATATCAAGTATTTAATGATCATCACAGAGTTTATAATGCACTCGATGATGATGTTACAAATGATGATACTAAGATAAAGGAGAACTAACAAGAGGACAAAGCTATAGACTACCTCTGGCCTGATGAAGTCTTCAATATGATGTACCTTTTCTTGCTCATCCTCTAAATATGTATGAAATTGTATCATTCCTGGGACGTTCGGAGTATTGCCCTTCTACGAAAAGCTCTTTCTGCTCTCTTACTTCTTATAGGTTCTGGGGCTTTACCCGCTGCATTATACTTGGGAGTCTGTACAGACCCCGTATCACCAGTAGTAAAGGATGAAGATGAAGATACCTGTGAATGTACCTCCTGTGCTCTGTCTAGCTGCTTCATTACTGATCGGGCCCTTGGTGCTTCTAAGACATAATCAGCCGGATCCTTGAACATGGTTGTCAAAGCCTCTGTCGTGCCCTCAAGTTCCAACCCCTCCTTTGTTGTGAATCCTAGCATCCTCGGTGCCGTGGATGCAAAATATTCGCATCAAGTCGCACTATAGGTGTGTCGGAATCAATTGAGCCAACCGGGGACCTTGGCTCTCTAAAGTCCATAGTGATTTGGGCATACCCTTCTTCATCTGATTCGGCTTCCTCCTCAACATAATCATCACCCCACTTCCTCCTTTCACTACTTGAGGTAGGAAACTCAACACAAGATTGATTAAGCTTAACCAAACCTTCAAAGGAGTTTAAGGTACAAATAGGAGTGTATGTAGATGCTTGGGGATTTAAGCTCGAATTTGGCTTTTGGTTTGGGTTAAAATTGGGTCTCGGGTTTTGGGCTAATGGGCGAGGGGGGGTCTCGGGTATGGTTTGATCCGGGTTGGGGGGTGGTGTCGGTTGGGCCGAGGGTTCAAAAACAGTGGGTTGGGTACGGGTTGTGAGCCCATGTTAGGGTTGGGCTGGTTTTGATCGGGTGGGCCGGGTCGGGTTGCAAACACAGGTGGGTAGTTTGGGTGACCCGAAACCACTTTGTTAGGAGTGGTTTAGGGTTTTGATGATTTGGGCCGGGTAGGGTAAGGTTCTCGGGTAGGGTTTCTTGTAGTGGTTTAGGGTTTTGGGTGGTGGTTTCGGATAGGGCTGGGTGGCGGCGGCTGGCAGGGAGGGGGTCGGAATACCGGGGAGGTTTCCGGTGGTTGTTTCCGGTAACCCAGAAAGGTTACCGATGGTAGGGGGTTGAAGGGTAGCGGTTTTAGGGTTAGGGTTTACCGGGTGGGTATCGGTTTGCGGCGAGATGGTGGTATTAGGGTTTAGGGGACTGGTGGTGGTTTCGGTAGGGTTTGAAGCGGGATTACTGTTTCGGCGCCGAAACAGTGTTTCCGGCACGGGAAATTGCCGGAATCACTGTTTTTTCCGTCGGAACAGTAATTCTGTTGGGTTTTTGAGGAAATTTCGAATTTTGGATAGTGGATTTTTTGGTTTTCTTGCCAAGAACAGTGGTCCATTCATTGGGTGGTGGGTGGTTTTGCGATTTCGAAGGGAGGTGGGGTGCAGGGGGGCTAGGGTTCGAAGATGAAGGGTTAGGGTTTGAGGCCTTACCTTGACTCGTTGCCGCCGCCGCCGCCGAAGCTCTACCATTTGAGTTTTCTTTTTCCGGCTTCAATTCTGGATGAAGATTCCAACACCCATGAGTATCGTGCCCTTGCAGTTTACAATTGGGACAATACTTGGGTAAGAAATCATATCTAATCTTGCGGAGTGAGTCTTAGATCCTTCTCCTTCTCCAATTTGAATATTGTATCTTGTTGGGTGCTCCTTTCTCGGATACTTGCTTCAACCTTAACCCTAGCACAACTAGGGCGTGTCTTATTCTTGGTGGCGGCATCAATGGCTATGGGCTTGCCGACCGAGGAAGCCAAGGAAAGCAGTATTGATTCAACAAAGAAATTTGGGGCCAAATTGGGAAACGAAATCCAAATTACGGCTAGGCTTGTCTCCTCTTCCGGATTAAACCACATATCCCATTTGAAAGTTCTCATCAAAAAGGATTTCGATTGTTCCTTAATCCAAAAGCTTGGCCGAGACATCAAAGACACATAATCTTCTTCAATTGTGCAGCGAATCAAAACATGTCTATTGTGTAAGAGACCAACCTTAACATCTGCCTTCATTTCACATTGTTTCGGTATCGCCATCCTCGAAAGTTGAGGTCCGGCATACCATGGCTAAATTTTCCAATGACGGCAAAAGTGAGGTCTTGTTGCTCGATTGTCAACGCTACCTCTTGATGACTGAGTCGAATGGTGGGTTCACCGTGAAGATAATGGATAGGTTTCCTAGGAAGGTCAAAGGGGGGAGGGTTTCCGCCATGGCTAGAAATTTCGCCAATGGCAGAACTGGGTTTTTTGAACAGATTTGCAAAAGTAGGGGGTATAGGATTGGTAGGGGAGATGGAAGAAGGCTGGACGACCTCGGGGGGAGGCCGTCCAGTGGCCACCATGGCCATCGGAGGTGGAGGAGAGGCTCGGTTTTTGGTTTTCTTGGAAATCGCCGGAAATCGCCCCTTTCCTTGGGAGCGTTTTCCGTAGCGTGTTTCGAAGAAAAGTGGTTTGGGTTTAGGGTTTAGGGTTTAGGGTTTAGGGTTTAGGGTTTAGGGTTTAGGGTTTAGGGTTTAGGGTTTAGGGTTTAGGGTTTAGGGTTTAGGGTTTAGGGTTTAGGGTTTAGGGTTTAGGGTTTAGGGTTCGGGGTTCGGGGTTCGGGTTTAGGGTTTAGGGTTTAGGGTTTAGGGTTTAGGGTTTAGGGTTTAGGGTTTAGGGTTTAGGGTTTAGGGTTTAGGGTTTAGGGTTTAGGGTTTAGGGTTTAGGGTTTAGGGTTCGGGGTTCGGGGTTCGGGGTTCGGGGTTCGGGGTTCGGGGTTCGGGGTTCGGGGTTCGGGGTTCGGGGTTCGAGTTCGGGGTTCGGGGTTCGGGGTTCGGGGTTCGGGGTTCGGGGTTCGAGGTTCGAGTTCGGGGTTCGGGGTTCGGGGTTCGGGGTTCGGGGTTCGGTTCGGGTTCGGGGTTCGGGGTTCGGGGTTCGGGGTTCGGGGTTCGAGGTTCGGTTCGAGGTTCGGGGTTCGGGGTTCGGGGTTCGGGGTTCGGGTTCGAGGTTCGGGGTTCGGGGTTCGAGGTTCGGGGTTCGGGGTTCAGGGTTCAGGGTTCAGGGTTTAGGGTTTAGGGTTTAGGGTTTAGGGTTTAGGGTTTAGGGTTTAGGGTTTAGGGTTTAGGGTTTTTTAGGGTTTAGGGTTTAGGGTTTAGGGTTTTTTAGGGTTTAGGGTTTAGGGTTTAGGGTTTAGGGTTTAGGGTTTAGGGTTTAGGGTTTAGGGTTTAGGGTTTAGGGTTTAGGGTTTAGGGTTTAGGGTTTAGGGTTTAGGGTTTAGGGTTTAGGGTTTAGGGTTTAGGGTTTAGGGTTTTTTTTTTTTTTTTGAAGCCACAGCCTCGCGGCTTGTGGTATTTTATTAATAATAATAAAAATAAAGACAAGGGGCCCCGGAGGGAAGTACAAGCGAGGGGGGACTAATCCTGTTACCCCACTAGACTATCCTATAAGGCCTAGCATTAAAATCTAACAAGAATGAAGAAAGAACGAACTTGACAAAACTAAGTATTCTATGATCATCATAGAGTTTATAATGCACTCTATGATGATATTACAGTTGATAATGCTAACATAGTGAAGAAGTAATATAAGAGCGAAGATATGATCATCTACCTCCGGACTTATAAAATCCTCCACCTGCGGCATCACTTCCTTCTCGTCCTCCAAATAAGAGTAAAACTGAATCATTTCTTCTTGGAGTTGATAAGTGACTCAGGGGGCCCAACATACTTTGAGGGATCCCTCATCTTTGACGCATCAAACTTGACTTTCTTCTTGGCTTCTCTCATTGGCATTTTCCTCACTGTCGGCATCTTACCATCCCAGCTATTCTTCCTTGTGAGCCTTTTCTTTGAAGTCTGCACATTGCGAGGAGACAAATTCCCATTTTGAATGACAAGCATTCTTTCCGGGACAATGGAGTCTTCCTCGGCATCTGACCACTCGATGTGCTAGCTATATTACCAAAGGGATCGGACATTACTGTCTCTTGCTTGGCATGCCGTCTTTGCTTCGAATATAGCTCCCCCGGTGTCTTGCCGCCCATCTCATCTACATTACCGGCCCCCACAGTGAAGGACCCTCTAGTAAGTGTACACAGTGCCGAGACGTCTTCAACGACAAGTGGTTCTGCATCCTCCTCAATAGCCTCATCTATCTCAGGATCCATGATATCTGTTTCCAGTGCCAGCTCTTCATCATCTGTGTCCTCATCATAGAGTCCATAAGCATCATAGTCCCGGGAGTTATGTGCGAGGCTCGCTAGGTGCGGACCATTTCTTCTTCGTCCTCTGTGGTTCCGCCCAATTCCACATACTCCTCTACACTCGGATATGGGTAGTAAAATTGCTTGTCTTCAACTGCGGCCTTAAAGGATTTCATTCCCAAGAAGTGTCCATGTTTCTCCATTTTCTGTCAAAAGCTTGTCGAAGCAACATGATGTCTTCTATCTCCGACCCATCTCCTTCTTCCCCAACTTCCTCTCCATCGGTCTCACACCATCGCTTTCTCTCACTGTCTGAGGGGGCAGGCGTGGCAGTACTAACAGAGGGAATGTCGGAATTGGCTTCATTTAAAGTGCAAGGTTGTGGAGGAAATGAGAAGGCATTTTTAAGCCAACTTTGAGTAGATGGGCTTTTTGTGATTGGGTTGTATTCTTGGGGTACGTGGAATTAAGAATTGGCTTTGTAGGTGGGTTTGATGTTGAGCCGTATCGATATGGATTGTGGGCTTGGATTTTCGGATTGGGTATTTATGGATTGGGCCGAGAGGGGGGTTGGGTTGGGCCGAGGGGTTGGGCTGGGGGTGGGGGTTGGGCTCGGGTTTGGGGGGGTAGGGTTAAATGAATTTGTGGGCTCGGGTTCGGGCATGGGTAGGGGGTCTGGTGGGTCGGTTTCCGGGTCAGGGTTGATGTCGGGTATGGATTTTTTTGTCGGGTCGGGTTGCGGGTAATTAGGGTTTAGTGGGGGGGCGGTTTCGGGTAGCGGTTTAGGGTTTAGTGGCGGTAATGGGCGAGAGAGTGGTTTCGGGAGGAGGGGGTTGCGGCGGGGGGGTTTCGTGATTATTTCCGGCACCGGTGGGGTGGCGGAGGGTGGTTTTCGGTGGGAGGGTGGCGAAATTGTTGGTGGCGGGTTCAAGAGGGGTGGTTTTAGGGTTAGGGTTTTGAGGGTGGTTTTGGGCCAAGCAAGGCCCAATGGGGCGGGTAGTAGGGTTTCGGTTGGTGGTTTCGGGAGCGGGGGTGGTCGCCGGCGGGGTTTCCGGTAGGCTTCCGGCGCCGCCTAGGGTTCGGTAGGGTTTCGGTAGGGTTTCGGCGCCGCCAAGGATTCCGGTAGGGTTTCCGGCGTCGGAAATTTTAGGGGGTGTTTTTTGGTCGGAAAACAGATTCCGACACACAGACGATGTTTCCGAAAGCCCTAGGCTCGGAATCACTTTGTTCCGATCGGAATCTTGTTCCGGTGACTTTTGAGGGTGGTTTTGGGTTTTGATTCTTGTTTTTCTTGTTTTTCCGAGAGTTTGTAGTCCAATTGTTGGATGGGGCATGAATCAAAGCCTTGGTAGTTGGGATAGGGTTTTGTTGGCTAGGGTTAGACGAAGAGGGAGTAGGGATTGAAGCCTTACCTTTGCCTATTTCCACCTCTGTCGCCTTTGCCGTCGCCACCTTGCCACCATCATTGTCCTTAGCTTTTTCCGGCCGTAATGCTTTGGTTTTAGATTCCAACATCCATCGACATCATGCCCTTGAAGCTTGCAATTAGTACAATATTTTGGCTTGAAGTCATATCTAATTTTTTGTAATTCGGTTGTGATTCCATCTCCTTCACCCACTTGAATTACAACATGTGGGGGATGGCTTTTTAGCAAATCAAATTCCACTTTGACTCTAGCACAACTTGGCCTTGTTTTATTCAAAGTGGCCGCATCAATGGCTATTGGGGAACCCACTTTGCCGCCGCCAAAGAGAAAAGGGTAGACTCTCCATAGTAATGTGGGGATAATCCGGGGAATGAAATCCATCCATACGCAAATCTACTCTCCTCCGCCGGATTAAAAGATACATCCCATTTGAAGGTTCTCATCAAATAAGGTCTAGTCTTCTCCTTAATCTCAAAAGTTTGTCTTGACATCAAAGTGTCAAAATCTTCACCAATTGTGCATCTAATCAAGACATGCCTATCACAAAGCAAGCCAATACGTACCTCCGCCTTCAATCCACATTGCTTTGGGATGGCATTCCTTAAGAAAGCTATGTCGGGCCATCCATGGCTAAACTTTCCAACAATTGCTAGTGTTAAGTCTTGGTGATGAATCATCACCTCCACTTCCTTCTTCTCAAACCTAACGTGGGCTCACCATGTAGGTAAACAATAGGCTTGATTGGAATCGAGGTAGCCATGGGAGAAGAAGCTGCGCCATAGCTAGGGTTTCCGCCATTATTGGCGGTTTCGGATCTTGCCAAATTCGGGATTGTGGGGGATGATTTGAATAGGTTGGAGTAGTCTAGGGGTTGCGCGGGGTGGGAGGGTGACGGCCGACCTCGGGAGGAGGCCGGCCGGTGGCGGAATGGCCATAGAAAGCCGAGAAGGCGTGAAGTTGTGATGGCCGAAAATCGCCTCTCCTAGAGAGCGTTTTTTCGACCGTGTTTCGGTGGGGGGTTTGGGTTTTTTAGGGGTTTAGGGTTTTTGGGGTTTAGGGTTTAGGGTTTAGGGTTTAGGGTTTAGGGTTTAGGGTTTAGGGTTTAGGGTTTAGGGTTTAGGGTTTAGGGTTTAGGGTTTAGGGTTTAGGGTTTAGGGTTTAGGGTTTTTTTTTTTTTTTTTTTTTTTTTTTGAAGCCACGGCCTCGCGGCATGTGGTATTTTATTAATAATAAAAAGAAAGACAAGGGGCCCCAAAGGGGAAGTACAAGTAGGGGGGACTCATCCTATTACCCCACGAGACTATCCTATAAGGCCTAAAAAGAAAACTAACCTGAATGAAGGAAAAAGGAACTTGAAAATATCAAGTATTTAATGATCATCACAGAGTTTATAATGCACTCGATGATGATGTTACAAATGATGATACTAAGATAAAGGAGAACTAACAAGAGGACAAAGCTATAGACTACCTGCGGCTTTGATGAAGTCTTCAATATGATGTACCTTTTCTTGCTCATCCTCTAAATATGTATGAAATTGTATCATTCTGGGACGTTCGGAGTATTGCCCTTCTACGAAAAGCTCTTTCTGCTCTCTTACTTCTTATAGGTTACGGGGCTTTACCGTTGCATTATACTTGGGAGTACGTACGGACCCCGTATCACCGATAGTAAAGGATGAAGATGAAGATACTGTGAATGTACCTCCTGTGCTCTCTGTCTAGGCTGCTTCATTGCGATCGGGCCCTTGGTGCTTCTAAGACATAATCGGCCGGATCCTTGAACATGGTTGTCAAAGCCTCTGTCGTGCCCTCAAGTTCCAACCCCTCCTTTGTTGTGAATCCTAGCATCCTCGGTGCCGTGGATGCAAAATATTCGCATCAAGTCGCACTATAGGTGTGTCGGAATCAATTGAGCCAACCGGGGACCTTGGCTCTCTAAAGTCCATAGTGATTTGGGCATACCCTTCTTCATCTGATTCGGCTTCCTCCTCAACATAATCATCACCCCACTTCCTCCTTTCACTACTTGAGGTAGGAAACTCAACACAAGATTGATTAAGCTTAACCAAACCTTCAAAGGAGTTTAAGGTACAAATAGGAGTGTATGTAGATGCTTGGGGATTTAAGCTCGAATTTGGCTTTTGGTTTGGGTTAAAATTGGGTCTCGGGTTTTGGGCTAATGGGCCGAGGGGGGGGTCTCGGGTATGGTTTGATCCCGGGTTGGGGGGTGGTGTCGGTTGGGCCGAGGGTTCAAAAAACAGTGGGTTGGGTACGGGTTGTGAGCCCACGTTAGGGTTGGGCTGGTTTTGATCGGGTGGGCCGGGTCGGGTTGCAAACCTGGGTGGGTAGTTTGGGTGACCCGAAACCACTGTTGGGAGTGGTTTAGGGTTTTGATGATTTGGGCCGGGTAGGGTAAGGTTCTCGGGTAGGGTTTCTTGTAGTGGTTTAGGGTTTTGGGTGGTGGTTTCGGATAGGCTGGGTGGCGGCGGGCTGTCTGGGGGGGGTCGGAATACCGGGGAGGTTTCCGGTGGTTGTTTCCGGTAACCCAGAAAGGTTACCGATGGTAGGGGGTTGAGGGGTAGCGGTTTTAGGGTTAGGGTTTTGTGGGAGGGCAATTTCAGGGTTAGGGTTTACCGGGTGGGTATCGGTTTGCGGCGAGATGGTGGTATTAGGGTTTAGGGGACTGGTGGTGGTTTCCGGTAGGGTTTGAAGCCGGGATTCTGTTTCCGGCGCCGAAACAGTGTTTCCGGCACGGGAAATTGCCGGAATCACTGTTTTTTCCGTCGGAACGGTAATTCTGTTGGGTTTTTGAGGAAATTTCGAATTTTGGATAGTGGATTTTTTGGTTTTCTTGCCAAGAACAGTGGTCCATTCATTGGGTGGTGGGTGGTTTTGCGATTTCGAAGGGAGGTGGGGTGCAGGGGGGCTAGGGTTCGAAGATGAAGGGTTAGGGTTTGAGGCCTTACCTTGACTCGTTGCCGCCGCCGCCGCCGAAGCTCTACCATTTGAGTTTTCTTTTTCCGGCTTCAATTCTGGATGAAGATTCCAACACCCATGAGTATCGTGCCCTTGCAGTTTACAATTGGGACAATACTTGGGTAAGAAATCATATCTAATCTTGCCGGAGTGAGTCTTAGATCCTTCTCCTTCTCCAATTTGAATATTGTATCTTGTTGGGTGCTCCTTTCTCAGATCTGCTTCAACCTTAACCCTAGCACAACTAGGGCGTGTCTTATTCTTGGTGGCGGCATCAATGGCTATGGGCTTGCCGACCGAGGAAGCCAAGGAAAGCAGTATTGATTCAACAAAGAAATTTGGGGCCAAATTGGGAAACGAAATCCAAATTACGGCTAGGCTTGTCTCCTCTTCCGGATTAAACCACATATCCCATTTGAAAGTTCTCATCAAAAAGGATTTCGATTGTTCCTTAATCCAAAAGCTTGGCCGAGACATCAAAGACACATAATCTTCTTCAATTGTGCAGCGAATCAAAACATGTCTATTGTGTAAGAGACCAACCTTAACATCTGCCTTCATTTCACATTGTTTCGGTATCGCCATCCTCAAGAAGTTGAGGTCTGGCATACCATGGCTAAATTTTCCAATGACGGCAAAAGTGAGGTCTTGTTGCTCGATTGTCAACGCTACCTCTTGATGACTGAGTCGAATGGTGGGTTCACCGTGAAGATAATGGATAGGTTTCCTAGGAAGGTCAAAGGGGGGAGGGTTTCCGCCATGGCTAGAAATTTCGCCAATGGCAGAACTGGGTTTTTTGAACAGATTTGCAAAAGTAGGGGGTATAGGATTGGTAGGGGAGATGGAAGAAGGCTGGACGACCTCGGGGGGAGGCCGTCCAGTGGCCACCATGGCCATCGGAGGTGGAGGAGAGGCTCGGTTTTTGGTTTTCTTGGAAATCGCCGGAAATCGCCCCTTTCCTTGGGAGCGTTTTCCGTAGCGTGTTTCGAAGAAAAGTGGGGTTTAGGGTTTAGGGTTTAGGGTTTAGGGTTTAGGGTTTAGGGTTTAGGGTTTTTTTTTTTGAAGCCACAGCCTCGCGGCTTGTGGTATTTTATTAATAATAATAAAAATAAAGACAAGGGGCCCCAGAGGGGAAGTACAAGCAGGGGGGGACTAATCCTGTTACCCCACTAGACTATCCTATAAGGCCTAGCATTAAAATCTAACAAGAATGAAGAAAGAACGAACTTGACAAAACTAAGTATTCTATGATCATCATAGAGTTTATAATGCACTCTATGATGATATTACAGTTGATAATGCTAACATAGTGAAGAAGTAATATAAGAGCGAAGATATGATCATCTACCTCCGGACTTATAAAATCCTCCACTGCGGCATCACTTCCTTCTCGTCCTCCAAATAAGAGTAAAACTGAATCATTTCTTCTTGGAGTTGATAAGTGACTCGGGGGCCCAACATACTTTGAGGGATCCCTCATCTTTGACGCATCAAACTTGACTTTCTTCTTGGCTTCTCTCATTGGCATTTTCCTCACTGTCGGCATCTTACCATCCCAGCTATTCTTCCTTGTGAGCCTTTTCTTTGAAGTCTGCACATTGCGAGGAGACAAATTCCCATTTTGAATGACAAGCATTCTTTCCGGGACAATGGAGTCTTCCTCGGCATCTGACCACTCTGATGTGCTAGCTATATTACCAAAGGGATCGGACATTACCTGTCTCTGCTTGGCATGCCGTCTTTGCTTGAGAATATAGCTCCCCCGGTGTCTTGCCGCCCATCTCATCTACATTACCGGCCCCCCTGTGAAGGACCCTCTAGTAAGTGTACCTGGTCTGAGACGTCTTCAACAGCAAGTGGTTCTGCATCCTCCTCAATAGCCTCATCTATCTCAGGATCCATGATATCTGTTTCCAGTGCCAGCTCTTCATCATCTGTGTCCTCATCATAGAGTCCATAAGCATCATAGTCCCGGGAGTTATGTGCAGGCTCTGCTAGGTACCGGACCATTTCTTCTTCGTCCTCTGTGGTTCCGCCCAATTCCACATACTCCTCTACACTCAGATATGGGTAGTAAAATTGCTTGTCTTCAACTGCAGCCTTAAAGGATTTCATTCCCAAGAAGTGTCCATGTTTCTCCATTTTCTGTCAAAAGCTTGTCGAAGCAACATGATGTCTTCTATCTCCGACCCATCTCCTTCTTCCCCAACTTCCTCTCCATCGGTCTCACACCATCGCTTTCTCTCACTTTGTCGAGGGCGGGCGTGGCGGTACTAACAGAGGGAATGTCGGAATTGGCTTCATTTAAAGTGCAAGGTTGTGGAGGAAATGAGAAGGCATTTTTAAGCCAACTTTGAGTAGATGGGCTTTTTGTGATTGGGTTGTATTCTTGGGCTGTGGAATTAAGAATTGGCTTTGTAGGTGGGTTTGATGTTGAGCCGTATCGATATGGATTGTGGGCTTGGATTTTCGGATTAGGTATTTATGGATTGGGGCCGAGAGGGGGTTGGGTTGGGCCGAGGGGGTTGGGCTCGGGGTAGGGGTTGGGCTCGGGTTTGGGGGGGTAGGGTTAAATGAATTTGTGGGCTCGGGTTCGGGCATGGGTAGGGGGTCTGGTGGGTCGGTTTCCGGGTCAGGGTTGATGTCGGGTATGGATTTTTTTGTCGGGTCGGGTTGCGGGTAATTAGGGTTTAGTGGGGGGGCGGTTTCGGGTAGCGGTTTAGGGTTTAGTGGCGGTAATGGGCAGAGAGTGGTTTCGGGAGGAGGGGGTTGCGGCGGGGGGTTTCGTGATTATTTCCGGCACCAGTGGGGTGGCGGAGGGGTGGTTTTCTGGTGGGAGGGTGGCAGAATTGTTGGTGGCGGGTTCAAGAGGGGTGGTTTTAGGGTTAGGGTTTTGAGGGTGGTTTTGGGCCACGCAAGGCCCAATGGGGGGGGCGGGTAGTAGGGTTTCTGGTTGGTGGTTTCCGGGAGCAGGGGTGGTCGCCGGCAGGGTTTCCGGTAGGCTTCCGGCGCCGCCTAGGGTTCCGGTAGGGTTTCCGGTAGGGTTTCCGGCGCCGCCAAGGATTCCGGTAGGGTTTCCGGCGTCGGAAATTTTAGGGGGGGTGTTTTTTGGTCGGAAAACAGATTCCGACACCTGGACAGTGTTTCCGAAAGCCCTAGGCTCCGGAATCACTGTTCCAGCCGCCGGAATTACTGTTCCAGTGACTTTTGAGGGTGGTTTTGGGTTTTGATTCTTGTTTTTCTTGTTTTTCCGAGTGACTGTAGTCCAATTGTTGGATGGGGCATGAATCAAAGCCTTGGTAGTTGGGATAGGGTTTTGTTGGCTAGGGTTAGACGAAGAGGGAGTAGGGATTGAAGCCTTACCTTTGCCTATTTCCACCTCTGTCGCCTTTGCCGTCGCCACCTTGCCACCATCACTGTCCTTAGCTTTTTCCGGCCGTAATGCTGGTTTTAGATTCCAACATCCATCGACATCATGCCCTTGAAGCTTGCAATTAGTACAATATTTTGGCTTGAAGTCATATCTAATTTTTTGTAATTCGGTTGTGATTCCATCTCCTTCACCCACTTGAATTACAACATGTGGGGGATGGCTTTTTAGCAAATCAAATTCCACTTTGACTCTAGCACAACTTGGCCTTGTTTTATTCAAAGTGGCCGCATCAATGGCTATTGGGGAACCCACTGCCGCCGCCAAAGAGAAAAGGGTAGACTCTCCATAGTAATGTGGGGATAATCCGGGGAATGAAATCCATCCATACGCAAATCTACTCTCCTCCGCCGGATTAAAAGATACATCCCATTTGAAGGTTCTCATCAAATAAGGTCTAGTCTTCTCCTTAATCTCAAAAGTTTGTCTTGACATCAAAGTGTCAAAATCTTCACCAATTGTGCATCTAATCAAGACATGCCTATCACAAAGCAAGCCAATACGTACCTCCGCCTTCAATCCACATTGCTTTGGGATGGCATTCCTTAAGAAAGCTATGTCGGGCCATCCATGGCTAAACTTTCCAACAATTGCTAGTGTTAAGTCTTGGTGATGAATCATCACCTCCACTTCCTTCTTCTCAAACCTAACAGTGGGCTCACCATGTAGGTAAACAATAGGCTTGATTGGAATCGAGGTAGCCATGGGAGAAGAACTGCCGCCATAGCTAGGGTTTCCGCCATTATTGGCAGTTTCGGATCTTGCCAAATTCGGGATTGTGGGGGATGATTTGAATAGGTTGGAGTAGTCTAGGGGTTGCGCAGGAGTGGGAGGGTGACGGCCGACCTCAGGAGGAGGCCGGCCAGTGGCCGGAATGGCCATAGAAAGCCGAGAAGGCGTGAAGTTGTGATGGCCGAAAATCGCCTCTCCTAGAGAGCGTTTTTTCGACCGTGTTTCGGTGGGGTTTGGGTTTTTGGGGTTTAGGGTTTTTGGGGTTTAGGGTTTAGGGTTTAGGGTTTAGGGTTTAGGGTTTAGGGTTTAGGGTTTAGGGTTTAGGGTTTAGGGTTTAGGGTTTAGGGTTTAGGGTTTAGGGTTTAGGGTTTAGGGTTTAGGGTTTAGGGTTTAGGGTTTAGGGTTTAGGGTTTAGGGTTTAGGGTTTAGGGTTTAGGGTTTAGGGTTTAGGGTTTAGGGTTTAGGGTTTAGGGTTTAGGGTTTAGGGTTTAGGGTTTAGGGTTTAGGGTTTAGGGTTTAGGGTTTTTTTTTTTTTTTTTTTTTAAGCCACAGCCTCTCGGCTTGTGGAGTTTTATTAATAACATAAAAGAAAAACATGGGGCCCCATAGGGGAAGTACAAGCAGGGGGGAGACTTCCTATACCCCCACCTGGCTACTCCTATTGAGGCAAGCCTCCTAGCCAGAATGTAAAAAGAAAGAACTAGCTAAAACTAGATATTCTATGATCATCATAGAGTTTATAATACACTCTATGATGATATGACAAATGATGATACTAACATAGAGAAAAACTAATATAAGAACAAAGCTATCTTCTACCTCTGGCCTTATAAAGTCTTCAATACGGTGTACCTTTTCTTGCGCATCTTCCAAATATGTATGAAATTGAATCATCCTTTACGTGCATATGTCATTCGGTCGCTTTGCACTGTTCCTTGCTCTTCTACTTCTTCTTGGGCCGGGTGTGAATGCCGTGCTATCTTCTGTTGATTCATTCATGTCCTCAGCATTCTGACTTTCCATAGGTGCCTTTCCTTTGTCAAGCCCTCTAGAGCTGTCTTCATTGTCCGCAGCTTCCACCTCTTCATCATCACCCCATTTCCTCTCTTCACTACTAGCAGTGGGTAAATCTAAGCACTCTTGATTTAGCACTACTAATTTGCTAGGAGGCGAAATCCGATGTGGTAGGAAAGATGGCATACTTGGCATTGGATTAGGTTGTGAATTATTAATTGAGTTTGGGCTTGAAATTGGGTTTGTGTATTTTATTGTTGTGGGCCCCGCGGGGTGTGTGGACTTGGGCTCGGGTGGGGGGCCGTGTGGGTGTGGGGCCGGGTTCCGGGTTGGGTTGGGCCGAGAGGGCTGCTGGGTTGGGTGCCGGGTTAGGGCTGTTTCGGGTAGGGTTCCGGGTAGGGGTTTCTCGGCTAGGGTTTCCGAGTGGTATGGGGTTAGGGTTTGACGGCGGCAAGGCGACTTTGCGCCGGATTCGGGGGGATTTCGGTGGCGGGGTGTTTCCGGGGTGCGAGTTTTCCGGAGTAGGATTTTGTGGGGTCTGGTTCGGTGTCGGGTTTGACCCGTAATTGGGTAGAATTGGGCCGTTGTGCCCTAACCCGGATTAGGGTTAGGGTTAGGGGCGGCGGAATTAGGGTTCTTTGGTGGTTCCGGTAGATTAGGTGGGCTTCCGGGTGGTTTCCGACAGGGTTTCCGGTGGTTTGGGTCGCCGGAGTTGCGGTATTGAATTCCGGGTTGGGTGGGTTAGGGCTAGGGTTTCCCAACCCCGGTATTGGATTAGGGTTTATTGGGGCGGTATTAGGGTTTGGGCTGTTTCCGGGAGGATGAGGTGGTTTCCGGTGGGCGTATCGATGGAAATTGGCTGATTTGACTGGGAGGCTGTGTTTCCGACGGCTGATGATGCCGGAATCACTGTTTCCGTCGGCAGAAGGCCAATTTCAGCTAGAATTTGGGTGAGAATAGGCGGTTTTGAGGAAGAGGCTATATTTCCGACGTCCAAAACCACCCGAGGGGTTTGTTTCGATCGCCGGAATAGTATTTTCCATCAAATCCAAAGGCAGTTTTTGGGTGTTTTGTTTTTTTCTTTTGTGAGTTACGGTGGTCCATTCCTGGGTGTGGTTTGGAGCCGTAGGTATCGGTTTTGGGTTAGGGTTTTGACGGCTAGGGTTTTGACGGCTAGGGTTAGGAGCCTTACCTTTTGCCGCCGCCACCACTGAATCTTCACCGTGATTCCTCTTTTCCGGTTGCAATTCCGGGTGTTCCTTCCAACATCCTTGAAGATCATGTCCTTGCAACATACAAGTAGTGCAATATTTGGGTAGGAAATCATAACGAATCTTGTATGACATTGTTTCCATCTCCTCCCCATTCATGATTTGTATGTTATACCTTTGTGGGTGTTCTTGTAGCAAATCGGCTTCCACCTTGACCCTAGCACAACTAGGTCTTGTTTTGTTCAAAGTAGCCGCATCAATTGCAATTGGCCTCCCCACCGCCGAAGCTATGGAGAATAAAATCGATGGGACATAGAAATTGGGAGGTAAATTGGGGAAAGAAAGCCAAATTACCGCCATGCTTGTCTCTTCTTCCGGAGTAAACCCTATATCCCATTTGAAAGTTCTCATCAAGAAGGATTTGGAATTCTCCTTTATCCAAAAATTAGGCCTTGACATCAAAGTGACATAGTCTTCTTCGATTGAACATCGAATCAACACATGCCTATTGTGCAAAAGCCCAATATTCACTTCCGCCTTTAAAGAACATTGTTTTGGAATAGCCGTCCTCAAGAAAGCAATTGGGGGCATTCCATGGCTAAACTTACCAACTACGGCATACTTCAAATCTTGTTGTTCCACCATAGATGCAACTTCTTGATTAGTAAACCGAATTGTTGGCTCGCCATGAAGGTAGGTGATTGGTTTTTGTGGAATTGGAGGAGTAGGGTTTCGGCCAAGAGAAGTCTCGGCCAAACCATTACCGCCGCAAGCATTGTGAGTGTTGGTGACGATCTGGGAGTATGTTACGGGTTGGGGAATGGTCGCCGGGGGTTGGGTGACCTCGGGAGGAGGCCACCCTGTATCAATCACGGCCAGATTGGCCGGAATTTGGACCGAAAGTATGGGTAGATGACACGCCGAAAATCGCCTCTCCTAGAGAGCGTTTTTTCGGACCGTGTTTCGGTGGGGGTTTTGGGGTTTGGGGTTTAGGGTTTTATAAAAGCCGTTAGACTCGTAGGTCTAGCGGAATTTTATTAATAATGAAAGAAAGACAAGGGGCCCCAAAGGGGAAATACAAGCAGGGGGGAGCTTTCCTGTTACCCCACTATATTACTCCTATAAGGCCTAGAAGCTATAATCTAGCAAGAATGTAAAAAGAAAGAACTTGACAATACCAAATATTCTATGATCATCATAGAATTTATAATGCACTCTATGATGATATTACAAATGAGGATGCTAACATAATGGAGAAGTAAAATAAGCACGAAGATGTGATCATCTACCTTCGGGCATATAAAATCCTCCAACTGCTGCTTCACTTCCTTCTCGTCTTCTAAGTATTCTTGAAATTTGATCATTTCTTCTTGGAGTTGACTAGGGACTCAGGAGGCCCAACATATTTGGAAGGGTCTCTCATATTGGCTGCATCGAACTGGACTTTCTTCTTGGCTTCTCTCATTGGCATTTTCCTTACCGTTGGCATCTTGCCATCCCAGCTGTTCTTCCTTGTGAGCTTCTTCTTCTTACTTTGCCCATTTCGAGGTGATAGGTTCCCATTCTGGATGACAATCGTGCGCTCTGGAACCAAGGAGTCTTCCTCGGCCTCCGACCACTCTGATGTGCCAGCCACATTACCAAAGGGATCGGACATTACCTGTCTCTGTTTTGCCTGTCTTGCTGCCTCTGAGTAGAGTTCTCCCAGCGTCTTTCCTCCCATCTCATCCACATTACCAGGCCCCCCCTGATTAGGACCCTCCAATAAAAGTACCTGATCTGGGCTGACCTCCACAGCAATCGGCTCTGCATCCTCTTCAATATCCTCATCGGCCTCATGACTCATGTTGCCTATCTCCAGCTCCATATCATCAGTCTCTGAGTCCTCATCATATAATCCATATGCATCATAGTCGCGGAAGTTATGTGCTGGTTCTGCTAGAAATAGAGCCATCTCTTCTTCATCATCCGTTGTACCACCCAATTCCACATATTCCTCTACACTGAGATCTGGATAATAAGCTCGTTTATCTTCGACTGCCGCCTCAAAAGATGACATTCCCATAAAATGTCCATGTTTCGCCATTTTCCTGTCAAACACTTGTCGAAGTCGTTCTCTGTCGGACAACCCAGAACCAATTTCCTCCATCTCCGCCTCCTCTCCATCTGTCTCACACCATTTCTTTTTCTCACTGTCAGAAGGAGTGATTGTGGCAGTACTAACAGAGGGAATGTCGGAGGTGGCTTCATTTAGAGTGCAAGGTTGTGGAGGGAATGAGAATGCATTTTTTAGCCAATTTTGAGTAGATGGGCTTTTTATGATTGGGTTGTATTCTTGGGCTGTGGGATTAAGAATTGGCTTTGTAGGTGGGTTTGATGTTGAGCCCGTATCTGAAATGGATTGTGGGCTTGTATTTTCGGACTGGGTATTTTTGGATTGGGCCGAGAGGGAGATGGGGGCTCGGGTAGGGGTTGGGTTCGGGTTTGGGGGGGTAGGGTTAACAGGATTTGGGGATTCGGGTTCGGGTATGGGTAGTGGGTCGGGTGGGTCGATTTCCGGGTCAGGGGTGGTTTCGGGTGGGGAGTTTTTTTCCGGGTCGGGTTGCGGGTAATTAGGGTTTAGTGGGGGGGCGGTTTTGGGTAGCGGTTTAGGGTTTAGTGGGGGGGCGGTTTTGGGTAGCGGTTTAGGGTTGGGTGGCGGTAATGGGCAGGGAGTGGTTTCTGGAGGAGGGGTTTGCGACGGAGGGGTTGCCGAGGTTATTTCCGGCACCAGTGGGGTGGCGGAGGGGTGGTTTGCTGGCGGCAGGGTGGTGATTTTTTTGGTGGCGGGTTGATTAGGGTTTAGCGGGGGTTTTGGGTCAAGCAAGGCCCATTGGGGGGGGTGGGCAGCAGGGTTTCTGGTGGATGGTTTCCGGGAGCAGGGAGGGTCGCCGGTAGGTTTCCGGCGCCGCCTAGGGTTCCGGTAGGGTTTCCGGTAGGGTTTCCGGCGCCGCCAAGAATTCCGGTAGGGTTTCCGGCGTCGGACATTTTAGGGGGGTCATTTTTTGGTGGGAAAACAGTTTCCGACACCTGGGCAGTGGTTTCGATAGCCCTAGGCTCCGTAAATACTGTTCCAGTCGCCGGAATTACTGTTCCAGTGGGTTTTGAGGGTGGTTTTGGATTTTGGTTCTTGTTTTTCTTGTTTTTTCGAGTGACTGGAATCCAATTGTTGGATGGGGGTTGAACCAAAGCATTGGTAGTTGAGATAGGGGCTTGTTGGCTAGGGTTAGATGAAGAAGAAGTAGGAGTTGAGGCCTTACCTTTGCCTATTGCCACTGCCGTCTCCACTGCCTTTTCCACCTTGCCGCCATCAATTTCTTTAGCTTTTTCCGGCCGCAATGCTGGTTGTAGGTTCCAACATCCATCGACATCATGCCCTTGTAGCTTGCAATTGGTACAATATTTTGGCTTGAAATCATATCTAATTTTTTGTAATTCGGATGTGATTCCATCTCCTTCTCCCACTTGAATTACAACATGTTGGGGATGGTTCTTGAGTAAATCAAACTCCACTTTGACTCTAGCACAACTTGGCCTTGTTTTATTCAAGGTGGCCGAATCAATGGCAATTGGGGAGCCCACTGCGCCCGCCAACGAGAAGAGTGTAGACTCTCCATAATAATGTGGGGATAATCCGGGGAATGAAATCCATCCATATGCGAATCTACTCTCCTCCGCCGGATTAAAAGATATATCCCATTTGAAGGTTCTCATCAAAAGGGCTTATTCTTCTCCTTTATCTCAAAAGTTTGTCTTGACATCAAGGTGTCAAAATCTTCCACAATCGAACATCGAATCAAAACATGTCTATCACAAAGCAAACCAATACGTACCTCCGCCTTCAAACCACATTGCTTTGGGATAGCATTCCGTAGGAAAGCTATATCGGGCCATCCATGGCTAAACTTTCCAACAATTGCAAGAGTTAATTCTTGGTGATGAATCATCACCTCCACTTCCTTCTTCTCAAACCTAATCGTAGGCTCACCATGTAGGTAAACAATAGGCTTGATTGGGATTGGAATTGACATGGGAGAGGGGTCGCCGCAAGGCCTAGGGTTTCCACCATTGGCAGTTTCGGAAATCTGCAATGGCGGGATGGTAGGGGTTGCTTTGAAGAGGTTTGAGTAGTCTAGGGGTTGCGCGGGGATGGGAGGGTGATGGCCGACCTCGGAAGGAGGCCGGCCAGTGGCCGGAATGGCCATAAATGGCCGGAAGTTGGAAATTGGAAATTGTCGCCAAATCGCCCTCGCCTTGGGAGCGTTTTCCCGAGGCGTGTTTCGGTGGGTTTAGGGTTTAGGGTTTAGGGTTTAGGGTTTAGGGTTTAGGGTTTAGGGTTTAGGGTTTAGGGTTTAGGGTTTAGGGTTTAGGGTTTAGGGTTTAGGGTTTAGGGTTTAGGGTTTAGGGTTTAGGGTTTAGGGTTTAGGGTTTAGGGTTTAGGGTTTTTTTGAAGCCACAGCCTCGCGGCTTGTGGTATTTTATTAATAATAAATAAGAAAGACAAGGGGCCCCAAAGGGGAAGTACAAGCAGGGGGGACTCATCCTATTACCCCACTAGTCTATCCTATAAGGCCTAATACTAGAAAAATCTAACAAGAATGTAGGAAAAAAGAACTTGACAAAACCAAATATTCTATGATTATCATAGAGTTTATAATACACTCTATGATGATGTTACAAATGATGATGCTAACATAGTGAAGAAATAATATAAGCACGCAAGTACGATTATTTACCTCCGGCCTTATAAAATCCTCCATCTGCGGCATCGCTTCCTTATCAATCTCCAAATATTCCTGGAATTTAATCATAATCACAATCGTAATCAAACTCTCCAGGAATACGATAGGGGTTTCTTTCTCGGGCTTTTTCATTTTCTCTGGCGCATCTCCACTCAAACATCTTCTTCTTTTTTTCACTGATTGTCCTGACTCGCTCAAAGAAGGCTTCAATGGCAATTGGTGAAAGCTCCTTCTCCTGAACAACTATTTGTCCTGGCTGGTCTACCGAAGCATCCTTCCCCAATTCCTTCTCCTCTACCTCCATTTCTTCCTCCTCTACCTTATCCCCATCTGCCTCCTCATCAGTTACATCCTCTCCGTCTGTCTCACACCATTTCCTCCTCGCACTAGAAGTGACTGACGGGGTCCTGGTATGGCTGGCGGATGGGATGTGAGAGTTGGATTTATTAAG
Source organism: Anisodus tanguticus (assembly GCA_034509755.1). NCBI lineage: Eukaryota > Viridiplantae > Streptophyta > Magnoliopsida > Solanales > Solanaceae > Anisodus > Anisodus tanguticus. The sequence goes on from CM067546.1 coordinate 40,338, forward strand.
GGTACATGGCTGAGGTGAAAGTGATAGATGTGGGTCAAAGGGGATTGGATTGTATGCTAAGGCTGCAGGATTTAGTTTTGCTTGTGAATTTGGGTTGAAGTTGGAGCCCGAATCTGAGAGGGAAGGGCTTGCATTATTGGGTTGGATAATTTGTGTATTTGGGCTTGGATTCGGATTAGGTATAATTGGGCTTGGGTTGGACGAGAGTGGGCTCGGGTTGGGGGGATGCGGGTGGGCTAGGGGGTGTCGGGTTAGGGCTTGGGTGAGACACCCAATTAGGGAACGGGTAGGGTTTCGATTGGGCTTCCGAAAACCACCAACGACGGTGGTTTAGGGTTTTGGGTTAGTGGTGGCGGGTGGTTTTGGGTGGGTGGTTTCGGCAAACCAGTGGGGTTTCCGATGGGGGGGTCCGATGGGGCTGGGTAAGTAATCAGGTGGGTCGGGATTCCGGGTCGGATAGGGCTAGCAGTTTGGGTGGTGTCGGGTAGGGTTTCTGTACCCGAAACCGCCAGCGATAGCGGTTTAGGGCACAGAGGGGGTGGCGGCTGGTTAGGGTTAGGGTTTGTTGGGGGCAGTATCGGTAAACCAGAATGGTTTCCGATGCTGGAGTTCGGTGGGGTAGGGTGGGCCAAAAGATGGGTCGGGTTTCCGGGTCGGGTAGGGTTTCCAATCTGGGTAGGGTTTTCCGGAGTGGCGGCTAGGGTTTCCATCGGCGAATCAGCGGTATTTCGCTGATTTCCGATGGACTGAGTAGGGTTTCCGGTAACTTTGTCGGCATGGTTTTGAGTGGCGATGGGTTGTGGGGATTCGGTGTCAATGTTTCCGATGGCCAACACCGCCGGAATCACTGTTCCGATATCAATCCCACTGTTTTTTGTGGGGTTTGAGGGCTGTTTTTGTTTGCGATTTTTGTATGGTTTTCTACGGACGGTAATCCACTCTTTGTCAATGGTAGGGTTGGTAGCCGGAGGTGGGGGGATGTGGGGTTGGCGGCTAGTGTTTGCAGAAGAGGAGATAGGTTTAGAATTACCTTGTGTCGCCTCCTGAACCTCGCCGCTGCCTCCATCCTTTGCTTTTTCCGGCAACAAATTTGGATGCACCTTCCAACACCCATTTTCATCATGTCCTTGAAGTTTGCAATGGGTGCAATACTTTGGGAGAAAGTCATATCGATAAGGATACCATTTCGATGTAGCTTTCTCCCCTCCTCCAACTCGAATCTGAAATTTTGAGGGATGCTCCTTTAGCAGGTCTATCTCCACTTTCACCCTAGCACAACTTGGCCGAGATTTGTTCTTGGTAGCAACATCAATAGCCAATGGTTTTCCCACAGCCGCCGCAAAGGAGAAAAGATGAGTTTCATTGTAAAAATTTGGTGCCAATCCTGGAAACGAGATCCAAGTGTGGGCTATACTCGATTCCTCTTCCGCACTAAACCATGGCTCCCATTTGAATGTTCTCATAGGGTGTGATTTTCAATTTTCTTGTATGAGAAAACATGGCTTTGACATCAAAGTCACATAATCTTCAAATAAGGAACATCGAATTAGAACATGTCGATTACAAAGCAAACCAATTTTAACCTCCGCCTTTAATTCACATTGCTTGGGGATTTCCGTTCGCAAATATTGAATTTCAGGCCATCCATGACTGAATTTCCCAACCACCGAAAATTGTAACTCTTGTTGGTGGATCGTCACCTCCAACTCTTGTTCTGTAAATTGAAATGTTGGCTCTCCATGAAGATATTGGATTGTTTTCGAAGAAATTTGTGAGGGAATTGAGGGGAGGGGGCCGAGAGGCAAACTGTCGCCATTAGGGTTTGTGACGGCAACAGTTGCTTTCGGATTAAGGGAAGAAGATTTGAGGATGTTAGCGTATGTTGGGGTTGGCATAGATGTAGGAGGGGGCTGGACGACCTCGGGAGGAGGCCGTCCAGTGGCCGTCGTGGCCATAGTAGGCCGGAAAAAGGTTGGCAGTTGGTTTCGTAGGGAACAGCCGGAAATCGCCCTCTTCTAGAGAGCGTTTTGGGGTTTAGGGTTCAGGGTTCAGGGTTCAGGGTTCGGGGTTCAGGGTTCAGGGTTCAGGGTTCAGGGTTTAGGGTTCAGGGTTCAGGGTTCAGGGTTTAGGGTTTAGGGTTTAGGGTTTAGGGTTTAGGGTTTAGGGTTTAGGGTTTAGGGTTTTTTTTTTGAAGCCGTTAGACTCGTAGGTCTAGCGGAGTTTTATTAATAATAATAAAAAGACAAGGGGCCCCATAGGGGAAATACAAGCAGGGGGGAGATTTCCCTGTTACCCCACTATATTACTCCTATAAGGCCTAGAAACTATAATCTAACAGAATGTAAAAAGAAAGAACTTGACAACACCAAATATTCTATGATCATCATAGAGTTTATAATGCACTCTATGATGATATTACAAATGAGGATGCTAACATAATGGAGAAGTAATATAAGCACGAAGATGTGATCATCTACCTTCGGACTTATAAAATCCTCCAACTGCTGCTTCACTTCCTTCTCGTCTTCTAGGTATTCTTGAAATTTGATCATTTCTTCTTGGAGTTGACTAGTGACTCAGGAGGCCCAACATATTTTGAAGGATCTCTCATCTTGGCTGCATCGAACTGGACTTTCTTCTTGGCTTCTCTCATTGGCATTTTCCTTACCGTTGGCATCTTGCCATCCCAAATGTGTTCTTCCTTGTGAGCTTCTTCTTCATACTTTGCCCATTTCGAGGCGATAGGTTCCCATTCGAATGACAAGCATGCGCTCTGGATCCAAGGAGTCTTCCTCGGCCTCCGACCACTCGATGTGCCGGCAACATTACCAAAGGGATCGGACATTACCCGTCTCTCGTTTTGCCCGTCTTGCGCTTCCGAGTAGAGTTCTCCCGGGCGTCTTTCCTCCCATCTCGTCCACATTACCAGGCCCCCCCTGATTAGGACCCTCCAATAAAAGTACCTGATCTGGGCTGATCTCCACTGCTATCGGCTCTGCTTCCTCGTCAATATCCTCATCGGCCTCATGACTCATATTGCCTATCTCCAGCTCCATATCATCAGCCTCTGAGTCCTCATCATATAATCCATATGTATCATAGTCGCGGAAATTATGTGCTGGTTCTCGCTAGAAACGAGCCATCTCTTCTTCATCATCCGTATTACCACCCAGTTCTACATACTCCTCTACACTGAGATCTGGATAATAAGCTCGTTTATCTTCTACTGCCGCCTCAAAAGATGACATTCCCATAAAATGTCCATGTTTCGCCATTTTCCTGTCAAACACTTGTCTAAGTCGTTCTCTCGTCGGACAACCCGTAACCAACTTCCTCCATCTCCGCCTCCTCTCCCTCTGTCTCACACCATTTCTTTTTCTCACTATCGAGGGGAGTAGTTGTGGCGATACTAACGAGAGGGAATGTCGAGGTGGCTTCATTTAGAGTGCAAGGTTGTGGAGGGAATGAGAATGCATTTTTTAGCCAATTTTGAGTGGATGGGCTTTTTATGATTGGGTTGTATTCTTGGGCTGTGGGATTTAGAATTGGCTTTGTAGGTGGGTTTGATGTTGAGCCCGTATCTGAAACGGACTGTGGGCTTGTATTTTCGGAATGGTTATTTTTGGATTGGGCCGAGTGGGGGTTGGGTTGGGCCGAGTGGGTTGGGCTCGGGGTGAGGGTTGGGCTCGGGTTTGGGGGGGTAGGGTTAATTGAATTTGGGGGTTCGGTTTCGGGTATGGGTATTGGGTCGGGTGGGTCAATTTCCGGGTCAGGGGTGGGTTCGGGTAGGGACTTTTTTAGCGGGTCGGGTTGCGGGTAATTAGGGTTTAGTGGGGGGGCGGTTTGGGGTAGCGGTTTAGGGTTTTGTGGGGGCGATTTTGGGTAGCGGTTTAGGGTTTTGTGGGGGGGTTTTGGGTAGCGGTTTAGGGTTTAGTGGCGGTAGTGGGCATGGATTGGTTTCTGGAAGAGGGGTTTGCAGCGGAGGGTTTGCCGACAATATTTCCGGCACCAGTGGGGTGGCGGAGGGGTGGTTTGCTGGCGGTAAGGTGGTGATTTTTTTGGTGGCGGGGTCATTAGGGTTTAGAGGGTGGTTTTGGGTCAAACAAGGCCCATTGGGGGGGGTGGGCAGTAGGGTTTCTGGTTGGTGGTTTCCGGGAACAGGGAGGGTCGCCGGTAGGGTTTCCGGTAGGTTTCCGGCGCCGCCTAGGGTTCCGGTAGGGTTTCCGGTAGATTTTCCGGCGCCGCCACTGATTCCGGTAGGGTTTCCGGCATCGAAAATTTTGGGGGGGTCGTTTTTTGGTGGGGATTCGATTTCCGACACCTGGACAGTGTTTCCGATAGCCCTAGGCCTCGGAATCACTGTTCCAGTCGCCGAAAACACTGTTCCAGAGGGTTTTGTGGGTGGTTTTTGGTTTTGATTCTTGTTTTTCTTATTTTTTCCGGTGACTGTAATCCATTTGTTGGATGGATGAGGGATCAAAGCATTGGTTGTCGAGGGAGGGGTTTGTTGGCTAGGGTTAGACGAAGAGGGATTAGGGTTTGAAGCCTTACCTTTGCTTGTTGTCACTGCCATCGCCGCCTTGCCCCCATCGATTTCCTTAGCTTTTTCCGGTCGTAGCTCTGGCTTGAGAGTCCAACATCCATCAACATCATGTCCTTGTAATTTACAGTTGGTACAATATTTCGGTTTGAAATCATATCTAATTTTTTGTAATTCAGAAGTGATTCCATCCCCTTCACCCACTTGGATTACAACATGTGGGGGATGAGTCTTAAGCAAATCAAATTCCACTTTAACTCTAGCACAGCTTGGTCTAGTTTTGTTCAATGTGGCCGCATCAATGGCTATAGGGGTACCTACTGCCGCCGCCAACGAGAATAAAGTGGATTCTCCATAGTAGTGTGGTGATAATCCCGGAACGAGATCCACCCATACGCAAATCGACTTTCCTCCGAAGGATTGAATGTAACATCCCATTTGAAGGTTCGCATCAAATAGGGCTTCGTCTTCTCCTTTATCTCAAATGTTTGTCTTGACATTAAAGTATCAAAATCTTCTCCAATTGTGCATCGAATCAAGACATGCCTATCACAAAGCAAACCAATACGTACCTCCGCCTTCAAGCCACATTGCTTTGGGATGGCAGTTCTCAAGAAAGCTATATCTGGCCAACCATGGCTAAACTTGCCGACTACCGCCATTGTTAAGTCTTGGTGATGAATCATCACCTCCACCTCCTTCTTCTCAAACCTAATAGTAGGCTCACCATGTAGGTACACAATAGGCTTGAGTGGAATCGATATAGCCATGGGGGATGGAGTGCCGCGAGGCGTTGGAGTGCCGCCATTGACAGTTTCGGAAAACTGAATCGACGGGATGTTGGGGGCTGATTTGAAAAGGTTAGAATAGTTGAGGGGTTGCGTAGGGATGGTAGGGTGAAGGCCGACCTCAGGAGGAGGCCGGCCACTGGCCGGAATGGCCATGAAAGGCCGGAAAGGCTGTTTGGGAAATTGTCGCCGAGAATCGCCTCAAGTTGAGAGCGTTTTCTCGGACCGTGTTTCGGTGGGTTTGAGGGTTCGGGTTTAGGGTTTAGGGTTTAGGGTTTAGGGTTTAGGGTTTAGGGTTTAGGGTTTAGGGTTTAGGGTTTAGGGTTTAGGGTTTAGGGTTTAGGGTTTAGGGTTTTTTTTTTTTTTTTTTTTTTTTTAAGCCACAGCCTCGCAGCTTGTGGAATTTTATTAATAATAAAATAAAAGACAAGGGGCCCCAAAGGGGAAGTACAAGCAGGGGGGAGATTTCCTATTACCCCACGAGACTATCCTAAAAGGCCTAAAAGAAATCTAACCTGAATGTAGAAAAAAGGAACTTGAGAGAATCAAGTATTCTATGATCATCATAGAGTTTATAATACACTCTATGATGATATTACAAATGATGATACTAACATAAAGATAGGATAATATAAGTACAAAGCTAATGTCTACCTCTGAGCTTATAAAATCCTCAATATGATGTATCTTTTCCTGTTGCTCTTCCAAATATTCTTGAAATTGGATCATTTCTTTGCTTTGGACCGTGTGGTGATCGCTGTGGTAGCTGTAGCCATTGTCCTCTTCTTTGCTTGCTTTTTGTTGGACTTTGCTTCAAATCTTCTTTGTTCTTGTCTCGCACCTTTCCATGTATTCCGCATGTGGCAAGTTCATGAGTGCTACAAACTCATCATCTGTCATGTCCGGATGATATGCATTTTTGAAGGCATAGAATTGTTTGTAGGTCATGTTGTTTCGTAGAGATGGGGGCCCCCTCGTCCGATTCCGCCAAGCGCTCATACTCATCAAGCCCATCAAATCCGCCACTAGTACCGCTTCCGCAATTTGACTAGAGATAGATTCAATTGACTCATCTTCTCCAAATCCCATTGCCGCAACCGATGCCTCAATCTCCTCATTTTCTTTCTCATTGTCACACCATCTCCTTCTCCGACTACTACTAGTCGAACTTGAGGATCCTTTCGCGGGGAATGAGAATGCTTTTTTCACCCATTCCTCGGCGACGGAGCCTTAGTTTTAGGTGTGAATTCACTAGAAGAAGAGATAGGTCTTTTACCTGATTTTGTCGCAGTGTACACAGTTCCATCCAAAGCAGCCACAAAGTCAGGATTGGCTACGGTAATAGCCATGCAATTAGAGCCCTCGGTGGATGATTCAACAACGACTTGCCTTCTATCCGTACCGAGAGATTTCAAATGTCTCATACTCTTGAGTCCGCACAATAATATTCTCGCCTTGGGGTGCTTATTGGGCTCGGGTTTGGGTTCGTGGGTGGGCTCGGTTCTTGGGCTGAAATTGGGCTTGGGTTATTAGGGTTTGGGTTCGGCTGGGGAGGGTTGCGGGTAGTTGCGGGTGGGGTCAGGTTAGGCGGGTCCTGGGGTAGTATATGTGAGCCTGGGTCAGAATATATTGGTAGGGTCGGGTTGGGTTGTGGGCCGGGTTGGCCGACGAGTGGGCTGGGCCGGGCCGAAACCGTTTGGGCTTGGGTTTGGTTTTGTGTGGGGGCTGGTTGCGGGTCGGGTTGTGGGTGATGGGTCCGAATTTTGTGGATTTTTTTTCGGTGGGGTGGTGTCCGAGGTTTCCGGAAGGGTCTCTGGTAGGTGGTTTAGGGTTTTGGGGATTGGGGGTTTCGGGTAGAGTGGTATTAGGGTTAGGGTTAGGGTTAGGGGTTTGGGCCATTCCGCTAGGGTTTGGCCCAGCAGCCACCACAAATTGCTAGGGTTTCGGGTGGGTGGGCTGCCTGGTTGGGAGAGGGTGCTGGTAGGGTTCCGGTGGGGTCGCAGGCACCGCCTAGGGTTCCGGTGGGGTTTCCGGCGCCGCCAAGGATTCCGGTAGGGTTTCCGGCGTCGGAAATCTCAAAAAAGGTATTTTTTTTTAGGATTGTATTTTCCGTCGCCTGGACAGTGTTTCCGACAGCCAGTGACGTCGTGTTTACTGTTCCAGTCGCCGGAATAGGGGTTTCTAGCGAATTGGATGGGTTTTTTGTGTTTTGGGGTGGGTTTGGGTTGCCTTTTCCAGTGGTTTTCCGTCTGTGGTTGACGGTTTGCCATTCGGAATTGGTAGGGTGAGAGGTAGAAGAGAGGGGGGATGAGTAGGGTGGTGAGACTTACTTTTTTCTCCTCCTGCCGTCGTCAAACCTCTTGCCACCGCCGGATTCTCCTTGTTTGGTCTCAATTCCGGATTGAGTTTCCAACATCCAATTGAGTCATGTCCTTGTAGCTTGCAGTTGGTACAATATTTGGGCAAGAAATCATATCTAATCCTTTGTTGTGTAGATGTAATTTCCGCCCCTTCACCCACTTGAATTAGCACACTCTTGGGATGGACTTTAAGCAAATCAACTTCTACCTTAACTCTAGCACTACTAGGCCTTGTTTTATTCCTTGTAGCCGAGTCTATAGATATAGGCTTGCCCACCGAAGCCGCCATGGAGAAAAGAGAGGATTCACCATGGAAGTGTGGGGGCAATCCAGGGAAGGAAATCCATCCATAAGCAAAACGTGTCTCCTCCTCCGGATTGAAAGTAACATCCCATTTGAAAGTTCTCATCAAGTAGGGCTTGTTCTTCTCCTTTATTTCAAAGGTTTGTCTTGACATCAAAGTATCATAATCCTCCGCAATCGTGCATCGAATCAAGACATGTCTATCACAAAGCAATCCAATATTCACCTCCGCCTTCAAACCACATTGCTTTGGAATCAAGGTTCTCAATAAACCAATTTCGGGCCAACCATGGCTAAACTTGCCTATGACCGCAAGATTTAATTCTTGTTGATGTATCATCACCTCCACTTCTTTCTTCTCAAACCTAACAGTAGGCTCACCATGTAGGTAAACAATAGGCTTGATTGGAATCGAAATAGACATGGGAGAGGTAGTGCCGCAATGGCTAGAGTTTCCGCCATTGTTGGCAGTTTCGGGAGATGACAAAACCGGGATGGTGGGGGATGATTTGAAGACGTTGGAGTAGTTGAGGGGGTGCGCGGGGATGGGAGGGTGGTGGCCGACCTCAGGAGGAGGCCGGCCAGTGGCCGGAATGGCCATTTTTGGCCGGAATCGCTATTTGGGAAAAGTCGCCGAAAATCGCCTCAAGTTGAGAGCGTTTTTTCGGACCGTGTTTCGGTGAAAAGTGGGGTTTAGGGTTTAGGGTTTAGGGTTTAGGGTTTAGGGTTTAGGGTTTAGGGTTTAGGGTTTAGGGTTTAGGGTTTAGGGTTTAGGGTTTAGGGTTTAGGGTTTAGGGTTTAGGGTTTTTTTTTTTTTTTTTTTTTTTTTTTTTTTGAAGCCACAGCCTCTCGGCTTGTGGAGTTTTATTAATAACATAAAAGAAAAACATGGGGCCCCATAGGGGAAGTACAAGCAGGGGGGAGACTTCCTATACCCCCACCTGGCTACTCCTATTGAGGCAAGCCTCCTAGCCAGAATGTAAAAAGAAAGAACTAGCTAAAACTAGATATTCTATGATCATCATAGAGTTTATAATACACTCTATGATGATATGACAAATGATGATACTAACATAGAGAAAAACTAATATAAGAACAAAGCTATCTTCTACCTCTGGCCTTATAAAGTCTTCAATACGGTGTACCTTTTCTTGCGCATCTTCCAAATATGTATGAAATTGAATCATCCTTTACGTGCATATGTCATTCTGGCTGCTTGCCTGTTCCTTGCTCTTCTACTTCTTCTTGGGCCGGGTGTGAATGCCGTGCTATCTTCTGTTGATTCATTCATGTCCTCAGCATTCTGACTTTCCATAGGTGCCTTTCCTTTGTCAAGCCCTCTAGAGCTGTCTTCATTGTCCGCAGCTTCCACCTCTTCATCATCACCCCATTTCCTCTCTTCACTACTAGCAGTGGGTAAATCTAAGCACTCTTGATTTAGCACTACTAATTTGCTAGGAGGCGAAATCCGATGTGGTAGGAAAGATGGCATACTTGGCATTGGATTAGGTTGTGAATTATTAATTGAGTTTGGGCTTGAAATTGGGTTTGTGTATTTTATTGTTGTGGGCCCCGCGGGAGTGTGTGGACTTGGGCTCGGGTGGGGGGGCCGTGTGGGTGTGGGGCCGGGTTCCGGGTTGGGTTGGGCCGAGAGGGCTGCTGGGTTGGGTGCCGGGTTAGGGCTGTTTCGGGTAGGGTTCCGGGTAGGGGTTTCTCGGCTAGGGTTTCCGGGTGGTATGGGGTTAGGGTTTGACGGCGGCAAGGCTGACTTTGCGCCGGATTCCGGGGGGATTTCTGGTGGCGGGGTGTTTCCGGGGTGCGAGTTTTCCGGAGTAGGATTTTGTGGGGTCGGGTTCAGTGTCGGGTTTGACCCGTAATTGGGTAGAATTGGGCCGTTGTGCCCTAACCCCGGATTAGGGTTAGGGTTAGGGGCGGCGGAATTAGGGTTCTTTGGTGGTTCCGGTAGATTAGGTGGGCTTCCGGGGTGGTTTCCGACAGGGTTTCCGGTGGTTTGGGTCGCCGGAGTTGCGGTATTGAATTCCGGGTTGGGTGGGTTAGGGCTAGGGTTTCCCAACCCCGGTATTGGATTAGGGTTTATTGGGGCGGTATTAGGGTTTGGGCCTGTTTCCGGGAGGATGAGGTGGTTTCCGGTGGGCGTATCGATGGAAATTGGCTGATTTGACTGGGAGGCTGTGTTTCCGACGGCTGATGATGCCGGAATCACTGTTTCCGTCGGCAGAAGGCCAATTTCAGCTAGAATTTGGGTGAGAATAGGCGGTTTTGAGGAAGAGGCTATATTTCCGACGTCCAAAACCACCTGAGGGGCTGTTTCAGTCGCCGGAATAGTATTTTCCATCAAATCCAAAGGCTGTTTTTGGGTGTTTTGTTTTTTTCTTTTGTGAGTTACGGTGGTCCATTCCTGGGTGTGGTTTGGAGCCGTAGGTATCGGTTTTGGGTTAGGGTTTTGACGGCTAGGGTTTTGACGGCTAGGGTTAGGAGCCTTACCTTTTGCCGCCGCCACCACTGAATCTTCACCGTGATTCCTCTTTTCCGGTTGCAATTCCGGGTGTTCCTTCCAACATCCTTGAAGATCATGTCCTTGCAACATACAAGTAGTGCAATATTTGGGTAGGAAATCATAACGAATCTTGTATGACATTGTTTCCATCTCCTCCCCATTCATGATTTGTATGTTATACCTTTGTGGGTGTTCTTGTAGCAAATCGGCTTCCACCTTGACCCTAGCACAACTAGGTCTTGTTTTGTTCAAAGTAGCCGCATCAATTGCAATTGGCCTCCCCACCGCCGAAGCTATGGAGAATAAAATCGATGGGACATAGAAATTGGGAGGTAAATTGGGGAAAGAAAGCCAAATTACCGCCATGCTTGTCTCTTCTTCCGGAGTAAACCCTATATCCCATTTGAAAGTTCTCATCAAGAAGGATTTGGAATTCTCCTTTATCCAAAAATTAGGCCTTGACATCAAAGTGACATAGTCTTCTTCGATTGAACATCGAATCAACACATGCCTATTGTGCAAAAGCCCAATATTCACTTCCGCCTTTAAAGAACATTGTTTTGGAATAGCCGTCCTCAAGAAAGCAATTGGGGGCATTCCATGGCTAAACTTACCAACTACGGCATACTTCAAATCTTGTTGTTCCACCATAGATGCAACTTCTTGATTAGTAAACCGAATTGTTGGCTCGCCATGAAGGTAGGTGATTGGTTTTTGTGGAATTGGAGGAGTAGGGTTTCGGCCAAGAGAAGTCTCGGCCAAACCATTACCGCCGCAAGCATTGTGAGTGTTGGTGACGATCTGGGAGTATGTTACGGGTTGGGGAATGGTCGCCGGGGGTTGGGTGACCTCGGGAGGAGGCCACCCTGTATCAATCACGGCCAGATTGGCCGGAATTTGGACCGAAAGTATGGGTAGATGACACGCCGAAAATCGCCTCTCCTAGAGAGCGTTTTTTCGGACCGTGGGGTTTAGGGTTTAGGGTTTGGGGTTTAGGGTTTAGGGTTTAGGGTTTCGGGTTTAGGGTTTAGGGTTTAGGGTTTAGGGTTTAGGGTTTAGGGTTTAGGGTTTTTTTTTTTTTTTTTTTTTGAAGCCGTTAGACTCGTAGGTCTAGCGGAGTTTTATTAATAATAATAAAAAGACAAGGGGCCCCATAGGGGAAATACAAGCAGGGGGGAGATTTCCTGTTACCCCACTATATTACTCCTATAAGGCCTAGAAACTATAATCTAACAGGAATGTAAAAAGAAAGAACTTGACAACACCAAATATTCTATGATCATCATAGAGTTTATAATGCACTCTATGATGATATTACAAATGAGGATGCTAACATAATGGAGAAGTAATATAAGCACGAAGATGTGATCATCTACCTTCGGACTTATAAAATCCTCCAACTGCTGCTTCACTTCCTTCTCGTCTTCTAGGTATTCTTGAAATTTGATCATTTCTTCTTGGAGTTGACTAGTGACTCAGGAGGCCCAACATATTTTGAAGGATCTCTCATCTTGGCTGCATCGAACTGGACTTTCTTCTTGGCTTCTCTCATTGGCATTTTCCTTACCGTTGGCATCTTGCCATCCCAGCTGTTCTTCCTTGTGAGCTTCTTCTTCATACTTTGCCCATTTCGAGGCGATAGGTTCCCATTCTGAATGACAAGCATGCGCTCTGGATCCAAGGAGTCTTCCTCGGCCTCCGACCACTCTGATGTGCCAGCAACATTACCAAAGGGATCGGACATTACCTGTCTCTGTTTTGCCTGTCTTGCTGCTTCTGAGTAGAGTGCTCCCAGCGTCTTTCCTCCCATCTCGTCCACATTACCAGGCCCCCCCTGATTAGGACCCTCCAATAAAAGTACCTGATCTGGGCTGATCTCCACTGCTATCGGCTCTGCTTCCTCGTCAATATCCTCATCGGCCTCATGACTCATATTGCCTATCTCCAGCTCCATATCATCAGCCTCTGAGTCCTCATCATATAATCCATATGCATCATAGTCGCGGAAATTATGTGCTGGTTCTGCTAGAAACAGAGCCATCTCTTCTTCATCATCCGTATTACCACCCAGTTCTACATACTCCTCTACACTGAGATCTGGATAATAAGCTCGTTTATCTTCTACTGCCGCCTCAAAAGATGACATTCCCATAAAATGTCCATGTTTCGCCATTTTCCTGTCAAACACTTGTCTAAGTCGTTCTCTGTCGGACAACCCAGAACCAACTTCCTTCATCTCCGCCTCCTCTCCCTCTGTCTCACACCATTTCTTTTCCTCACTATCAGAGGGAGTAGTTGTGGCAGTACTAACAGAGGGAATGTCAGAGGTGGCTTCATTTAGAGTGCAAGGTTGTGGAGGGAATGAGAATGCATTTTTTAGCCAATTTTGAGTGGATGGGCTTTTTATGATTGGGTTGTATTCTTGGGCTGTGGGATTTAGAATTGGCTTTGTAGGTGGGTTTGATGTTGAGCCCGTATCGAAACGGACGTGGGCTTGTATTTTCGGAATGGTTATTTTTGGATTGGGCCGAGTGGGGGTTGGGTTGGGCCGAGTGGGTTGGGCTCGGGGTGAGGGTTGGGCTCGGGTTTGGGGGGGTAGGGTTAATTGAATTTGGGGGTTCGGTTTCGGGTATGGGTATTGGGTCGGGTGGGTCAATTTCCGGGTCGGGGGTGGGTTCGGGTAGGGACTTTTTAGCGGGTCGGGTTGCGGGTAATTAGGGTTTAGTGGGGGGGGCGGTTTGGGGTAGCGGTTTAGGGTTTTGTGGGGGGGCAGTTTTGGGTAGCGGTTTAGGGTTTTGTGGGGGGGCGGTTTTGGGTAGCGGTTTAGGGTTTAGTGGCGGTAGTGGGCAGGGATTGGTTTCTGGAAGAGGGGTTTGCGGCGGAGGGTTTGCCGACAATATTTCCGGCACCAGTGGGGTGGCGGAGGGGTGGTTTGCTGGCGGTAAGGTGGTGATTTTTTTGGTGGCGGGGTCATTAGGGTTTAGAGGGTGGTTTTGGGTCAAACAAGGCCCATTGGGGGGGGTGGGCAGTAGGGTTTCTGGTTGGTGGTTTCCGGGAACAGGGAGGGTCGCCGGTAGGGTTTCCGGTAGGTTTCCGGCGCCGCCTAGGGTTCCGGTAGGGTTTCCGGTAGCTTTTCCGGCGCCGCCACTGATTCCGGTAGGGTTTCCGGCATCGAAAATTTTGGGGGGGTCGTTTTTTGGTGGGGATTCGATTTCGACACCAGGACAGTGTTTCCGATAGCCCTAGGGCTCGGAATCACTGTTCGATCCGCCGAAAACTCTTGTTCCGAGGGGTTTTGTGGGTGGTTTTTGGTTTTGATTCTTGTTTTTCTTATTTTTTCCGGTGACTGTAATCCATTTGTTGGATGGATGAGGGATCAAAGCATTGGTTGTCGAGGGAGGGGTTTGTTGGCTAGGGTTAGACGAAGAGGGATTAGGGTTTGAAGCCTTACCTTTGCTTGTTGTCACTGCCATCGCCGCCTTGCCCCCATCGATTTCCTTAGCTTTTTCCGGTCGTAGCTCTGGCTTGAGAGTCCAACATCCATCAACATCATGTCCTTGTAATTTACAGTTGGTACAATATTTCGGTTTGAAATCATATCTAATTTTTTGTAATTCAGAAGTGAGTCCATCCCCTTCACCCACTTGGATTACAACATGTGGGGGATGAGTCTTAAGCAAATCAAATTCCACTTTAACTCTAGCACAGCTTGGTCTAGTTTTGTTCAATGTGGCCGCATCAATGGCTATAGGGGTACCTACTGCCGCCGCCAACGAGAATAAAGTGGATTCTCCATAGTAGTGTGGTGATAATCCCGGGAACGAGATCCACCCATACGCAAATCGACTTTCCTCCGAAGGATTGAATGTAACATCCCATTTGAAGGTTCGCATCAAATAGGGCTTCGTCTTCTCCTTTATCTCAAATGTTTGTCTTGACATTAAAGTATCAAAATCTTCTCCAATTGTGCATCGAATCAAGACATGCCTATCACAAAGCAAACCAATACGTACCTCCGCCTTCAAGCCACATTGCTTTGGGATGGCAGTTCTCAAGAAAGCTATATCTGGCCAACCATGGCTAAACTTGCCGACTACCGCCATTGTTAAGTCTTGGTGATGAATCATCACCTCCACCTCCTTCTTCTCAAACCTAATAGTAGGCTCACCATGTAGGTACACAATAGGCTTGAGTGGAATCGATATAGCCATGGGGGATGGAGTGCCGCGAGGCGTTGGAGTGCCGCCATTGACAGTTTCGGAAAACTGAATCGTCGGGATGTTGGGGGCTGATTTGAAAAGGTTAGAATAGTTGAGGGGTTGCGTAGGGATGGTAGGGTGAAGGCCGACCTCAGGAGGAGGCCGGCCACTGGCCGGAATGGCCATGAAAGGCCGGAAAGGCTGTTTGGGAAATTGTCGCCGAGAATCGCCTCAAGTTGAGAGCGTTTTCTCGGACCGTGTTTCGGTGAAAAGTGGGGTTTAGGGTTTAGGGTTTAGGGTTTAGGGTTTAGGGTTTAGGGTTTAGGGTTTAGGGTTTAGGGTTTAGGGTTTAGGGTTTAGGGTTTAGGGTTTAGGGTTTAGGGTTTAGGGTTTAGGGTTTAGGGTTTAGGGTTTAGGGTTTAGGGTTTAGGGTTTAGGGTTTAGGGTTTAGGGTTTAGGGTTTAGGTTTTTTTTTTTTTTTTTTTGAAGCCACAGCCTCGCGGCTTGTGGTATTTTATTAATAATAATAAAAATAAAGACAAGGGGCCCCAGAGGGGAAGTACAAGCAGGGGGGGACTAATCCTGTTACCCCACTAGACTATCCTATAAGGCCTAGCATTAAAATCTAACAAGAATGAAGAAAGAACGAACTTGACAAAACTAAGTATTCTATGATCATCATAGAGTTTATAATGCACTCTATGATGATATTACAGATGATAATGCTAACATAGTGAAGAAGTAATATAAGAGCGAAGATATGATCATCTACCTCCGGACTTATAAAATCCTCCACCTGCGGCATCACTTCCTTCTCGTCCTCCAAATAAGAGTAAAACTGAATCATTTCTTCTTGGAGTTGATAAGTGACTCAGGGGGCCCAACATACTTTGAGGGATCCCTCATCTTTGACGCATCAAACTTGACTTTCTTCTTGGCTTCTCTCATTGGCATTTTCCTCACTGTCGGCATCTTACCATCCCAGCTATTCTTCCTTGTGAGCCTTTTCTTTGAAGTCTGCACATTGCGAGGAGACAAATTCCCATTTTGAATGACAAGCATTCTTTCCGGGACAATGGAGTCTTCCTCGGCATCTGACCACTCTGATGTGCTAGCTATATTACCAAAGGGATCGGACATTACCTCGTCTCCCGCTTGGCATGCCGTGCTTTGCTTCGAATATAGCTCCCCCGTGTCTTGCCGCCCATCTCATCTACATTACCAGGCCCCCCCTGTGAAGGACCCTCTAGTAAGTGTACCTGGTCTGAGACGTCTTCAACAGCAAGTGGTTCTGCATCCTCCTCAATAGCCTCATCTATCTCAGGATCCATGATATCTGTTTCCAGTGCCAGCTCTTCATCATCTGTGTCCTCATCATAGAGTCCATAAGCATCATAGTCCCGGGAGTTATGTGCAGGCTCTGCTAGGTACCGGACCATTTCTTCTTCGTCCTCTGTGGTTCCGCCCAATTCCACATACTCCTCTACACTCAGATATGGGTAGTAAAATTGCTTGTCTTCAACTGCAGCCTTAAAGGATTTCATTCCCAAGAAGTGTCCATGTTTCTCCATTTTCCTGTCAAAAGCTTGTCGAAGCAACATGATGTCTTCTATCTCCGACCCATCTCCTTCTTCCCCAACTTCCTCTCCATCGGTCTCACACCATCGCTTTCTCTCACTGTCTGAGGGGGCAGGCGTGGCGTTACTAACGAGGGGAATGTCGGAATTGGCTTCATTTAAAGTGCAAGGTTGTGGAGGAAATGAGAAGGCATTTTTAAGCCAACTTTGAGTAGATGGGCTTTTTGTGATTGGGTTGTATTCTTGGGCTGTGGAATTAAGAATTGGCTTTGTAGGTGGGTTTGATGTTGAGCCCGTATCTGATATGGATTGTGGGCTTGGATTTTCGGATTGGGTATTTATGGATTGGGCCGAGAGGGGGGTTGGGTTGGGCCGAGGGGGTTGGGCTCGGGGTTGGGGTTGGGCTCGGGTTTGGGGGGTAGGGTTAAATGAATTTGTGGGCTCGGGTTCGGGCATGGGTAGGGGGTCTGGTGGGTCGGTTTCCGGGTCAGGGTTGATGTCGGGTATGGATTTTTTTGTCGGGTCGGGTTGCGGGTAATTAGGGTTTAGTGGGGGGGCGGTTTCGGGTAGCGGTTTAGGGTTTAGTGGCGGTAATGGGCAGAGAGTGGTTTCGGGAGGAGGGGGGTTGCGGGGGGGGGTTTCCGTGATTATTTCCGGCACCAGTGGGGTGGCGGAGGGGTGGTTTTCTGGTGGGAGGGTGGCAGAATTGTTGGTGGCGGGTTCAAGAGGGGTGGTTTTAGGGTTAGGGTTTTGAGGGTGGTTTTGGGCCAAACAAGGCCCAATGGGGGGGGCGGGTAGTAGGGTTTCTGGTTGGTGGTTTCCGGGAGCAGGGGGTGGTCGCCGGTAGGGTTTCCGGTAGGCTTCCGGCGCCGCCTAGGGTTCCGGTAGGGTTTCCGGTAGGGTTTCCGGCGCCGCCAAGGATTCCGGTAGGGTTTCCGGCGTCGGAAATTTTAGGGGGGGTGTTTTTTGGTCGGAAAACAGATTCCGACACCGGACAGTGTTTCCGAAAGCCCTAGGCTCCGGAATCACTGTTCCAGTCGCCGACCATCCTGTTCCAGTGACTTTTGAGGGTGGTTTTGGGTTTTGATTCTTGTTTTTCTTGTATTTCCGAGTGACTGTAGTCCAATTGTTGGATGGGGCATGAATCAAAGCCTTGGTAGTTGGGATAGGGTTTTGTTGGCTAGGGTTAGACGAAGAGGGAGTAGGGATTGAAGCCTTACCTTTGCCTATTTCCACCTCTGTCGCCTTTGCCGTCGCCACCTTGCCACCATCACTGTCCTTAGCTTTTTCCGGCCGTAATGCTGGTTTTAGATTCCAACATCCATCGACATCATGCCCTTGAAGCTTGCAATTAGTACAATATTTTGGCTTGAAGTCATATCTAATTTTTTGTAATTCGGTTGTGATTCCATCTCCTTCACCCACTTGAATTACAACATGTGGGGGATGGCTTTTTAGCAAATCAAATTCCACTTTGACTCTAGCACAACTTGGCCTTGTTTTATTCAAAGTGGCCGCATCAATGGCTATTGGGGAACCCACTGCCGCCGCCAAAGAGAAAAGGGTAGACTCTCCATAGTAATGTGGGGATAATCCGGGGAATGAAATCCATCCATACGCAAATCTACTCTCCTCCGCCGGATTAAAAGATACATCCCATTTGAAGGTTCTCATCAAATAAGGTCTAGTCTTCTCCTTAATCTCAAAAGTTTGTCTTGACATCAAGGTGTCAAAATCTTCACCAATTGTGCATCTAATCAAGACATGCCTATCACAAAGCAAGCCAATACGTACCTCCGCCTTCAATCCACATTGCTTTGGGATGGCATTCCTTAAGAAAGCTATGTCGGGCCATCCATGGCTAAACTTTCCAACAATTGCTAGAGTTAAGTCTTGGTGATGAATCATCACCTCCACTTCCTTCTTCTCAAACCTAACAGTGGGCTCACCATGTAGGTAAACAATAGGCTTGATTGGAATCGAGGTAGCCATGGGAGAAGAACTGCCGCCATAGCTAGGGTTTCCGCCATTATTGGCAGTTTCGGATCTTGCCAAATTCGGGATTGTGGGGGATGATTTGAATAGGTTGGAGTAGTCTAGGGGTTGCGCGGGAGTGGGAGGGTGACGGCCGACCCTCGGGAGAGGCCGGCCCGGTGGCCGAATGGCCATAGAAAGCCGAGAAGGCGTGAAGTTGTGATGGCCGAAAATCGCCTCTCTAGAGAGCGTTTTTTCGACCGTGTTTCGGGGGTTTAGGGTTTCGGGTTTAGGGTTTAGGGTTTAGGGTTTAGGGTTTAGGGTTTAGGGTTTAGGGTTTAGGGTTTAGGGTTTAGGGTTTAGGGTTTAGGGTTTAGGGTTTAGGGTTTAGGGTTTAGGGTTTAGGGTTTAGGGTTTTTTTTTTTTTTTTTTTTTTTTTTTTTTTTGCCACGGCCTCTCGGCTTGTGGAGTTTTATTAATAACATAAAAGAAAACATGGGGCCCCATAGGGGAAGTACAAGCGGGGGAGAATTCCTATACCCCCACCGGCTACTCCTATTGAGGCAAGCCTCCTAACCGAAATGTAAAAAGA
This sequence comes from Anisodus tanguticus, assembly GCA_034509755.1. Taxonomy (NCBI): domain Eukaryota; kingdom Viridiplantae; phylum Streptophyta; class Magnoliopsida; order Solanales; family Solanaceae; genus Anisodus; species Anisodus tanguticus. Next base: position 59,189 of record CM067546.1, read on the forward strand.
AAGAACTAGCTAAAACTAGATATTCTATGATCATCATAGAGTTTATAATACACTCTATGATATATTACAAATGATGATACTACCATAAAGAAAAACTAATATAAGAACAAAGCTATCTTCTACCTCTCGGCCTTATAAAGTCTTCAATACGGTGTACCTTTTCTTGTGCATCTTCCAAGTATGTATGAAATTGAATCATCCTTTACGTGCATATGTCATTCGGCTCGCTTGCCTGTTCCTTGCTCTTCTACTTCTTCTTGGGCCGGTGTGAATGCCGTGCTATCTTCTCGTTGATTCATTCATGTCATCGCATTCGACTTTCCATAGGTGCCTTTCCTTTGTCAAGCCCTCTAGAGTCGTCTTCATTGTCCGCAACTTCCACCTCTTCATCATCACCCCATTTCCTCTCTTCACTACTAGCGTGGGTAAATCAAGCACGCTTGATTTAGCACTACTAATTTGCTAGGAGGCGAAATCCGATGTGGTAGGAAAGATGGCATACTTGGCATTGGATTAGGTTGTGAATTATTAATTGAGTTTGGGCTTGAAATTGGGTTTGTGTATTTTATTGTTGTGGGCCCCGCGGGAGTGTGTGGACTTGGGCTCGGGTGGGGGGGCCGTGTGGGTGTGGGGCCGGGTTCGGGTTGGGTTGGGCCAAGAGGGGCTGCTTGGTTGGGTGCCGGTTAGGGGCTATGTTCGGGTAGGGTTCCGGTTAGGGTTTCTCGGTTAGGGTTTCTCGGGTAGGTTTTCAGGGTAGGGTTTAGGGTTTGGCGGCGGCAAAGGGTTTTCACCGAATTTGCGCCGGATTCCGGGGGGTTTTTTGGTGGCGGGGCGTTTCCGGGATGCGTGAATTCCGGAGTAGGATTTTGTGGGGTCGGGTTCAGGGTCGGGTCTGACCCGGAATTGGGTAGCGTTGGGCAATTGTGCCCTAACCCCGTTTAGGGTTAGGGTTAGGGGTGGCGGGATTAGGGTTTATTGGTGGTTCCGGTAGGATAGGTGGGTTTCCGGGGGGTTTCCGACGGGGTTTCCGGTGGTTTGGGTCGCCGGAGCTGCGGTTTTTTGGTTCCGGGTCGTTGGGTGGGTTAGGGCTAGGGTTTCCCAACCCCGGTATTGGATTAGGGTTTATTGGGGCGGTATTAGGGTTTGGGCCCATTCCGGGAGAATGGGTAGTTTCCGGTAGGGTTTCCGGTAGGTGTCTCGACGGAAATTGGCTGATTTGATGAGGGGTTGTGTTTCCGACGGGTGATGATGACGCCGAATCACTTTGTTTCCGTCGGCAAAAGGCCAATTTCGGTGAGGATTTGGGTGAGAATAGGTCGTTTTGAGGAAGAGGCTATATTTCCAACATCCGAAACCACTTGAGGGGTTGTTTCAGTCGCCGGAGTAGTATTTTCCATCAAATCCAAAGGTTGTTTTTGGTGGTTTTGTTTTTTTCTTTTGTGAGTTACGGTAGTCCATTCCTGGGGGGGTTTGGGGCCGTAGGTAGTGGTTTTGGGTTAGGGTTTTGACGGCTAGGGTTTGTAGGGGGTAGAGTAGGGTTAGGAGCCTTACCTTTTGCCGCCGCCACCACTGAATCTTCACCGTGATTCCTCTTTTCCGGTTGCAATTCCGGGTGTTCCTTCCAACATCCTTGAAGATCATGTCCTTGCAACATACAAGTAGTGCAATATTTGGGTAGGAAATCATAACGAATCTTGTATGACATTGTTTCCATCTCCTCCCCATTCATGATTTGTATGTTATACCTTTGTGGGTGTTCTTGTAGCAAATCGGCTTCCACCTTGACCCTAGCACAACTAGGTCTTGTTTTGTTCAAAGTAGCCGCATCAATTGCAATTGGCCTCCCCACCGCCGAAGCTATGGAGAATAAAATCGATGGGACATAGAAATTGGGAGGTAAATTGGGGAAAGAAAGCCAAATTACCGCCATGCTTGTCTCTTCTTCCGGAGTAAACCCTATATCCCATTTGAAAGTTCTCATCAAGAAGGATTTGGAGTTCTCCTTTATCCAAAAATTAGGCCTTGACATCAAAGTGACATAGTCTTCTTCGATTGAACATCGAATCAACACATGCCTATTGTGCAAAAGCCCAATATTCACTTCCGCTTTCAATGAACATTGCTTAGGAATAGCCGTCCTCAAGAAAGCAATAGATGGCATTCCATGACTAAACTTACCAACTACGGCATACTTCAAATCTTGTTGTTCCACCATAGATGCAACTTCTTGATTAGTAAACCGAATTGTTGGCTCTCCATGAAGGTAGGTGATTGGTTTTTGTGGAATTGAGGGAGAAGGGTTTCGGCCAAGAGAGTTCTCGGCCAAACCATTACCGCCGCAAGCATTGTGGGTGTTGGTGACAACTTGGGAGTATGTTACGGGTTGGGGAGTGGTCGCCGGGGGTTGGGTGACCTCGGGAGGAGGCCACCCTGTATCAATCACGGCCAGATTGGCCGGAATTTGGACCGAAGGTGTGGGTAGATGACACGCCGAAAATCGCCAGGGTTCAGGGTTCAGGGTTCAGGGTTTAGGGTTTAGGGTTTAGGGTTTAGGGTTTAGGGTTTAGGGTTCAGGGTTCAGGGTTTAGGGTTTAGGGTTCGGGGTTCGTGGTTCGGGGTTCGGGGTTTAGGGTTTAGGGTTTAGGGTTTAGGTTTTAGGGTTTAGGGTTTAGGGTTTAGGGTTTAGGGTTTAGGGTTTAGGGTTTAGGGTTTAGGGTTCGGGTTCGTGGTTCGTGTTCGGGGTTCGGGTTCGGGGTTCGTGGTTCGTGGTTCGTGGTTCGTGGTTCTGGGTTTGGGTTTAGGGTTTAGGGTTTAGGGTTTAGGGTTTAGGGTTTAGGGTTCGGGGTTCTGTGGTTCGGGTTCGGGTTCGTGGTTCGGGGTTCGTGGTTCGGGGTTCGGGGTTTAGGGTTTAGGGTTTAGGGTTTAGGGTTTAGGGTTTAGGGTTTAGGGTTTAGGGTTTAGGGTTTAGGGTTTAGGGTTTAGGGTTTAGGGTTTAGGGTTTAGGGTTTAGGGTTTAGGGTTTAGGGTTTAGGGTTCGGGGGTTCGGGTTCGGGGTTCGGGGTTCGGGTTCGTGGTCGTGGTTCGTGGTTTAGGGTTTAGGGTTTAGGGTTTAGGGTTCGTGGGTTCGTGGTTCGTGGTTCGGGGTTCGGTGGTTCGTGGTTCGGGGTTCGTGGTTCGGGGTTCGGGTTTGGGTTCGGGGTCGGTGGTTCGTGGTTCGTGGTTCGGGGTTCGGGTTCGTGGTTCGTGGTTCGTGGTTCGTGGTTCGTGGTTTCGTGGTTTAGGGTTTAGGGTTCGTGGGTTTAGGGTTTAGGGTTTAGGGTTTAGGGTTTAGGGTTTAGGGTTTAGGGTTTTTTTTTTTTTTTTTGAAGCCACTCCTCGCGGCTTGTGGTATTTTATTAATAATAATAAAAATAAAGACAAGGGGCCCCAGAGGGGAAGTACAAGCAGGGGGGGACTAATCCTGTTACCCCACTAGACTATCCTATAAGGCCTAGCATTAAAATCTAACAAGAATGAAGAAAGAACGAACTTGACAAAACTAAGTATTCTATGATCATCATAGAGTTTATAATGCACTCTATGATGATATTACAAATGATAATGCTAACATAGTGAAGAAGTAATATAAGAGCGAAGATATGATCATCTACCTCCGGACTTATAAAATCCTCCACCTGCGGCATCACTTCCTTCTCGTCCTCCAAATAAGAGTAAAACTGAATCATTTCTTCTTGGAGTTGATAAGTGACTCAGGGGGCCCAACATACTTTGAGGGATCCCTCATCTTTGACGCATCAAACTTGACTTTCTTCTTGGCTTCTCTCATTGGCATTTTCCTCACTGTCGGCATCTTACCATCCCAGCTTATTCTTCCTTGTGAGTCTTTTCTTTGAAGTCTGCACATTGCGAGGAGACAAATTCCCATTTTGAATGACAAGCATTCTTTCCGGGACAATGGAGTCTTCCTCGGCATCTGACCACTCTGATGTGCTAGCTATATTACCAAAGGGATCGGACATTACCTGTCTCTGCTTGGCATGCCGTGCTGCTTCGAATATAGCTCCCCCAGTGTCTTGCCGCCCATCTCATCTACATTACCAGGCCCCCCCGTGAAGGACCCTCTAGTAAGTGTACCGTCCGAGACGTCTTCAACAAAGAAGTGGTTCCCGCATCCTCCTCAATAGCCTCATCTATCTCGGGATCCATGATATCTGTTTCCGTGCCGCTCTTCATCATCTGTGTCCTCATCATAGAGTCCATAAGCATCATAGTCCCGGGAGTTATGTGCGAGCTCGCTAGGTACCGGACCATTTCTTCTTCGTCCTCTGTGGTTCCGCCCAATTCCACATACTCCTCTACACTCAGATATGGGTAGTAAAATTGCTTGTCTTCAACTGCAGCCTTAAAGGATTTCATTCCCAAGAAGTGTCCATGTTTCTCCATTTTCCTGTCAAAAGCTTGTCGAAGCAACATGATGTCTTCTATCTCCGAACCATCTCCTTCTTCCCCAACTTCCTCTCCATCGGTCTCACACCATCGCTTTCTCTCACCGTCCGAGGGGGCGTGGCGTACTAACGAGAGGGAATGTCGGAATTGGCTTCATTTAAAGTGCAAGGTTGTGGAGGAAATGAGAAGGCATTTTTAAGCCAACTTTGAGTAGATGGGCTTTTTGTGATTGGGTTGTATTCTTGGGCTGTGGAATTAAGAATTGGCTTTGTAGGTGGGTTTGATGTTGAGCCCGTATCTGATATGGATTGTGGGCTTGGATTTTCGGATTGGGTATTTATGGATTGGGCCGAGAGGGGGTTGGGTTGGGCCGAGGGGGTTGGGCTCGGGGTAGGGGTTGGGCTCGGGTTTGGGGGGGTAGGGTTAAATGAATTTGTGGGCTCGGGTTCGGGCATGGGTAGGGGGTCTGGTGGGTCGGTTTCCGGGTCAGGGTTGATGTCGGGTATGGATTTTTTTGTCGGGTCGGGTTGCGGGTAATTAGGGTTTAGTGGGGGGGCGGTTTCGGGTAGCGGTTTAGGGTTTAGTGGCGGTAATGGGCAGAGAGTGGTTTCGGGAGGAGGGGGTTGCGGCAGGGGGGTTTCCGTGATTATTTCCGGCACCAGTGGGGTGGCGGAGGGGTGGTTTTCTGGTGGGAGGGTGGCAGAATTGTTGGTGGCGGGTTCAAGAGGGGTGGTTTTAGGGTTAGGGTTTTGAGGGTGGTTTTGGGCCAAACAAGGCCCAATGGGGGGCGGGTAGTAGGGTTTCTGGTTGGTGGTTTCCGGGAGCAGGGGTGGTCGCCGGCAGGGTTTCCGGTAGGCTTCCGGCGCCGCCTAGGGTTCCGGTAGGGTTTCCGGTAGGGTTTCCGGCGCCGCCAAGGATTCCGGTAGGGTTTCCGGCGTCGGAAATTTTAGGGGGGGTGTTTTTTGGTCGGAAAACAGATTCCGACACCTGGACAGTGTTTCCGAAAGCCCTAGGCTCCGGAATCACTGTTCCAGCCGCCGGAATTACTGTTCCAGTGACTTTTGAGGGTGGTTTTGGGTTTTGATTCTTGTTTTTCTTGTTTTTCCGAGTGACTGTAGTCCAATTGTTGGATGGGGCATGAATCAAAGCCTTGGTAGTTGGGATAGGGTTTTGTTGGCTAGGGTTAGACGAAGAGGGAGTAGGGATTGAAGCCTTACCTTTGCCTATTTCCACCTCTGTCGCCTTTGCCGTCGCCACCTTGCCACCATCACTGTCCTTAGCTTTTTCCGGCCGTAATGCTGGTTTTAGATTCCAACATCCATCGACATCATGCCCTTGAAGCTTGCAATTAGTACAATATTTTGGCTTGAAGTCATATCTAATTTTTTGTAATTCGGTTGTGATTCCATCTCCTTCACCCACTTGAATTACAACATGTGGGGGATGGCTTTTTAGCAAATCAAATTCCACTTTGACTCTAGCACAACTTGGCCTTGTTTTATTCAAAGTGGCCGCATCAATGGCTATTGGGGAACCCACTGCCGCCGCCAAAGAGAAAAGGGTAGACTCTCCATAGTAATGTGGGGATAATCCGGGGAATGAAATCCATCCATACGCAAATCTACTCTCCTCCGCCGGATTAAAAGATACATCCCATTTGAAGGTTCTCATCAAATAAGGTCTAGTCTTCTCCTTAATCTCAAAAGTTTGTCTTGACATCAAAGTGTCAAAATCTTCACCAATTGTGCATCTAATCAAGACATGCCTATCACAAAGCAAGCCAATACGTACCTCCGCCTTCAATCCACATTGCTTTGGGATGGCATTCCTTAAGAAAGCTATGTCGGGCCATCCATGGCTAAACTTTCCAACAATTGCTAGTGTTAAGTCTTGGTGATGAATCATCACCTCCACTTCCTTCTTCTCAAACCTAACAGTGGGCTCACCATGTAGGTAAACAATAGGCTTGATTGGAATCGAGGTAGCCATGGGAGAAGAACTGCCGCCATAGCTAGGGTTTCCGCCATTATTGGCAGTTTCGGATCTTGCCAAATTCGGGATTGTGGGGGATGATTTGAATAGGTTGGAGTAGTCTAGGGGTTGCGCGAGGTGGGAGGGTGACGGCCGACCTCGGGAGGAGGCCAGCCAGTGGCCGGAATGGCCATAGAAAGCCGAGAAGGCGTGAAGTTGTGATGGCCGAAAATCGCCTCTCCTAGAGAGCGTTTTTTCGACCGTGTTTCGGTGAAAAGTGGGGTTTAGGGGTTTAGGGTTTAGGGTTTAGGGTTTAGGGTTTAGGGTTTAGGGTTTAGGGTTTAGGGTTTAGGGTTTAGGGTTTAGGGGGTTTAGGGTTTAGGGTTTAGGGTTTAGGGTTTAGGGTTTAGGGTTTAGGGTTTAGGGTTTAGGGTTTAGGGTTTAGGGTTTAGGGTTTAGGGTTTAGGGTTTAGGGTTTAGGGTTTAGGGTTTAGGGTTTAGGGTTTAGGGTTTAGGGTTTAGGGTTTAGGGTTTAGGGTTTAGGGTTTAGGGTTTAGGGTTTAGGGTTTAGGGTTTAGGGTTCAGGGTTTAGGGTTTAGGGTTTAGGGTTTAGGGTTTAGGGTTTAGGGTTTAGGGGTTTAGGGTTTAGGGTTTAGGGTTTAGGGTTTAGGGTTTAGGGTTTAGGGTTTAGGGTTTAGGGTTTAGGGTTTAGGGTTTAGGGTTTAGGGTTTAGGGTTTAGGGTTTAGGGTTTAGGGTTTAGGGTTTAGGGTTTAGGGTTTAGGGTTTAGGGTTTAGGGTTTAGGGTTTAGGGTTTAGGGTTTAGGGTTTAGGGTTTAGGGTTTAGGGTTTAGGGTTTTAGGGTTTAGGGTTTAGGGTTTAGGGTTTTTAGGGTTTAGGGTTTAGGGTTTAGGGTTTAGGGTTTAGGGTTTAGGGTTTAGGGTTTAGGGTTTAGGGTTTAGGGTTTAGGGTTTAGGGTTTAGGGTTTAGGGTTTAGGGTTTAGGGTTTAGGGTTTAGGGTTTAGGGTTTAGGGGTTTAGGGTTTAGGGTTTAGGGTTTAGGGTTTAGGGTTTAGGGTTTAGGGTTTAGGGTTTAGGGTTTAGGGTTTAGGGTTTAGGGTTTAGGGTTTAGGGTTTAGGGTTTAGGGTTTAGGGTTTAGGGTTTAGGGGTTTTTAGGGTTTTAGGGTTTAGGGTTTAGGGTTTAGGGTTTAGGGTTTAGGGTTTAGGGGTTCGTGGTTTGTGGTTGTGGTTCGTGGTTTAGGTTTGTGGTTCGTGGTTTGTGGTTCGTGGTTCGTGGTTCTGGTGTGTTCGTGGTTCGTGGTTCGTGGTTCTGTGGTTCGTGGTTCGTGGTTCTGTGGTTCGTGGTTCAGTGGTTCGTGGTTCGTGGTTCTGTGGTCTGTGGTTCTGTGGTTCTGTGGTTCGTGGTTCAGTGGTTCGTGGTTCAGGGTTCGTGGTTCGTGGTTCTGTGGTTCTGTGGTTCAGGTTCAGGTTCGGGTGTGGTTCTGTTCAGGTTCTGTGGTTCTGTGGTTCGTGGTTCGTTCTGTGGTTCTGTGGTTCGTGGTTCGTGGTTCGTGGTTCGTGGTTCGTGGTTCGTGGTTCTGTGGTTCGTGGTTCGGGTTCGTGGTTCAGTGGTTCGTGGTTCGTGGTTCGTGGTTCGTGGTCTGTGGTTCGTGGTTCTGTGGTTCGTGGTTCTGTGGTTCTGTGGTTCGTGGTTCTGTGGTTCTGTGGTTCGTGGTTCGTGGTTCTGGTCTGTGGTTCTGGTTCTGGTGTGGTTCGTGGTTCTGTGGTTCGTGGTCTGTGGTTCGTGGTTCGTGGTTCAGTGGTTCTGTGGTTCAGTGGTTCGTGGTTCTGTGGTTCGTGGTCTGTGGTTCGTGGTTCGTGGTTCTGTGGTCTGTGGTTCTGTGGTTCGTGGTTCTGTGGTTCTGTGGTCTGTGTGGTTCTGTGGTCTGTGGTTCGTGGTGGTTGTGGTTCGTGTGGTCGTGGTTCTGTGGTTCAGTGGTTCGTGGTTCGTGGTTCGTGGTTCAGTGTGGTTCGTGGTTCGTGGTTCTGTGGTTCGGGTTCTGTGGTTCTGTGGTTCTGTGGTTCTGTGGTCTGTGGTTCTGTGGTCTGTGGTTCTGGTTCGTGGTTCGTGGTCTCGTGGTTCAGTGGTTCGTGGTTCTGTGGTTCAGGGTTCGTTCTGGTTCGGTTCGTGTGGTTCGTGGTTCAGTGGTTCGTGGTTCGTGGTTCTGTGGTTCTGTGGTTCGTGGTTCGTGGTTCGTGGTTCTGTGGTTCAGTGGTTCGTGGTGGTGGTTCAGTGGTTCTGTGGTTCGTGGTTCGTGGTTCGTGGTTCGGGTTCGTGGTTCAGTGGTTCGTGGTTCTGTGGTTCGTGGTTCGTGGTTCGTGGTTCGTGGTTCGTGGTTCGTGGTTCGGGTTCGTGGTTCAGGGTTCGTGGTTCGTGGTTCGTGGTCGTGGTTCAGGGTTCAGTGGTTCTGTGGTCTCAGGGTTCGTGGTTCTGTGGTTCGTGGTTCGGTTCGTGGTTCGTGGTTCGTTCGGTTCGGTTCGTGGTTCGTGGTTCGGTGGTTCAGTGGTTCGTGGTTCGTGGTTCGGTGGTTCGTGGTTCGTGGTTCGTGGTTCAGTGGTTCAGTGGTTCGGTTCGTTCGGTTCAGGTTCGGGTTCGTGGTTCGTGGTTCAGTGGTTCAGGTTGGTTCGTGGTTCAGGGTTCTTCGGTTCGTGGTTCGTGGTTCAGGGTTCTGTGGTTCAGGGTTCGTGGTTCTGGTGGTTCGTGGTTCGTGGTTCAGTGGTTCGTGGTTCGGGTTCAGGTTCAGGGTTCAGGGTGGGTTCAGGGTTCGTGGTTCGTGGTTCGTGGTTCGTGGTTCAGTGGTTCGGGTTCGTGGTTCGTGGTTCGTGGTTCTGTGGTTCGTGGTTCGTGTGGTTCAGTGGTTCGTGGTTCGTGGTTCGTGGTTCAGGGTTCGTGGGTTCGTGGTTCGTGGTTCGTGGTTCGTGGTTCTGTGGTTCGTGGTTCTGTTCAGGTTCGTGGTTCGTGGTTCGTGGTTCGTGGTTGTGGTTCGTGTTCGTGGTTCGTGGTTCGTGGTTCGTGGTTCGGGTGGGTTCGTGGTCTGTGGTTCGTGGTTCGTGGTTCTGTGGTTCTGTGGTTCAGTGGTTCAGGGTTCGTGGTTCTGTGGTTCAGTGGTTCGTGGTTCTGTGGTTCTGTGGTTCTGTGGTTCAGTGGTTCTGTGGTGGTTCGGTCTGTGGTTCAGTGGTCTGTGGTTCTGTGGTGGTCGTGGTCTGTGGTTCAGTGGTTCTGTGGTCTGTGGTCTGTGGTCTGTGGTTCTGTGTGGTCTGTGGTCTGTCTGTGGGGCTCAGGCCAGGCCTAGGCCTAGGCCTAGGCCTAGGCCAGGCCTCAGGCCAGGCCTCAGGCCTAGGCCTAGGCCAGGCCTAGGCCTAGGCCTAGGCTCAGGCTCAGGCCTGCTCAGGCCTAGGCCCAGGCCAGGGCCCAGGCCCAGGCCCAGGCTCAGGCCCAGGCCCAGGCCCAGGCCCAGGCTCAGGCCCAGGCTCAGGCCCAGGCCAGGCTCAGGCCCAGGCTCCCAGGCCCAGGCCAGGCTCAGGCCAGGCCAGGCCAGGCCTCAGGCTCAGGCTCAGGCCCAGGCCCAGGCCCAGGCTCAGGCCCAGGCTCAGGCCTAGGCCCAGGCCCAGGCCAGGCCCAGGCCCAGGCCCAGGCTCAGGCTCAGCCCAGGCTCAGGCTCAGGCCCAGGCCCAGGCCTCCCAGGCCCAGGCTCAGGCTCAGGCTCAGGCTCAGGCCCAGGCTCAGGCCCAGGCCCAGGCCCAGGCCTAGGCCTCAGGCCCAGGCTCAGGCCCAGGCCTAGGCCCAGGCTCAGGCTCAGGCTCAGGCTCAGGCCTCAGGCCCAGGCTCAGGCTCAGGCCAGGCTCAGGCTCAGGCCAGGCTCAGGCCTCAGGCTCAGGCTCAGGCCCAGGCCTCAGGCCAGGCTCAGGCCCAGGCTCAGGCCTCAGGCCAGGCTCAGGCTCAGGCCTCAGGCTCAGGCCTAGGCTCCAGGCCTCAGGCCTAGGCCCAGGCCCAGGCCTCAGGCCTAGGCCAGGCCTAGGCCTAGGCCTAGGCTCAGGCTCAGGCCTAGGCCAGGCCAGGCCTAGGCCAGGCCTCAGGCCTAGGCCTAGGCCTAGGCCTAGGCCTAGGCCTAGGCCTCAGGCCTCAGGCCTAGGCCCAGGCCTCAGGCCTAGGCCTAGGCCTAGGCTCAGGCTCAGGCCAGGCTCAGGCCTAGGCTCAGGCCTAGGCCTAGGCTCAGGCCTAGGCCTAGGCCTAGGCCTCAGGCCTCAGGCCTCAGGCCCAGGCTCAGGCCTAGGCCTAGGCCCAGGCTCAGGCCAGGCCTAGGCCTCAGGCTCAGGCCAGGCCTAGGCCTAGGCCTAGGCCTCAGGCCTAGGCCTAGGCCTAGGCCAGGCCTCCTAGGCTCTAGGCCAGGCCTAGGCCTAGGCTCAGGCTCAGGCCTAGGCCCAGGCTCCAGGCCAGGCCCAGGCCCAGGCCCAGGCCCAGGCCTGGCCAGGCCCAGGCCGTGGCTCAGGCCCAGGCCCAGGCTCAGGCCCCAGGCCGTGTCCAGGTCCAGGCCCAGGCCCAGGCTCAGGCCGTGGCCCGGCTCCGGCCGTGGCCCAGTGTCCGGCCGGTCCAGGCTCAGGCGTGTCCGTGGCCCGTGCCGGCCGTGTCCTCAGGCTCAGGCCTCAGGCTCAGGCCAGGCCAGGCTCAGGCTCAGGCTCAGGCTCAGGCCCAGGCTCAGGCCAGGCCCAGGCCAGGCTCAGGCTCAGGCTCAGAGGCCCAGGCTCAGGCCTAGGCCTCAGGCCTAGGCTCAGGCTCAGGCCTCAGGCCTCAGGCCAGGCTCAGGCTCAGGCCCAGGCCCAGGCCTAGGCTCAGGCCAGGCCCAGGCCAGGCCCAGGCCCAGGCTCAGGCCAGGCCCAGGCCCAGGCCTAGGCCCAGGCTCAGGCCAGGCCCAGGCTCAGGCTCAGGCCCAGGCCCAGGCCAGGCCCAGGCCCAGGCCCAGGCCCAGGCCAGGCCTCAGGCCCAGGCCCAGGCCCAGGCCCAGGCCTAGGCCTCAGGCTCCAGGCCAGGCCCAGGCCCAGGCTCAGGCCTCAGGCCCAGGCCCAGGCCCAGGCTCAGGCCCAGGCCCAGGCCAGGCTCAGGCCCAGGCCTCAGGCCAGGCCTCAGGGCTCAGGCCTAGGCCTAGGCCTAGGCCTAGGGCCTAGGCCTAGGCCAGGCCAGGCTCAGGCTCAGGCCAGGCTCAGGCTC